>JAIVFH010000033.1:0-330056 GCA_025765595.1 Obelidium mucronatum
ATCCAAACAACCCAATGTAACAATGGCAGCCCTTGCCCTGAGCGCGCCACATGGCTCACTTTGGCAGGCAAGTGTATGTGCCATTTTAATTAGTTTTTGTTTTTTTCCACCAGGATTCGCAGATGGGTCACGATTGGTGATGCCAACAAGCCCAATGTAACAATGGCAGCCCTTGCCCCTGAGCGCGCCACATGCTCAAATTTGGCAGGCAAGTGTATTGTGCCATTTAATTAGTTTTTGTTTTTTTTCCACCAGGATTCAGCAGATGGGTCACATTTGGCCCTGATTGGTGATCCAAACAAGCCAAATGTAACAATGGCAGCCCTTGCCCCTGAGCGCGCCACATGGCTCAAATTTGGCAGGCAAGAGTATTGTGCCATTTAATTAGTTTTTGTTTTTTTCCACCAGGATTCAGCAGATGGGTCACATTTGGCCCTGATTGGTGATGCAAACAAGCCGAATGTAACAATGGCAGCCCTTGCCCTGAGCGCGCCACATGGCTCAAATTTGGCAGGCAAGTGTATTGTGCCATTTAATTAGTTTTTGTTTTTTTCCACCAGGATTCAGCAGATGGGTCACATTTGGCCCTGATTGGTGATGCAAACAAGCCCAATGTAACAATGGCAGCCCTTGCCCTGAGCGCGCCACCCGTCTCAAATTTGGCAGGCAAGTGTATTGTGCCATTTAATTAGTTTTTGTTTTTTTCCACCAGGATTCAGCAGATGGGTCACACGTGGCCCTGATTGGTGATGCAAACAAGCCCAATGTAACAATGGCAGCCCTTGCCCTGAGCGCGCCACATGGCTCAAATTTGGCAGGCAAGTGTATTGTGCCATTTAATTAGTTTTTGTTTTTTTCCACCAGGATTCAGCAGATGGGTCACATTTGGCCCTGATTGGTGATCCAAACAAGCCAAATGTAACAATGGCAGCCCTTGCCCTGAGCGCGCCACATGGCTCAAATTTGGCAGGCAAGAGTATTGTGCCATTTAATTAGTTTTTGTTTTTTTCCACCAGGATTCAGCAGATGGGTCACACGTGGCCCTGATTGGTGATCCAAACAAGCCAAATGTAACAATGGCAGCCCTTGCCCTGAGCGCGCCACATGGCTCAAATTTGGCAGGCATTTGGCCCTGATTGGTGATCCAAACAAGCCAAATGTAACAATGGCAGCCCTTGCCCTGAGCGCGCCACCCGTCTCAAATTTGGCAGGCAAGTGTATTGTGCCATTTAATTAGTTTTTGTTTTTTTCCACCAGGATTCAGCAGATGGGTCACAGGTGGCCCTGATTGGTGATGCAAACAAGCCCAATGTAACAATGGCAGCCCTTGCCCTGAGCGCGCCACATGGCTCAAATTTGGCAGGCAAGTGTATTGTGCCATTTAATTAGTTTTTGTTTTTTTCCACCAGGATTCAGCAGATGGGTCACATTTGGCCCTGATTGGTGATCCAAACAAGCCAAATGTAACAATGGCAGCCCTTGCCCTGAGTGCGCCACATGGCTCAAATTTGGCAGGCAAGAGTATTGTGCCATTTAATTAGTTTTTGTTTTTTTCCACCAGGATTCAGCAGATGGGTCACACGTGGCCCTGATTGGTGATCCAAACAAGCCAAATGTAACAATGGCAGCCCTTGCCCTGAGCGCGCCACATGGCTCAAATTTGGCAGGCATTTGGCCTGATTGGTGATGCAAACAAGCCAAATGTAACAATGGCAGCCCTTGCCCTGAGCGCGCCACATGGCTCAAATTTGGCAGGCAAGTGTATTGTGCCATTTAATTAGTTTTTGTCTTTTTTCCACCAGGATTCAGTAGATGGGTCACATTTGGCCCTGATTGGTGATGCAAACAAGCCAAATGTAACAATGGCAGCCCTTGCCCTGAGCGCGCCACATGGCTCAAATTTGGCAGGCATTTGGCCCTGATTGGTGATGCAAACAAGCCAAATGTAACAATGGCAGCCCTTGCCCTGAGCGCGCCACATGGCTCAAATTTGGCAGGCAAGTGTATTGTGCCATTTAATTAGTTTTTGTTTTTTTCCACCAGGATTCAGCAGATGGGTCACATTTGGCCCTGATTGGTGATGCAAACAAGCCAAATGTAACAATGGCAGCCCTTGCCCTGAGCGCGCCGCCCGTCTCAAATTAGGCAGGCAAGAGTATTGTGCCATTTAATTAGTTTTTGTTTTTTTCCACCAGGATTCAGCAGATGGGTCTGATTGGTGATGCAAACAAGCCCAATGTAACAATGGCAGCCCTTGCCCTGAGCGCGCCACATGGCTCAAATTTGGCAGGCAAGTGTATTGTGCCATTTAATTAGTTTTTGTTTTTTTCCACCAGGATTCAGCAGATGGGTCACATTTGGCCCTGATTGGTGATCCAAACAAGCCAAATGTAACAATGGCAGCCCTTGCCCTGAGCGCGCCACATGGCTCAAATTTGGCAGGCAAGAGTATTGTGCCATTTAATTAGTTTTTGTTTTTTTCCACCAGGATTCAGCAGATGGGTCACACGTGGCCCTGATTGGTGATCCAAACAAGCCAAATGTAACAATGGCAGCCCTTGCCCTGAGCGCGCCACATGGCTCAAATTTGGCAGGCATTTGGCCCTGATTGGTGATGCAAACAAGCCAAATGTAACAATGGCAGCCCTTGCCCTGAGCGCGCCACATGGCTCAAATTTGGCAGGCAAGTGTATTGTGCCATTTAATTAGTTTTTGTCTTTTTTCCACCAGGATTCAGTAGATGGGTCACATTTGGCCCTGATTGGTGATGCAAACAAGCCAAATGTAACAATGGCAGCCCTTGCCCTGAGCGCGCCACATGGCTCAAATTTGGCAGGCAAGAGTATTGTGCCATTTAATTAGTTTTTGTTTTTTTCCACCAGGATTCAGCAGATGGGTCACATTTGGCCCTGATTGGTGATCCAAACAAGCCAAATGTAACAATGGCAGCCCTTGCCCTGAGCGCGCCACCCGTCTCAAATTTGGCAGGCAAGTGTATTGTGCCATTTAATTAGTTTTTGTTTTTTTCCACCAGGATTCAGCAGATGGGTCTGATTGGTGATGCAAACAAGCCCAATGTAACAATGGCAGCCCTTGCCCTGAGCGCGCCACATGGCTCACATTTGGCAGGCAAGTGTATTGTGCCATTTAATTAGTTTTTGTTTTTTTCCACCAGGATTCAGCAGATGGGTCACAGGTGGCCCTGATTGGTGATGCAAACAAGCCCAATGTAACAATGGCAGCCCTTGCCCTGAGCGCGCCACATGGCTCAAATTTGGCAGGCAAGTGTATTGTGCCATTTAATTAGTTTTTGTTTTTTTCCACCAGGATTCAGCAGATGGGTCACATTTGGCCCTGATTGGTGATCCAAACAAGCCAAATGTAACAATGGCAGCCCTTGCCCTGAGCGCGCCACATGGCTCAAATTTGGCAGGCAAGAGTATTGTGCCATTTAATTAGTTTTTGTTTTTTTCCACCAGGATTCAGCAGATGGGTCACATTTGGCCCTGATTGGTGATCCAAACAAGCCAAATGTAACAATGGCAGCCCTTGCCCTGAGCGCGCCACCCGTCTCAAATTTGGCAGGCAAGTGTATTGTGCCATTTAATTAGTTTTTGTTTTTTTCCACCAGGATTCAGCAGATGGGTCACAGGTGGCCCTGATTGGTGATGCAAACAAGCCCAATGTAACAATGGCAGCCCTTGCCCTGAGCGCGCCACATGGCTCAAATTTGGCAGGCAAGTGTATTGTGCCATTTAATTAGTTTTTGTTTTTTTCCACCAGGATTCAGCAGATGGGTCACATTTGGCCCTGATTGGTGATCCAAACAAGCCAAATGTAACAATGGCAGCCCTTGCCCTGAGTGCGCCACATGGCTCAAATTTGGCAGGCAAGAGTATTGTGCCATTTAATTAGTTTTTGTTTTTTTCCACCAGGATTCAGCAGATGGGTCACACGTGGCCCTGATTGGTGATCCAAACAAGCCAAATGTAACAATGGCAGCCCTTGCCCTGAGCGCGCCACATGGCTCAAATTTGGCAGGCATTTGGCCCTGATTGGTGATGCAAACAAGCCAAATGTAACAATGGCAGCCCTTGCCCTGAGCGCGCCACATGGCTCAAATTTGGCAGGCAAGTGTATTGTGCCATTTAATTAGTTTTTGTCTTTTTTCCACCAGGATTCAGTAGATGGGTCACATTTGGCCCTGATTGGTGATGCAAACAAGCCAAATGTAACAATGGCAGCCCTTGCCCTGAGCGCGCCACATGGCTCAAATTTGGCAGGCATTTGGCCCTGATTGGTGATGCAAACAAGCCAAATGTAACAATGGCAGCCCTTGCCCTGAGCGCGCCACATGGCTCAAATTTGGCAGGCAAGTGTATTGTGCCATTTAATTAGTTTTTGTTTTTTTCCACCAGGATTCAGCAGATGGGTCACATTTGGCCCTGATTGGTGATGCAAACAAGCCAAATGTAACAATGGCAGCCCTTGCCCTGAGCGCGCCGCCCGTCTCAAATTAGGCAGGCAAGAGTATTGTGCCATTTAATTAGTTTTTGTTTTTTTCCACCAGGATTCAGCAGATGGGTCACATGTGGCCCTGATTGGTGATCCAAACAAGCCAAATGTAACAATGGCAGCCCTTGCCCTGAGCGCGCCACATGGCTCAAATTTGGCAGGCAAGTGTATTGTGCCATTTAATTAGTTTTTGTTTTTTTCCACCAGGATTCAGCAGATGGGTCACACCTGGCCCTGATTGGTGATCCAAACAAGCCATCTCTGCAAATATCATAGATGACTTCCTGTGGGAATCTGCAAAGTCCCAACTCCCATGGTACTCCAATCAAACAGCTCTCCATTCTGACAGCTCCGAAATCGTTTGATGGATTCTTCAACTGTTAATCCAAATTGGGAGCGAATGTGCTTTTGTTTGTTTGAGCAATGGAGTGTTGGAAACAAATTGAATCAAGCCAGACTGGGGTATAGTTGGTTTACGAGCCCCTTAAAGTACCTTCCTTCAGCAAACTGGATTTGAAGTTGAAGGTGTTGATACAAAGAAAGAGTACACCTCTCTTGATTAGGTTTTTCTGGAATCAGGCCGAGTACTGCGTTTTTGTGGGATTCTGAAGACAAGGCAGTTAAGGGAGCAAGCACAGGGGGGTAATTGGAGATGCCAGCTGAAAGGTATGTGTAAATCTTGTTTATTGTGGTCTTTGAATCGCAGGAGAGGACCAGCACAAATACACTTGGATTAAAAGTTTTTGTGTCAGGAGCTATTTTGATGAATCCAAGATCGTTTTGCATTTCCTTCTGCTTGCGGACATCGTAAAACAAGTTTGGCCGATGCACACACCCAATAATTTCGACAAATCCTGGTCTCAATCTTAGTCGATTGCACATCTTGTTGTACATTGACTTTGGAACTGTTGCTGAAGCTGCAATGAAAGGAATATCCTTGAAATGAACACAAATGTTCTCTAGATTCAAATGGTCTTGTCTCCAAACATCTCCTGCGCTGGTCATTTTGTGCCATTTGTCTACTGCAATCGCGAAGGCAAATTTTTGAATGACTTTGAGTATCTTAGTCCTTTCCTCCAAGAGAACTGGTTAAAAATTCCAAAGTCATCCACACAACATCAACATTTCCACTCTCAAGCAATTCCAGTGTTGAAGAATTCCCAATCTTGTTCATATCCAATGATCCAAAGGCTGCCGGTCAAAGGGGTATGTCGGATTTCTCCAAATTTGCCATTTGGTCAATCATGATTGCCAAGAGTGGAGATATAATGAGCAAAACTGATTTTGGATCACCAGAATCCACCATTCTTTGCATGTGAGCCAGCAGAGACAGGTAAAAAGTGTATGTCTTGCCTCCGCCGGTCCTTTGAATCAATACACAGTCTTTCCCATTCAACACAGCCTTGACGACAGCAATTTGATAGTCACGAGGAGCACGCTCGTAGTACTTGGCGGTTAGCAGGATGCATGCTTCCAAGATGGGATCATGTTCTAGTGACATTGATGTGTTTCCGGACAGAACAAAAAACGATTTCCAGGTCGAATCTACTTGTCGAACGGTAATAGAATAACTAAGAATATATTGATTTGAGTCCACTGGAGACGTCTGAAACGCGGCCCCACTATTCAAACGGAAACTGTCAGAAACAAGTGGCCAAAAGGCCGCCAAAACTAATAAAATAAGTTGAACTACACCTGTGCCAAATTTGAGGAAGATCCATCCGCTGGTTCTTCAGCTACAAAAAATGGAGTTGGCGGGTTTTGAAGATTCTTCTCGCTGGGACTCAAAAATAAATTTTTTTTTATTTTTTCTTTTTGAGAGTTCCGAGAGCAAGGCTGACACTGAGCCTAGTTCTGACTGCAAAAAGACCAGGGAATGCAGAGCCATCACGGAAGATTTGATCATAGAGATGGTTGACTGATGATTTAAGGGTGGAAAGCGGGTACTTCAGAAAAGTGTAAAAATAGCCGGCATTCTTTTACATAGTTGACTTTGTGTTGAGTAGAAAAGTATGGAAGATCTATAAAAGTAGGTGTGGTGTCTCTCGGCATTGTTTTTGTTAGTGTGACAGAAGGGGTTATGTATACAAGCATAAAGTTGCCAATGCTGTGACCACGAGAGGTTGGAGAGGGATAAGAGACAATGACGAGAATTCGTGTGGCCAACAAGGGCAGAACAACAGGCGAGGTGTGGTTGGTGGGAGTTTCGTTTTCCGTGAGCGACTCTCTGCTGCAATAGAATTTGTGGATGGCAAATTCAAACTCCGCAACCCACCTGACCTACACCACGATGGCCCAGGAAATCCTTCACTCCGCAAGCTTTATTCGTGATTGGCATCAAAAATCACAAAGATCATGTATGGGATTGCTTTCAACATTTATTCTCCTAATCAAACTCACATCCTTCTCTTTCCAAAACTTCCATAAATTCTCTGCTGGGTTGAGAGTTAAGAGTCATCAGCATGTCAAAAAAATTAGAGGATGAGCATATAGTTAAGCATCTGATTTTACGATGTGGTCGGCAGCCAAACTCATTGATATGGTAGCTGGTAAATGCTTGGTTGATATTGGCAGTGTTGAGAGAATAGCGGGAAAGGTTTGAAGAAGTATTGAGAGTGTTTGCAGGTGTCAAACAGAAAAAGAATGTGCCATGGTTGTTTTCCCCCTGGAAGATGCGTTTGCTTCTGTCAACACACTCAAACACCGAGCCAAGTTGAAAGGGGGCGGTGCTACTAGATCCTGAAGACCTTGTTTGCCCTTCAACAGGCTGCACTTCAACGACTATTCTGTCTTCAACTTCATTTTCCTCATTGCCATTGTTCCCATTGTCACCATCCAATGAATCCTCAAATCCGTCGTCAACCCCCTCCTCATACTCCTCACTCTCAGTTCCAGATGGAAGAGACGGAAGAGTTGCCCTTTCATCATCGCTACCACCATCGTCGGATATTTCTTCACGGGAGCTCTCGACAAATTGAGCACTGCTACCACCATCATTATTTGAACTTTTACCTTGCAAACAAGACTCAATGCTAGTATTTTGCAGTCCAACACACCGCCTACCGCCAACCTCCACTTGACTCGCAGAGCCACCATCAACAATAACCGGATTATTCGTTGCCAAGGTAGTTCTGGAAGCAGCGGCCAAAGCTCTGGCCGCAGAACGCGTTTGGTATGGCTTTGCAGCCGCCCAATTGAATCCTTGTGGCACGAGTTCAGGCTCCGGCCCAAACTCCAAGAGCAACGCGGCACCGAAATCGCCACCCTCTGGATTAAACAGGGCGTCGGCGACGGGCCCTGTTGCCGGTACCAGGAGCGGGTGGGCGTGTGGGGGCGGCGCATTCTTGGCCAGTTCCTGCAGCCAGCGCAGACGCAGCGAGCGCGAGAGGTGCGACTCGGTGGTGAGGCGGTCTTCGGCGGCGGCACGCGCGGCGCACTCGGTAGTTAGGGCGCGCGTCAGGATGCCAATAGAGCGGCGCTGCTGGCGGACAGCCGCCTCCGCCGCCGCCAGAAGCAGCCGCCTCCGCCGCCGCCAGAAGAATCTCCGTTTCCGCGCGCAGCGTTTGCTCCGCGTCGAATTCCCCGCGTAACTTCGCGTAGTCTGGAATTTTTTGCCGGAGCGCGTTTGCCTCAGCGCGACTCAAGGCAAGTTGCGCCTCGCAGCTTTCGAGAACTGGCTGGACGAGCTGCATAGAAAATCAAAGCAGGCCCTCATTGTGAGAAAATAGGCACTCTCGCAATCGCCTAAAGAAAAGCCAATACATACTGCCAGCTGGCCACGGAGGCGGGTTATTTCAGCCATAATTTGGGGCAAAAATTCTTCATCAGACAACAGGATCAGACTATCAATACAGTTGATTCAGATGATAAGACTCGGACTCAATTTTCTTGGATAACAACAGAAAGAATAATAAATAAAATCAGGGCTATCCATATATCATGATCGTCGGACTCATAGTTCAATCGCCGTTAATCCATAACGAATATCCAACGATGAGCAATTGTATAATCGTCTAAGAGGGCCATTGGTAATAACGAAGACATAAATTAGCATATGCTCTGGATAAAGTGATTTATTGGCGGAAATATATGTGTTATGACCTATAGTAGAATGTTTAGAGTAATAAAACCTGGTTTGTTGCCAGCGTCATAGCAGGTACATATCCGGACGAAACTCAAAAAAATGAGTCAATAATGAGGTTAGCATCAACTGCCAATCGGGTGAATGAAAAAGTGTTGGAGTTTTTCAAGTTGGAAGCAGCAAAGCAAACAATTTGGTCAAAATAATAACCTTTATTTCTCTCAGGGTTACTCATTGTCCATTTCCTCCACCATAACAGAGCTTGTGGGAAACAGGCCAGCAACCTTGATAGTTTGAGACTTATCTACCAACACTTTCCTAGGATATGTGTTGATCACTTCAAAATCAGAGTCCAAGTCAATAGGTGTCAAATCTTGTGCTTCAACGAAATCATACAAATCCTAATTCACACGGTAAGACACACAATATTTCTCGATATTTCTATAGCTCAACACACCTGAACAGTCGCAATTGATGCCTTAAAGCGGCGTGTAAGACGCTCCCCTGAAGGCAATCTGATACCGATTTTCGCAATGTCTACAGTATCGGAAACCGATGGTTCTGGAAGCATATTTTCTTGAAGACGTATTTTTCGTTGCTTTTTGGTCTGTGGTGTGAAAAATAAAAGATTCCGTTGAAATGTACTTTTCTTTTCTCATCGGCTTTTGTGATACCTCGCGCTTATCCAGCAATTCTTTCTGTTTCCGTTCTTCCTCTGCTGCCTCTTTAGCGATTCTCTCTCTTTCTTCCTGTGCGCGACGAGCCTTCTCTTGATCGGCTTTCAGTGATGCGTTATATGCTGCGTCTTGCTGCTCTCTCAGAATTCGTGCTTGATCATGACGATTGCTGCTTCTTTTCCTTAACGACGAAAAAAAGTTCGACCAACGGAAGACATACCGATCTGCTCGAGCATTGTTTAGAACGCCATCCACGCGATTCATTTGTGCCTGAAGAGCTGCTCGCAGTGTCTCCGGGTCGATCAAGCCCTCAAACCGCTCAACAACAACCATACGAGAGCCTCCTTGCGGGGCAATCATTCCCAAAAATGGATACCTTGTCGCGAGAAGTGTATTCGAAACTGGGGGGGTTTTTTTTGACCAGTTTCGGTCAACATGAGGAGAAAAAAAAGGGGGAGATGCGAGTATTCACCAACAAAAGCTTCAGACTCTTTCACGTCTCCAGCCCAAACCACAAATCGCTTTTCCCGCAGGTACTCCAACAACAATTCATTCGACAAGACTTGATTGCAAAACGTGTCCATGTCATCATGCTCTGCGCAATATAGGACAACCAAAAGGCAGCGAAGTTCCCGTTTACTGACTTCCAGCGCTTGCGAGTACGTTCCCTGAAAGAAGGCTGGATGGTTTGTGCCGTATTTGGATTCATAGTCCAAGAGGAATCGCGCTGCTGTCGCTTGGGGATCGCGCGCAGATGTGGGTGTGATTCGTTGGGATGATGACCCAAAAATCAAGTTAAGGGGGAAGATTGATGCTGGTAAATATTGGAAGGGCAGAAGAAAAAATGGGAAGGGGGTCAGTAAACAATATACTCTGATCATCCCCGAACACCCTCATCCAAAATTTAAGATCAACACTCAACTGGCAAACCGAATGAGAACCCACACAACCCGAAGTGAGAGCGTGATGGGGTAAAATAGCCTCTGCCAGAATGTCTAGAACACCAACATTCATCAAACACAAAATCAATAAAAATATCAATCACAATCACATAGAGTTTAATTACCATTGGGGGAGTGTGTGGGCGGGCCTTTGAACCCAAAGTTCCAGCAGGACCACTTGACTTCGAACTAGAAGCTGCAGTAGATGGTCCAGAATTTGATTTTGAGTGTGAATTCGAGTTTGAATTTGCCCTTCGTCTTCTGACTCCTTCGGTCTGAGTTGGCGATGCAACCGATTCACTTATGTCATTCGATGAGCCTCCAAATACGCTTTGAACAGCTTTCTACAGGCCATTCAAACAAGTCAAAAAGACGGAAGGAAAAGCTGTGTTATATTTACTTCTAAGTTCCATTGATGAGATGTCATCCAGTCGAGTGCGGTTTCTACACTGTCAATGCCGGTGATAGTCTGCCACATTGAATTACGGACAAGTTAGTCTGAGTGCATCCGCGGCTTCTTTCGGGACACTCTTAATTGCATAATACCTGAAACTCCCCTAGTTGCTGAAGCTGTTCGTCTGAAAGGGCCTCCATGTTGAGTTGCGCTTTATATTTATTTGTTGGTTGTTTTTATTCATGAATGAACAACATGGGCGATGAGGCGTCACCGATGCCTACCGCCCAATACTCGAATCTGATTTCATTCATTTGTGGAACGCGAAACAGTCTCGTAGTTGTTGAAAGGGGACCGTTGTCGTTATTCGTTTCAAATCTTTTCTCAAAATGTGGTCTTTTGGAGGCTCAAGCAACAGCGCAAACCCAGTACCACCACCGCTCGAACCGAGCACGTCATCAGCCTCTAGCGCAACTACGGTCTCGACTCATGAACACGGCTCGTCAAACAACCTGGTCTACACCTACAAGATCCAGATATTTCCCCACAGGTATTTCTTGGTTGCACATCTCAGCGTCATCGTCTCGCTTACGCTGTCGCATGCTCGATATTATAAGAGAAAACGCTCAAATCTTAGGTGCAATCCCAGGGCAGCCGCAGGGCCAACGCTTCCACTTTGAACCCATCGAACGAGACTTGAAACAAGGGATGATCCTCAAGATTGGCAGAAAAGTCGATAAGAAGGTGAGACTTGCTCTCAAGAACGGGGGTCTTGAGATGGAAATGAGTTCTTGCTGCTGGAGAATGCGAGGCTGATTGGGTATCCACTCTGCCTTATTTTGAATACCGGAACAGACTCTGATTTACTAGAATTATTTCCTGCTTGTGTGCGCTCATTCAGTAGAAACTGACCGTCGATTTATGTTTTAGCCACAACCGTTGCCTCTAGCCACCGACGAAGATAATGTTGTAATGGCCGAAGCAGAAGCTATCGCCGCAGCAAATGAGGCACCTGTGTTACCAGCATCATACCAATCCACGTCTGGCTTCCTTGGTTTGAAATCTCGTCATTACTGCTAATCTGAAGGCTGACCTTTGCGTCTCTTTTAGACCATCAACCTCCTCCTGCTGGCTCCCAATCCAACCACGTATCTACCACGGCAGCGTCTGAGAAAAAACCGGAACAACCGCAAATTGATTTTATCGCATTCAAAAGCAAAGTCGTTTCTCGTGCACATGCTGAACTCTGGGTATCTGATGAAGGGACAAGTCATGTTTAAGGATGTTGGATCTTCTTCTGGAACGTGGGTGAATCGTCATCGCCTCTCTCCTTCTGGAAAAGAAAGCCGCGCCTATAACATCAAGTCTGGTGATGTTATTCAATTAGGAATGGACTATCAAGGGCGACAAGAAGGTGAGTGAACTCCCGTTTTTCGGCCAGGACCATCATATTAATAGTTTGCATTCAGACATGTATAAATCCGTCGTAATGAAGATATTCGTCACTATTCGCTCCAAAGACCCACCAAAGCCAAACCCTCTCCGCCTCAAACATGCTCTCCGTGCTCTCCTCAGTGCCATGAACCCAACCTCAGTGTCTGCCCAATCAACATCCTGCACAGACTGCTGTATTTGTTTATCCCCGCTTTCTCCTCTCCAAACTCTTTTCCTCGCTCCATGCAGCCATTGCTTCCACTTCCGTTGCGTTATGCCGCTTCTTGGCAGCAGTGTCATGTTCCAATGCCCACTTTGTAGACAAGTTGCAAATTTGGAAAAAGGCGTTGGTGAAGATGAAGAGAGTCTTTTCGATGGTGAAAATGGTGGCGATGAGGCCGCTGCTGTTGTTGAATCTAGTCTCGAAGAATGGTTGGGTGTACTACGAGTCGATGCCCCTACCGGTGGTGAAGTCGCCGTTGCCTCTACTTCTGCAGCTTTAGTTGGCGCGGCGGACGCAGGAGCGATGGATTCAAGTTCCCAGCAGAACGTTGGCGAAATTGTTCAGGATCTGGAGGGTGTTTTGGGGGAAGTGGCGCCTGGACTTGATGATCTTCAAAAAGCGGAATTGTTGGAACGATTTAGTCTTGTTTTGGCTTCCAAAAAGTGAAGGGGATTTGTGTGTGTACTTTTTAACTCAATATATGAATTTGATCGCCTCAACGTTTTAAAGCTTTCTTGGAGCTTGTCATATGTTGCTTTACGAAAAATGGAATGGAATAGCTGCAATTAATCCTTGATTTGGATTGGCCAATCAGAATCCTTCGTTTATTTGATTCTAATACCTGGTCTCTTTATGGAGAGTGCTACCTTGATTTTACAGATGATTGTTGAGCATGCTCTTTTGTGTTGCCTCGATTTTTAATAACGGTGCCACAACATTGCTGTCACGCTGTGGCGCAGTGAGTGGCATCTTTTGAGCAATTCAACGCCACAATAAAGAATGACACATTTGCAATATTAAATTGTAGTGGGCAAGGCAACGAGTGAAAAGTAGTTTATTAACGCCAAACTACTCTTTAAGGTTAGAAAAGAAGTGCAATATCATAGATGCAGGTAGTCTTTCCGTGATAATCAACACATACGCTTGGACTCTTGCAATACTCGGTGCAGCCGGAAGTCAAGGTGTAACATCCAGCGCCTTTGTCGTTATTATTGGAGATGTAAACTTGTCCACTGGCACAACCCCCCTTTGGAGCAGGGGCCGCGAGAGCTGCGGAAAAGAGAGCAAAGATCAAGGTCAAATCGAGTTTCATGGAAGTTTTTTGTGGTGATGAATCAGAACCTGGATTTCCAAGAATAGACTGAAAGCGGCACGCCCACAGGAGTCAACATGAGGAGTGCGGAATTCTGAATGTGCACAAACCCATAAGATAACGGAGATGAAAAGGTTTTTATTTTTAGTTGTTAGAATCTAACTTTTAAAGGCGAGACCAATTGGAGCACCCGCGATTGGAAGACCTTTTGGACAAATTTCTGGATCATTCAACAAAACTAGGCCTCTTCCGAGAAGCCCAAATAGGCCCCCCTCAAATCCATTCAGCCTATCCGTTACATCCAAATCTCGGTTCAAAACACGTCCGTTATCATCGGCCACGAATGTGGCCAGAATGAAGTAACTGGCATCTAGAGCATCATAGTTACAACTGTACGATAGCTTGATGCTTTTAATATCTCCAAGTCTCGCGATGCCGACGGGGATTTTTCTCAAGGGATATGCCCCGGTAATATTGACGCTAATCAGTTTCGTATCTTTAACAAGCACGGTACCAGACACAGGTGAGAGCCTTGAAGGCGTGAATGTGGCTATGGCTGACCCGCCCGCAGAAACCGAATCTGGTGCTGCGCCGCCTGCGAAATCCACTGAAGTAGCAATAACGCCTTGGAAAATTCGCTTGCCTGAGTTTCCCGTTGGCTTCACAATAAATATTTGTCGCGTCAGCTGGTTGGAATCAACCCCGTCGTAAAAATTACCTGTGTTTGACAGTCGTCTGTTCCCAAATGAATCACCACACCACGTCCCAAAACATACCCTGGACTGCTTGTATTAACCAAACTCAGCTCTGTTGATTCCCATTTCTGCTAAATTCGTCCATCAGCATCCGCTTCTACATTTCCCAGGTCACCGATATGGAATCCCGTGACCATGCCAGCCTCTGAGCAGCCATGCTGTTTCTTCAGTGGGTTAAAGTGCCCTCCTTGTTTAAGTCCTTCATTTTGGTCAGACACGTCTCCGAACGCGTGAATATGAATGGCGTGGCGTTCGTGTGGTAGAAAGTTGCTGCCAGTCAAGTGTAAAATCACTTTATCGCGCTCTTGCATGAGGCAAAGAGCAGCTTGACCGTTCCCCTTATATTGATTTGTAGGTGCCAATAGAGCGATGGAAGATGCCGCAATAAGAACCGGAGTGGCAAACAACGCGGAAAGGAGACCTAGCATTTTATTTCAAGAATACGCACGTTTATTTTACAAATTCAAACTCCGTACAATTCTTTGCGTTGAGAAAGGTAGGCTGCGATTCTTGGTCTTGCTTCCAAAGCAGCAATAAACTTTTGCAGGCGGGGATATGCTGCCAGTCTCTCCTCATTGCCAAGAGATCCATCATCTTGGAGCGCTTGATACAAAATGGCATCTGCGTATGAAAACTCTTCACCCAGTACAAACGGACCGGCCAATAAATTTTCGAAAGTGTTGTAGAAGCGCGGAATGGCTTGCGGGTGAGTCTCCTTTTCCTTCGCAAAAGAGAATCGCCAGTCAATGGCAACATCACTGAACTGATCAAGTTTGTACGCCTCCTCGTCATTGGAACCACCATACTTCCCGAGCTTTTTTGAAACGTAGCGAAGGATTGGAATATGCTGGGTCAAAATCACGTCGCCAATTTGAAGGAGTGGGAGAGCACCATAGTGATTCTTTCCAGACTTCACCAAGTCGGCCTTCTTTGCTGGCCAGTCCGGAAAGTCTACGCGCACATCTTCAAATTCAATACCAGCTTCTGCAAAGAAGAGGCGGTTGACTTCTCCGCGACCTCTAGCTGGGAGGTTCCAGTAAGTGAAGATTGGTTTTTCGTTTCCAAGAACAGATGGCATGAATGGATCAACTGTGTTGTTTTCAATTTGGCATGATGAATTGGGAGCTTGATCGTATTTATATGCGTCCATCCCGTGCTGATGGCGAGCTGGTTTGTTTGTCACGAACATTTGTTACGTGATGAATGGCGCAATCCCATCAGATCAAAGTTTTATCAACTCTCCTGGATGGAGGATATAAAATCATCAAGGGTAAGCACCCCGATGATATTCCATTACTCTTGTCCTTTGAAATTTACTTGAAAAGTCATGGTGACAAACGAATTGAAATTTATTAATCAGGCTCCAAACTTCTCCTTTCTTTGAACAAGATACTTTGCAATTTTCGGTCTTGCTTCAAACGCGTCCACAAACTTTCTCAATCGCGGGTAAGGCGCCAACTGTTCCTCATTACCAAGTGACTTTCCATCGAAAAGAGCCTGATACAACAAAGCATCGGCATAAGAAAAGTCTTCTCCCAAAACGAAAGGCCCCTTTAAAAGATTTTCAAAGGTGTTGTAGAAACGCGGGATGGTTTCTGGGTTTGACCGAAACGAAAATCGCCAGTCAGTGATGACATCACTGAATTGATCCAGCTTGTATGCCTCTTCATCGGTAGATCCGCCATACTTTCCAATCTTTTTGGCAATGTATCGCAAGATGGGGACGTGCTGAGTCAAGACTGTGCCGTCGATTTCAAGCAATGGGAGTGCGCCGTAGTAGTTTGTTCCAGACTTGATCAGCTCGGCCTTCTTGGTGTCCCAGTCAGATTCTGCCTTATTGAACCGATTGTCGACGTAGTCAATCTCAGCATCGGCAAAAAGAAGACGGATCGCTTCTCCACGACCGCCGCCTGGAATGTCCCACCAGGTCAACACGGGCTTTTCGTTTCCAAGAACTGAAGGCATTGCTTTCTTTCAAAATGCTTTTTATTTTCCAAACATTGTTTTGGATGCGAATTTATACGTGGGTTTCAGGCCCGTGTCAAATTGCGAAATTCTGGAGGCACAGCAATTTTCAAATTCAGTTTCAAATTCAATGTTTATTTATAAAAGAAATGAAATTCCATTTTAGAGGTTTTTCTTACGCTCTTCAAGGTAGGCCGCGATTCTGGGTCTTGATTCAAACGCGGCTACGAATTTTCTCATGTTTGGGTAAGGCAGCAATCTTTCCACATTACCTAATGATCCATCATCGTGAAGCAGCTGATACACTGCAATATCAGCATACGATAATTCGTTCCCCAACACAAACGGCCCGGATCCAAGTAATTTCTCAATTGTTGAATAAAAGCGCGGAATGGCGGCTGGGTGCCCAGCAGCATCTTTTGCCCACGAAAACCTCCAGTCAACGTAAACATCGCTCACTTGATCCACCTTGAAAGCTTCTTCATCATTAGCGCCACCGTACTTGCCGATTTTCTTGGACAGGTATCGGAGGATGGGAAGATGCTGTGTCAAAACCAAGTCGCCAATCTGAAGCACGGGCATGGCACCGAATGTATTGACACCAGTTTCAATAAGTTCTTGTTTTTTGGCAGGCCAGTCGGATCGCTCCACGCGATTGTCTTGATACGCGATTTCGGCTTCGGCAAAGAACAGACGAATCAGTTCTCCACGACCTTTGTTGGGCAAGTTGAAGTAAGTGAGAATAGGTCTGGCAGAGAATAAAGTCAATGACATTTTCTTTTTTTTTTTTTGTTCTGTTAAATGGTCCCTATTTGCCTTGGTTTTTATCAACTTTATGGGATTTCGAATCACTTGTCGATTAGAAATCTCAAAGTTTATTTTTCACTATATGCTTACAATAAAACAAAACAGGGGCATCAGACTCCAAGCTTTTGCTTTCTTTTCTCGAGGTAAGCTGCAATACGAGGTAACCCTTCAAAAGCAGCAACAAATTCCCGCAGTTTTGGGTAATCAGCCAAGAACTCCTTGTTCTGCAAAGCCCCTTCATCAGCTAAGCGCTTGGTACAGCAACACATCGGCATAAGAAACCTTCCTCTCCAATCACAAATGGACCCTTCTCCAAAAGGCTTTCAAAAGTCGAGTAGAAGCGGGGAATCGCGGCTGGATGTTCTGGCTTGAGTTTTCCATACGAGAAACGCCAATCAATCACAATATCACTCAGCAAGTCAATCTTGTAGGACTCTTCATCAGTTTTGCCAGCGTATTTCCCAAGCTTCCTGGAAAAGTAACGCAGAGTTGGAACCGTGCTGGTCAAGACGACTGGACCGACTTGGACAACGGGAACGGCACCGTACGGGTTCAAACCGCTTGAAATCAGCTCCTTCTTCTTGGTTGGCCATTCTTCTCTTGGGAATAAATTCTCGACGTATTCGATTTCGGCTTCGGCGAAAAAGAGTCGCAAGACTTCACCGCGGGAGCGTGCGGGGATATCAAAGTAGGTCAAAATTGGGGTGTCCGTGATAGGGGATGGCATTTTTCTGTTGTCTTTTTTTTGGTTCTGTTCCTTACTATTTGTCTTTCAGTTGACTTTTATAAGAGTATTCCAGCACCGTCCCGTGCAAATGACGAAAGTGGTAAACGGTTGCACCATGTTGCGTTTTGTTATGGATATTTCAAATACAAGGAAAACGAAACACGTCAATTAATACATAGTACACTGTAGTACCTGGCGGTCTGCTGAGTACAAATGTGGCCAAGTCAGTTCCAAAAAGAGATGCCACAATCGCTACTCAGCCAAATTCCATACGAGCTTTCTACAACAAATCCTCAGCTACATACACCCCAAACAAGTACAAAAGCTAAAAGAGCTGTGCCATAGAGTGAACGCATGTCTATCCGACCCCAACACCGCCTTCCTGAATATTACCCAGTTCTTCCCACCAAACAAAGACAGCTACGCACCCGAACTCAAAATCCTCTGGTTTGATTTTCCATCCGCATATCAAACGGCTTATGCCACTCGCTTCGCCTCCAAGATTGCAAAGTTCACTTTCAGTCGAAGAATCAGTCGCCCTTTACCGCCATCTCTCGGCTTACTCACGAGTCTCACATGTCTCGATATTAGTTCAAGCGATATTTATGGGCCTATTCCAACCGAAATCGGCCACCTCTCGAATCTTCATACACTGGATTTACGGCGGAATGATTTGACTGGCGAAATCCCACCTTCCATCGGCAGACTCTCCCTTTTAACTCTCCTTAATCTGAATGGAAACCGCTTGACTGGTCATATTCCCGCAGAGCTAGGGCTGTTTATCAAATCTGCAATACTTGCAGCTCCAAAACAATAACCTTACAGGCCCCATCCCGACTTCATTTGGAGGCCTCACATCATTACTTGAGCTCGACCTCCAACGCAATTCCTTGACGGGCCCTATTCCATCCGAAATCTCTGCCCTAGAACATTTACAATTCCTCCATCTGAACGACAACAAGCTCACCGGGCCAATCCCTCCAGAAATAGGAGACATGAAATCGCTTGAAGAACTGATTCTGAATTGCAACGACTTGTCTGGCAGGATCCCATCGTCTATTCAGCGGTTGCGCTTGATGAGACTCAATTTGATGGGAAACGCAAACCTCAACAAAAGAGATTGATTGTTTGCATCTCGAGCAAGTGTATGCTTCTTTTTTATTAAAAGAGCGTATTAACGTAAACAGATTGAATAAAAATAATCTATATAAAAATTATATGCCTCAAGTCTTTTTTTTCATAATTAAATTATTACCAGAATCTACCTTCAATTCATTCCATGATAATTACAAAAAAAAAAACTAGAACGAAAAGAAGCATCAATCAAATGACATGGGAAGCGCCAGTTGATGGGAAGTGGCAGTTTCTGCTCCTCGGTCCGCAAGGGAAAGTCGGCGCCGGTCAACTCTGGTACCTCAGGGCCAATAATAGCATCAACGGGATCCCCAACCTCAACCCCGATGCAGCAACAATCAAAGCAGTAAATACGCCAGCTGTTAGTGGGAATCCGTCGCTGGCTGGGTCGGGTGGATCCGGCGGTGCTGGTTCTGGAATCGTCGCCGACGTTTACCAAAGGCCTACTGCCTCAGGTAAGACACCACATTAAAAAAATGAAAACCATGTACAAATATTCATTTGCTTTTTTTGTGAGTAGGACCACCTCCACCCGCTTGGCAGCGGCCACTGATGATTGGAGGATCAATCGCCGGCGTCATTGCAGTGTTTGCCATTGGTTCCCTGATATATGTAAGACTCTTTCTATTGATATTCAACAAGTTCCGCGTTCTGAAATAGCTCTTGTTTGGAATGTCCCTTTAATAGACAAAGTTCAAGAAGGACGATCCAGAAGATGCACCACGTCCCCGAACCAGGCCTGACCGATCCGCCGCACAAATCTCGCCAGAGTCAAACGTTGTTGAAAAACCACAATCTAGCTACCAAGCTCTGGATGGCGTTGGACCTGTTATACCAATGTATTATGATGACCGGCAGGCTTCACGTCAACAGGATTTGCAACCGCCACCTCTTCCACCGTTTCAGAATCCGCAAGAATTCTCATATCAGCAATATAATAGTTCCATGATACAGCCGCAAACGGTTATCGATCGGGCCGATGAAGACGGGCGGTCTGTTACCACACAAGCAATCTCCCCTCGCACCACATCTGAAAACCAAAATCGGCGAGGAGCTAAATCCAGCAAACGAAAGTAAATACCAGCAACAATCAGCAATAATCAGAAACAAGTCAAATAAAAATCAGTAACCAAATTTTATCACAGTCATGTCCGCTTGGATGCCCCCTTCAGATGGCGCCTGGCAGTTTCAGCTCATTGGTCCTCAAGAGAAAGTTGGGGCCGGAGGAATGTGGTACCTGCGTTCGGCAAACAGCATCAATGGTATCGCCGGCTTGAATCCCGATCAGGCAACCATCAAGGCGGCCTCTGCTCCTGCCATCAACGGTAACCCAAACTCCATTGGTCAGTTTAGTGGTTCGACTCCTGGCGGTGGTTCCATCAACACTGGCCCTCCTCGTAAGTGGCATCCTATTTGCAGGTGTCTTCCTTTACAACCGTCACACTGACTTTCTCCCATTTCGGGCGCAACCCAGCACCGGCATGGAAGATGCCAGTGATTGTAGGAGGATCGATTGTGGGCGGTATCATTCTGCTTGCCGTGGGGTCCTTCATCTACGTAAGTGGTTCGAATCCTTGGGCATGACTCAGCGCTGACTGCAGCCAATCAACAGTCGAAGCGCAACCGCAGCCGAGAAGCGGCCGAGGAGCTGCAGGCGGCGCGCAAGCGCAGCGAGACGCGGGTCGCGCCGGCCGCCGCAAAGAGCGGCGCACAGCCGCCGGACGACGCCGACGCCGAGCCCGTGGTCGACTACGCCGCGCTGACAAGCGCCAAGGCCGGCGCAAGCAGCGGCAGCAGCAGCAGCAGCAGCTACGACCCGTCCGTGTACAGCGGCGCAAGCGCTTCCACGTACAACGTGAACAGCTACGGCCCGCCGAACCCGCTGTACCATCCGGCGCAGTTCCAGGCACAGAGCCAGGCTTACGGTGCCGTGCCCCCTGGCGCGCCGATCGTGCAGCAAGCCTATCCCCCACAGCAACCATACGTTCCCTACCAGCAACAACAACAACAGCAACAACCAGCGCAGTTCTATGGGCAACCACCTGCTCGTCAACAGCAAGTGTACGGCCAGCCAGTATATGCACAGCGCGGTCCCCCGCCTCCTCCTCAACAGCAATTCACACAGCCGCCTCCGATGCAGTTTTCTGGGCCTCCACCTTCAAACTATCAAAAACCAACAAGTCAATACCCCCCACCTCCCTCCCAGCGACGATATTAAACAACTCTAGATGAATTTGCTTGGGTTAAGAATAAAAAAATCTGTATTTTCGTTCCACATCTATATCATTATCGACTGCCAAACGAAACTCAATACCTGTAGTACTGTATTGGTCTTGGGTATTTTTTAATTAAACTTCTTTTTATTGTCTAAACTGCTAAGAAGGAACATCTGAAAAGGAACAACCCAATCATGCAACTGTCTTTTCCTTTTGACGTAAAGCTGGCAATCCTCATCCCCAAGCTTCTCCATGCACACCCAAGTAGCCCAACCCTATCGAAATATGATTGAGGAAGGGATAAGGTGACGTGCCTAATTCTTCATTTTCCATTCCGAATACCTTCATCGCTTCTATTGATGCAATACCAAATCCGAAATCATCGTCATTGGCGATTAAATGGATCAAATCCAATCTGTTGCTCAATGTCATCCATCTCCTCTTCAGTCATGTCCTCCATCCGCCTTACAGGAATGTCATGATACTGGACAAGTTTTTCCGGCATACTTTCAGTGTGCCATTCGATACACACACACCACGGCGTTTCCAGAGTGTTCGTTCACATAGACATCGTCGTTCTCAAGAGCCAAAGACGCAAGGTCATGTTGATGATGGTTTGTGCTGTTACAAGTGGTTCTAATGATCAGTGCTTCGGGGGTGTACTTGTTCAAGTTCTTGGGAAGGAGTGAGGAGTCGGCAGATTGGATCGCCTTCCGCAAATCTCTGATTGTGGATAACGCATTGAACTCAAATAGGACACTGAATATCTCAGACGGATGTGCAGCTTGTTCGTGAAAGCTGAATCGAAAGTGGAACATCAGACTTCCTCTGAACAGTTTTTGTTGTTTTTACTGTACAACAAAAGCTTATTGCTGTCATTATTTCTAAATCAATGTATATTTACTATAGAGATATCACATAAAACTCATTCAAAAAAAAGGCAAGATAAAAACAACCCATTGTGCATTCAGCAGTATGGGGCATCATTATCCTCTCCCGTCAACGTCTTTGTCAAACACTTGATAAATTTAACACGCTGTTCAGCAATTGGGTTTTTTCCACACTCCAAGTAACCATTAATACTCTTGACACTGTTTCCAAGAGTATACCCATTATCCTTCAAAACAGGTTGAGTAGTAGACGTCCAGTACCACTGCACAGTAGACCAGTTCACAGCCTCATCATACATGACAATATCAGGATTGGTTAAAATCGCCGGGTTACCCAAAGCTTCAGCGGCTTTTCTATAGTTATCTTCCCAACTGAGTTGAATATACCCACGTCCATGGTACCACCCATACGCACAATTTGAAGTAACTTGAGTAACTCCTTTGCATTGGATTTCTTCAGTATGCTGGAAAGATGCGGATTCGTGGGCAGTGTTTCCAATCAAAAGTGCAAGCTCTTTACGGCCAGACAAGGGGGCTGTGAATCCACGAACAAACGCAGAATAAAGAGTCGAGTGCTTTGGATAGATACCACATGTAGAGAGGGCTTGGTTGAATTCGCCTTCACCAATCAGAGTAGCAATAGTACCAGCAGCTGGGGCTGGTGCTGGTGGTGGGGATGGGGGTTCAGGAGCTGAGGGCGCTTCAATGACTGGAACTTCAATGACTGGTTCAATGACTGGTTCAGGCACTGCTGGTGGTTGTGGCCTTGGTTCTGGAACAGAAGGTGGGGATGGTGCTACAGGTTCGGCGATTACAGGTGGTGGAAGAGGAGCCGGGGATGGTTCAACCGGTGCTGGTTCTGGTGCTGCTGTTGGGGCGGTTGTTGTTGTTGTTGCTGGAACTGGAGGAACAACAAGCAACAGTGGTTGAATTGGACTCGGGAAGAAACACCGGCAAAGGGTCAACAAGCTTCGCTTTCGGAGTTTGGCACAGCTTCAATTGGCTTTTGATCGTTGAGGAAGTTTGGCGCGGCAACATTGGCTGCTACAGGTTCGGGGGCAACTACAACAGGGAGTTCCACAGCCTTCTGAGACTTTACAACAAGTTCGCTGATGAACGCAAGCCAATCATTGCTGGAACCAGACTGCGCAAATGCAGTGCTAGTGGCCAGCAGAGGGACAAGGAACTGAAGACAGCTTCATCTTCGCAAGTCGATTTAGCTGTGATTAAAATAAGGGTGTCTTGATCACGCACTTGTAATAACACCAAAATCTCATTTCGAACTCCCAATTTTGAGATAATGATTTTCTGATTTCCTACTTTATTTCTATTTCAGTTCAAGAAAAGTAACATATTTAACAATTTCACACAGCCTTGATTTAACAATAGGTTGCATCTGCAGACGATCCCAAAAACTGCCTTTGAAAACATTGCACAAACTTCACACGTTGCTCCGAAATTCTTCCTGCCCCGCATTCAATATATCCATTAATGCTCTTGACGCTATTCCCAAGCGTGTATCCATGCTCTCGCATATATGGTTGAACAGTAGAGACCCAATACCACTGAACAACAGCCCAATTCACTTTCTCATCATTCATAACAATATCAGGTGTCGAAAGAATCGCTGGAATCCCCAAAGCCTTCGCCGCTGAAGCATAGTTGGATTCCCAACTCAACTGAATGTACCCGCGCCCGTGATACCATCCATAGGCACAGAGGGGCGTTACAGTGGTAACCCCTTTACAATTGATTTCTTCAGTGTGTTTATATGATCCGGATTCATGGGCTGTGTTTCCAATGAGAAGTGCCAGCTCCTTCATTCCACCGTCAAGTGGCGCCGTGAATCCGTTAGTGAGGCCTTGGTAGAGACCAGGTTTGGCAGGAATGCCGCACGTTTCAAGAGCTTGATTGAAAGATGATTCACTGATTAACTGTGTGATGGATTTTCCGCTTGATTCTGCTTGGTGAATGAAAGGTGGAGACGGGGGCGATGGAGGGGATGGAAGCAGAGGTTCGTCATTTTCGACTTGTGGAGCGGGAGCGGGAGCTGGTGTATCGTCCATCGAGGACTCTAGTGATTGAGTGTCTCCTTCGTTGACATCCGAATTTTCAGAATTCTCAAATACTTCGAGATTAGGATCCTCTTCCTTGGGTATAATTTCAAGTTGGTTTACTGTAGTCGGAATCGGAATTGGTGCTGCTTGAGCGACGGTGCTTCTTGGTATGATAGGTAAAACGACTGGTTCCACGGGTTTCTGAGGGATTGGGGCTGGCAATGTGACAACTGATGTCGTTGGAATAGCTCCAGCTGCAACGAACCCCTTGAAAGGCATGGGTGTTGCCGTTGTTTGAGGCACTGACGAAACTTCATGTTTCACCTTGCACTTCGTCTTGGCAACAGCGTCTACATTTGAAACTAGCAGGAGGAGGAAAGCAACTTGAACGGCCTTGTTAAGTCCTCCCATTTCTGCCTTCTTTTTGAGCTAACGAAATTATTCACAACTTTCAATTTGAAGGGGATGAAACGCGTTGAATGAAATTCTTAATGAAGAAAATTTTGTGGTGTCTTGGGACTTTTTCATATTAATATCATTTTATTTGTTATTAACATTAAAAACATCAATCAATAGTTCATGATATCAAGACTATAGCCTTTCTGGGAGAATCAGTATGATGCACGAGACATCCATCAACCGTGAATGGATTCATCCACACCATCATCTTCATAAGAGTTGGACTTGTGTTTTGGAATAAAATGGAAGTCTGCAGGTGCCTTACCCTGTCCAAAAAAGATGAGACACATTTGCAATGTGAGGAAGTAGACACAAAAGGAAAAGACTCACCAAGATCAGCTCCGTAGCATGAATCCAATCCGAAACTTTCCAGCTTGCCAACAGAGTCTCATAGTAATCTCTACCAAAGAACGCAGGAGGTCGATCATTGAACTTTTGAGGAAGTCTCTCCAAGAGACCCACTGGTATGTATCGATGCGTAAAAGACATCCAATCAAGCATGTATGTACGGGTCAGATTCACTCCTTTCGTGTCACTTCCCCAATGCTCCAATCCATAATCGGCAAACTTCTTGAAGATATCAAATCGCTCTCGGCCGCTAATGTCCCACTGCAGAAATTTTAAGCAAACCAGCAAAACCCTAGTACACACTTTTTAAAAAACGAGACTGACCACTTTCTGTTCCTTAATTTCCTCAAAAATCCAAGGCTTAATCAAAGCACCTCTTCCAACCATGACTCCATTGACAAAACCACCAGCAGACGCATCACCCGTTAAAGTCGGCATCTCACGATAATAATCTTCAAATCCAAAACAATCGCCATTCCCATAAAAAGGGATTCCACTTGCTTTTGCTATTTTTCCACATTCATTAATGTACTCCCAGTTTGCAGTTTTGGTATATCTCTGCTGTCTGGATCGACCATGAAGTGTGACTGCGCTGGCACCCCATTCAACAACACTAGGAATCAGTTTATGTGCTGTGTTGGCGTTGTCGTTAATTCCTGTACGAAGTTTAACAGAGATGGGAACTGGAAGAGTACGACGAAGGCCATAGATGATATCGCGAAGACGGTTACGTCTGCCCATAAGCGCACTTCCGGCTGAGCATGAAGAATTAAAAAAAGAATTTATAAGGAAACAAAGGTGGTTCCTACCTCCGGATTTAAAGACCATGTCAATCGGACATCCGCAGTTGATATCAATAAAATCAAACGGGGCAAGGTCCGCGTGTCGGTTGGTAGGGTTCTCAAATAGAAGAGAATTCAGGGCATCACCGGCTCTGGCAGCAGCCACTCCTTGGTTTGCCGAGATCTGGATCCCGAACTTTGTTTCGCTGGGATGACGGCGAACAAGTGCCCATTCACTGGCAGTGTAATTGGTGAGGTTGTTGACCATCATCATTTCAGCACATGTGATATCTACTCCAAAGTCTTTGGCAACCCGTCGGAAAGGAAGGTGGCCAACGTTTGTGAGCGGAGCAAGATACGTTCCCTTCCATTCAAAGGACTTGCGGTCTTTATCCCGACACTTCGAGAGAAACTCTTGGTCCAATTGTTGGTTATTGCGAGTTTTCTCATGATATTCAGAAACTTTATCTTCGGGAAGATATTTGAGGGCTTTGTTGAGTTGCAGCGTGTAGAAGTCATCATCACCCTCCTCTGTGGCTTTTTCTGGGACGGACTCAGTTGCTGTTGGTGGCACCGTAGATAAGGATTCCTTCATAACTCGCGTCGCCTCGGTAGCAAATTGCGCGCGGTAGTTATTGTATTGCTTCTCTTTTTCCACCCAAGCCTTCACTTCTTCTACAGCGTCCGAGTCTTTCTTCCCACGAGCTCTCTTGTACAGGTCCAAATCTTTCTTGATAACCTTATTCAAGTTTTCTTTTGAAGATCCGACAGCATCGACTTTGACCTGATCCACTAGCGTGTACTTTTTGACACCATCTGAATCAACAAAAGAATGGGCGTCCGCAAAGCGACAACGAACACCAAACTTGCAGACTCCGTATTCACGAAATAGAACACATTCACCAGAGATATCTTTTCCTTTTGACGCCACGTACAAGTCAACATCGTGGGAGTACTTGCAGTTTTCATAATTGCACTGGCCACTACCAAAGGCGGCACAGAAGGACATTGAATCATTCCCGGTTTTGTTGAATTCTTTGCGCTTCTTGTTCTGACCAGTTCGTTCGTTCCGATTGTTTCGCTTCTTTGACGAAACATCTTTTTCCGCAGCTTCAAAGTCGACTTCTTTTTCCGTATCTTCCGCAGGGTTGAGATTTGGTTCTAGTACTTTGCTTTCGCTTTCCAGTGAAGCAAACCGCTGCTGGGCCAAGAGGTATTGAGGATCTGAGGTGTGGTGGTGACGATAGTCAGCTGCCTTTGGATCAGGAAAGTGAAACTCAGGCTAAGCAAAGAATGGGGCATTGAGACCAAAGTTGAATCGTCAGCGAAAAGTCTGCCTTCACCTTTACTGGAGCTTGGTTGCGTTGGCCATTGTCTGTCATGTGTGGATTCGAAAAAAAAGTAAAAGCAAAACTCAAGGATTGGGTAAGATATTAATCATCAAAGGTATGTGTAAAACATCAGCAAACTTAAGGAAAAAAAGCAACAGAAACATAAACTCAAAAGATTCCAACTCCCCCACTGACACGCCCGTCTCGACTGCTCTGACTCCTCTTTCCTCCACTCAGATCAACTTTTGGATTCCCACTCAGATTTTCAACACCTACCAAGCTTCTACCCGAACCATTCATGGCCCTTGAAAACTGCCTATCCTCGGAGTCCAAGATGGTTGGGTGACTCCACCAGCTGGCAAGCCCACCACCAGAAGATCGCGTCGCCTTCGTCCTTCTTTGCTTCCCTGTATACTCGATTTCATCAAACTCTGACGGACAAATGTATCCTGGCCCGTCTTCAACTGAAACAGGAAGTTGAACCACAGTGGTTTCGCCGCATTCAAAAGACCAAGCGTAAGAAGCGACTCGGGGAAGGGGGGTTCTGTTATTATTTCTGATTGATTCATGTGGAGCGGCTGAGAATCCATCATCCATCGAAGACGTTGAGACTTGATGAGAAGCCCTCTGAATCAAACAAATAAACATCAGTCGAAACGAATTCATGTCAATTGAAGAAATTAAACTTACTGGGTGACCATCATCAATATTTTCAGACCGGTGCGGATGCATTCCACTGCATGATTGTGATCTTCCGGAAAACATGCTGAGGATGGTAATACTTACACGCCGAAACAGTGATGGCTTTCTCGTTTCTTGACTGGGAAATAGGCCAAATTCTTGGCAATCATCGGTATCGGATTCCTCAGAGGGTGTATGCGTTGGCTCCAACTTTACACTCTTGCAACTGCTACCTCCCCCGAAATACATAGAACCCCTCCGCAATCTTCCCTCCTCTTCGCAGTTCTCGTTGCTTATAGCAGGAGATGTCAGAGCAACCCTGGGAGTAGTGTCTTTCCCCACCCACACACCAACCCCTTTACCTCTCTTCTCCCATAATTCTCCGCGTCTCTGTCCAAACACCCCAAACCACTTCCTTCGACTTCCAACTTCATCCTCGATCCCAAACTCATATCTCTCGTGTGGTTTCTTTGGTGGAATGTGCTCCGGATGGGGGTACGCGTGAACACTGATTTCAGTTTGCCTTCGTGGACGCTGCAACAGTTGCGATTGTGGATGTTGTAGTACCTCTTCCTTTCTCCTCCGGCTTCGCATGGAGTTTGTCAGTTCAAGAATTCGTTTCTTTGCAGTATTAAAATGGGTGCTGATGGTACTATATCGACTTTGGGTTGTACGCGTGCTGATGAAACTTTCCGGTCGGCCAATCATGAGATGGGCAGGGCTCGTCATCGGGTTGTGGTTCCGCAGAAACTGGTTCAACTTGATCTTGTTCGCTTTTAAAATTATCCACCACGGACTTAGCTGCGTTCGAAACGGAATCAGTTTGGCAGTAGTGGTTGGAAGGATAAACGGGATCTCTCGGTGGAGACGGAGCACGCAACTCAGGCGGAAAGCGGGATATGGCGTCGATTAGATGGTTGGTTGAAGTATTCTGCAGATGTTGGACGTAATGAATACTTCTTCGATGTTTTCCACGAATGGGGTGATGAAAATGAGATACTGGCGTAGTTGAATCTTGCTGAAGGTTTATTTTCTGAGACGAGATAATCATATCATCGTATTTCGTCGCAGGTGGGATGTTTTTCGGCTGAAAGTGTGGAGATTCAGAACGTGATTCCGCGCTTCTGGTTATTCGACTCTTTTCCTTCGGTTTCGAAAGAGACTCTGGAAAAATCATCCTTTTGTTCAAATCCAGGGGTGGTTGCTCCTGAAGAAGTGCATGTTGGTATCAGAGTAGTTGCAGCCTCGCTTGATTTTCGCGAATGAAAGGAATTGGATTTGTTGGAATGCCTGATGTTGTCAGTTGAACGAGTGTAATCCTTGGACCACGCGTAATCCGTCGAATTCGATTCATAATTTGTCTCTGATGTCGATGTGAGTGTTGGTGTTGATGAAGAGACATTCTGACTGCTCGTCGTTGTCATTGATGACGAAGGAGCCAAGTAGCCACTGCTTTCTGAGCTTGTTTTTATAAGACTCAAAAGATTTTCCATCCGAGAAGTTATTTCATTTGATTTCCGTAGCTGGTTTGAGTGCAAAGAATCCATGTTTGTCTTTCTCAGCTGGATGGAAATGAAGCATTAAGTAGCGCCGATAGTCTCACAAAGACTTCTCTTACATTCGATATCTATCTATGGACAGATCAAAAGCTCGCTTTTGCTGAGAACTGTGTCTGAGTCAGGGTAGTCGCAGTCCACGTGTTTCTGATTTTAGAGAAAGAAGCAGTTGGTATGAGAACAGAACCCTACAGAGCAGCAAATTCACTAGCTTGTCAAACAAAACCTTTTGCTGGCCTTATTGCGTGACTTGCACTGTTGTTTGTGTTCAACAGGTTCAGTGTCCGATTTCGTGGAGTTGGAAATTCCCGCCTGTCAAAACGACAAAACGTAAGCAACAGAGAGTCATCCTTTGACGTGTTTTAATTTATTTCGATAGAATCGATGCAGATAATTAATTCCGGGTGATTATTCTTCTTATTTCCAGTTCGAAAACACCATTTAAGGTCCCCAGATATCAGATGTTTTCTTAACGCTGGTTTCGAAAATAGTAAAAAGTCCTCTGCCAGAGGTTCTCGGTGTTCAAAGGATAAAATAAAAAGACCGAAAAAAATGCCAACCAAACAACGGCATTGGCTGCAAGCATCAGATTCCTCCATTTCTTGCCTTGATTCGATCAGGTCCGCGAAAGTCGTAGCAATCTTCCTCAACGTCGCAAAGCCAGCTGAGCGGGTGGATGACTGGTGCAAAATACTGAGACACTCCACTCTGATACAAGAGCGTGTTCCTAGTCAGCAGAAACTCATGCATAATAGCACCCATGCGGTTTGGATTGGCCATATTTACGCTGGGTGTCAAGAATTTGATGGAAGAATAAAGAATGTTGAAAAAAACCTGTCGAAAACCTGCCCCAGAGCAGGTTTTTTCTCTGCACGAAAAAAGGAACAGTTTTTAAGGATAGTTTTCAAGATTTATTTTATCTTCTGGTTTTAAAGGATTTTTCAAAGGATTTATGGAATATCTGGGTAAAAAGTGGCTTTGAGGATATTTCAATTATCCTTTCAAATCCTTTCAAATCCTCTAAAACCGGAATATCTGGGGAGCTTTATTGAAAGAGAAAATCATCCAGTCTTTGTATCATGGCGGCTTCCTTTTCAGTAAACGCGCTTGGCTCTGCGTTCTCGTCCAAGTAAAACTTTCCACAATTGCGAACAACAACCTCGATCTGTGATCCTTCCGTGCGACAGCTTGCGAGGGTACCGGCAAGAGACATATCGCTCCATCCCGTGACAGGCAACCCATCAGAGATTTTAGGGAAAATGATGCCAGCATTGCGGGCTTCTTGTAAACGACGGCTGACATCCAAGCCTTCCCAGCCGTCGACGTAGGGTTGGAGAATATCGATCATCACCGAGCCCTTGGCTGATATCAACAACACATCTACTCGGTGGTCCAAGTAATCACTCCCGGGGCCACCTGGTTGGGGTTTCAAGGGCAATGACGGCATGATTCGATATCCGCGATTGAACCACAGCACATCAACGCCACTGTATCGACCAGATTGTAAATGGTAGTTCATGTATTTGGTAATAAAAAAAAAGAAAAAACTTTTCATGCTGTTTATCTCTATTTATTGATCCAACCAACAACCCAAGCAGTTCCCAAACCGAGAACTAAAAACAACAAAATCAAATCGAGAGGAACTTCAGTTTTCCCATTTTTTGTAGGTTTGGTTGTTTTGTCCACTGTTTGTTGTTGTTGTAGAGAACCGACCTCATCCGAAACCAGTCCAAATTCTTTCAGTCGCGGGTCAAAATTACCACCAAGAACTTTGATGGCGTGTAGGATCGTTCCCGCCCATGCGACCCAATCCAGCACCATTGGGTTCTTTTCACTTTCGCGAAACTTTGCACTCACGTAATCTCCAAAAGTCCCCCTCTTTCCCTTGTCTTGATCCACAAATGACTTGAAGTCTTTCCGAAACGCCATTGGAAATGATACTGCCTCATAGTCGAGGAAATGATCCAGATAAATAGTCACTGCATTCACAAGGAACTGTTTATACGTCAAGTCTGCTGGAAACGTGTCTGGTCTCGCTTCATTTACTAGTGTTCTGCTGAACACCCATTCTTGTTCGTTGACAGGAATCGACATTGTTTCAGCACTGATTTCTGATTGTGGGGCAACGGACCCATCTTTCGGATGGATGATGAGGGTTGCAAGTGTTTCGGGCGGAACAGGAAGTACTGCTGGCTTGGTGAACGTTCCCGTTGAGAGAGCCATGTACATTGATCCAGCGTTTGTTTCATATCCGAGGAAGATTGTTCCTGTTGGATTGAGGGACAAGCTAATTGGAGCTAAGAGATGAGAGTTGGGTTGTCGGACATGTTTCTTGTCTTCCTCGCCGTCGCTTTGCAGGTCATTGTTGGTGGATTGACCTTCTACTTTTGACATCGTCTTTTTTTGGGCCCTCAATTTGCCAACATTAGCATTATTGCCATCCGATCATATCTTTATCAAAGAGTCCTCGACTCATTCTTTTATTGAGTGTATCGACTCCCATTTTAGAGCCACAGCCTCCCGCTCCCTTCCTCCATAGGCACTGGTTACAAAATCACGCACATGAACGGCCCCCAACTTTTTATAGAACGAAAGCGCCCGATAGTTACTCCGAAACGCTTTTACTCCAAGACTCAAGTACAGTTTAGATTCATCTGTGCCATTCAACCTGTCATACCATTCCTGAAACAATCTGATGCCGCTCCCAACCAGTGCCTTGGCAACTCCAGTGCCATAATATCGTGGATCCACATGAATGGTTTCAAGAATAACTTCACATCCCGTTGTTTCATCAGGTTCTCCTGGGGTAGCTTGGATTTGACACACTCCAACAACACTATTCGATGTCAGTGGGACAACAGCGACCACATATACATTAAATTCAGCATCAATGCCCGATTTTGACTGTTCGAGACGCTCCAAATCATTTGCAAGAGATTCACATCGTGTGCTATTGATGTTTGCGACGAAATCTGATGGCATGATCCCAGTGTCAGCATATGTATGTATCCAGCTTTGATTGATAAGGTCTGAAATCTGAGAGGCGTCCGAAGCTATTGCTTGACGTAGTAGGAATGGCTGGGTTTGAGACTGGATTGTCATTATCGGAAAAACCAAAACACTGCTCAAGCGTTCTACCTGAGACATATTATATCAACCAAAAACATTCAACTCATTGCAAGCATTGTATCTGTAAAAATTTATCATACAATATATTATGAGGATTTCAGTCCATCTTTGCCCTTCATCCTTTCATCTTAGGCTCATCTGCATTCCATCCAATATGCTGCAATTTAGACATCCACTTCATTCCTTCTTCGTATATACAGCGTAATAACAGATAGGTATAAGCGACTTGAAGACCAATTATTCCCCACTCGCAGAATTCTCGAAGAAACCAACCAGCAAACCCGACGAGGAGCCGCTTGCGAATCAGGAATTTGCCGATTGCATTGACCACAATATTGAAGTCTTTGAAGGTCTGAAAAGGTGCCACGGATCCAGATACAAGCAGTGCTGACAGCGGCCCATACAATAGTAACTGGAGAAAAACAAATTAGTACTGACTTCATGCGTGAGCCGATAAAAGAGTACTTTACCAATCGAGACATCGGTAGTGCGTCAGATTTGGCAGACAGCTGGCCAACTGCCCCCACCAAAACTCCTCCTTCCACAAAAGCTTCCGCAATCAATATCAAAATTGAATAACAAAATTCAGAATATCGGCCCTTTGCCGTCATAGGATTCGTTAGGTGCCCCATGTGCCACCCAGCAGAGACACCAAAGGTCCGCCACATTGCCCCAACGCATGCAAAAACAATCAACATAGAAATAGATGAAGTAGCTTGCTCTGCAAAAAATAAATGCGATTAATGTCCGATTTGATGGTTGCAATCAAAAAACTGCAAACCATTCATCCTCAGCCATCGCCCAAACGTAAAAACATTCCTCCACGGAGTCACATAGTGCTCTCCGCAGATGCCACAAGTATTCGATCGCTTTGAGACGGCCATCCACTGGTCGAGACACTCTTTGTGCACAAACTCAGCGGTTCCGATGCTAATCAAGAGTCAGACCGGACAGACCTTTTGATACAAGTCAAAGCAAATGCGGCATACCATTTGCACGGAGATATGAGGTCTTCTTGTGCATCATTCGATAAACTGGATGACGGTTTTTGAGTTTTTACTGTTACAGATACAGTCATTCAATGCCAGTTACCATATCCGACATACGGAGTCATTGCATACGCAGCTATTGGGTATCAACGGAGTCTTGTTGAGGGGGTAATCGAGTGTTGCTATCCGACTGAATAAAGCCATGGTTTTGGTTTTTTCTTTTCAGATCAAATATTTGCAAATATTCTGAAGGAGGAACTCTGCGGCACCCCAAAAACTGAGCTTCGAAGATGGATTTTACAGCATGGCTTACAACACCGGATTAGCGCGGATTATCAATGAATTATTCCAACTAATATTTGGTACGATGGGAACGAAGTGCAATGACTGGAAATCTTTGAGATTTCTCAGTTCTCGAATGTTATCCAGAACAGAACAACTCCTTTTCACTCACCTTCCATCTTTGTTGACTCCATCTTTCGATTCATTTTTACTCCCGAAAATGCTTTTAACAGCAGCCTTTCCCTGAGTTGTTTATTAGTTGAGATACAGTCGGTGTTAAAGCATAAAACCAAAAACTTAAACGTACCTTTCCCCTCCACTTCACCTCCGGTCAAAGAACCAAGTCGAAGGGAAGGTTTCGTCCTTCTTTCCTGGCCCTCTTGCCATTTAGGTTCTAACAGATGCGGAATACAACTCAAGTAGATATTGACGATCTGGATGTAAAGCGGTCCTGCTTAAATCAAAAGGGTGATGGCATCGACAAGACACAACTCCAAGTACACTTTTGGTTATTTCTTGCGTTTTTGGCCGCACAAAGGTGTTCGTTTGATTTTGCCAAGTCCATTTGTGGCGGGATCCCACTCCATTCATTGTGCCAATTGTTGGTTGCATTTGGTCCGTTTAATGGTACATCTTGATAGTATTCCGTACACTTACTATGCCTTTTACTCTTCGTTTTCACTTCTCCCCTTCAAATGATGCTATGGTGGGAGTGCGACCGTCTTCAGCCATCTCCACAGTAAAGCCCGCCAGAACACCAAATGAATGGCAATAAAGGTCGCAGGAAAAGGAGCTTTCCAAACAAAACCTCTTAAGCAATGCACCCAGCCACAACTCAAGTAGAAACAAGAGATAGTCGTCCCCTGTGGAAGAAGGTTCTCGGATCAGTGACGTTCTGGCTTTTCCTCGCCACAATTGCCGGCTGCGTTCTTGGTTCAGCCGCTCCAAAATTCAGTGTCGATGCAGCACCCACTGCTAATTTATTCATGCGACCCATTCAATTCGTGGTTTTTCCACTCGTCTTTTCCTCGCTTGTAGCTGCCATTGCTGGTCACTCGGACCTGAAGAAGCTGGGGAAATTGGCACTCAAAACCTTCATTTACTTCGAAGTCGTAACGGTACGCCACTCGAAGCACTCTGCTCTCCCTTCATAAATTAAATTTTTGCTTTAGACTCTTGCTCTCATCTTCGGTCTTGTTGCTGTCAATGTAGTCAAACCAGGTGGCGACGGGATATCGCAAGGAAAGAACCCAAACATTACTTCCACAGACACATTCACTTACGCACTTTGGATCAACCATTTAACGCCCAAAACATGGGGGGAAATGATGGGCGGGTCGGGATCATCCGAACTTTTGCAAGTCCTCACTGCTTCGATTCTCTTTGGTTGTGCTTCTTCTTTGGTTCCCAATGCCCACCACAAGCAAACCATCCTCGCGATGTGCAATGCAGTCCTTGCCGTCATGTTCAAATTTGTTGATATCATCATTTGGTTTGCCCCGATCGCCGTCATGTTCAGCATTGCTGCCGTGGTTGGAAAAGCAGGGGGTCTTTCTGTTCTTGCCACGCTTGGTAAACTCGTCGCTACTCTCTATGGAACCTGCCTCATTTTTATTCTTGTAATCTTTGGAATCGTTTGCTTGATTTTCAAGATCCATCCCCTCGAACTTGTTGTAGCCATGAAAGAACCACTCATCATTGCTTACACGACTGCCACCTCTGAAGCCGCGCTTCCAAAGGTGTTTGAGGCATTGGAAGAATACGGAGTTTCGACCGAGATCACTGCCTTTGTTGTTCCCTTTGGATACTCCTTTAACCTGGATGGGTCGACTTTGTATCTCAGTCTCGCGGCTGTTTTCTGCGCCCAAGCTTCTGGAGTCACGAAAACCATCGGAGAACAAATCATTATGGTTCTTATGCTGATGATATCCTCCAAAGGTGTCGCGGGAGTCCGCAGCGCGAGTATCATTGTACTGGCTGCGACGTTGGCACAATTTGATATTCCACAATGGCCTATCGGGATCATTTTGGGAGTTGACTGGTTTATGGATATGGCGCGTACCTTTACCAATGTATTGGGTAACTGTTTGGCTGCCGTTGCTATGGCCAAGTGGGAAGGTGAATTCCGCAAGGAGGTTTTGATTGTTTCATCGACCGGCAGTGAGCAAACTCAAATTACCGATGCTCCAGAAGCCAAGATTGATGATTTCGTTGTTGCAAACTAATTAATTGTCAATCCAAATAAACAAATCACTTTTTTTCCACTATTGTCCTTTCCTTGTGTTTACGACAAAACCATTCCAATCAAGACAATGTGACATTGTCCACTTTGCCATTATTCGATTAAAAAAAGGATGCTTTCAAAGAAGGAGTCCATCAGCCCTGAGAGTCGAGACACAAAGGCCTCAAAAACAACAACAATCCATCGACTCAACAGCCGCTATCGGCCACAATTTTTTCTCTTAATCGTCGCGCTTTTAGCCACATGTACAGTCACAGTCGGAGTTTTGGGATGGTAATATCTATTATTTCTTGGAAGGCAACTCATTGTGGTTTCAGGCAACTCACGTTAGGCGCCGCAAAAGGAAATATTGAAAGTTTGGTGCAAGAGATGCAGGATTTGGTATCCAATCACATATCATCGTATATCCGGGAAGAATCCATGATTTTACAAGAAATTACAGCACTTCAGGCGAAAATGTTTGCAGTAAGTCAATCTTTCAATCCCGATAAGTCTAATGATAAAATACATCGCAGGCTGATAATTGGAGCCTATCTACACCAGAGCGGACAAACGCGACTCTGAAAAACATGCTCATTTTGCTAAATACATTCAAAGCCCACACGATGGACATGTTTTATTACACTTATCCAGGAGGTCTTAACTTTGGCTACTATTATCCCCCAGAAGTCCCTGGGCAATTGAGATTGGTACCTTATTGAACTCTCTCGTGTTTCATTTTCTTAACCTTTTATTAGTGGACATCAGTAGGTATGACGCAGTACACTTGGGATTGTGACGCCCTAGGAAATCCTCAGGGGCCTCCTGTCCTAACAGACACTGATGAAGGGGACGGAACAGTCGCGAACCCAGGGCACAACAATACTCTGTACAATGGACCTGGAGGCCAAGCAGGATCAAATCTAGACTACTCAAACAAAACCTTTCAAGCATTCACAAATGTATATCTCTGGACTGGTGCACTGTTCAAAAGCTCCTATCACATCTCATACAACCCAGTAACAAAGGAGCAAATCACGTTTGGAAACGATTGGACAATGTCGTTTCTTGCAATCAAGCTCACTGAAATTTTGGCCAAAATTCCAGTTCCAATGTTTGCCACGATTCTTGAGGTTTCTTCTGGAACGGTCGTAGCAACTTCTTCGGATGCCAAAATCATATCGGATGACAAGAAGCGTGTGTTTTCGCTGTTTGAAATTCGCGATCCGTTTATGCAGGACTTTGCTGGTTATATCAACAGTATGTATCCGCCCTTGAATAACCCTCCGCTTCAACTTGGGCAAATTGCATCACGGCTTGCTCAAATGCCAAAGAAAAGCATGGACTTGCATCCTCGAATTTATGTCGATCGAGTTTTGAATGGTACGAATTGGAAGATTGAAATGAATACAGTGCGTTTCGGAGGGGGTGACTACCTCTTTGTAACATACTTGAACGTGGATGCCGTGGAAGCAGATGTAATTCAAATGTCACTTCAAACCGGCTATATGATGCTGGGAATCATTATCGCCTTTTTGATGCTTGGAACTTTATTTGCAACCATTGTTTCGCGGCAGCTTAACTTGGTGGCAAGACAAATCGATTTATTGAAGCAACTCAAGTTTGGGGAAGTTTTAGACAAGGACAGTGGAATTAAAGGGCGGTCGTTTGTGTATGAATTGGCTGCATTGCAAGAAAGCTTCCACGAGATGGTGACCGTGTTTGCGCAGACGATAAAAAAGAGCTCTGGTTTGAGGACGGGCCAGTCGAGTTTTGGATTAAATAATGGCGGGGGGAACTCAATCGAATCTGTCAAATTACGGAAAAGGATCTCAACAAGGAATGAATCGTGAAGTAGTGGCTACGGGTGAGCAATCACCAGGAGCAGCGCTATCTCGCACTACATCGCTTCGGGTGATCACGAAAGATGGCGGACCAAACACTTGGGCGGAAATACCACCATCCGTTCCAGTTCCGCTAGGAAATGCTCGGACGCAATCCGGAGTTTTCTGAATTTAGGAAGTCCTAATAAATACCTTTGTTTGTTTTGATTTCAGAATCCTTTTGAACTTTCGCTCAGTGGAACACCACAAACAATCCAATGGCTGACGCTTCCTCTGACCAGGAGAGACAGTTGCTAGGGTTCCTTGACAGACTCTTGGACGTTGAGGATCCGCCACCACACCACACAATCCACACCCTTTCCACCCACAACTACAATAACAACAACACAGCCAGGGCTTCTAACGCTATCTTGACATCTTCACGTTTCACCTCAGATTGTATCAACAGTGGGTTCCGTGATGCGGCTTCTTTCCACCAAAGCAACGGTTCTTCCCACACCTTTGCACCATCACACCACCTACCACAGCAACACCTCCAATCCCCTTTATCGTCCAGAGAAGAAGAAGTAAATGGATGGGGCTTGGATCTACTGACCCCGACGGCCGTGGTCCATCGCGAATCCAGAAGCACGGATGGCCAAGCAGCCCCAAGCATCCTCCTTTCAACGACGCCGCTGCGCATAACTATTATATCGACAAGACCAACAACAAGGACAATGACACTTTTGGTTCAACTGAATCGAAAATGAATTTATTAAGTTTGTCTCAAGGAACAGCTGCTTTTGACACGGACTTTCGAAGGCTTTCTACGCATCAACAACAACAACAACAACAGCAAGCAACAGTATCAGGGAAGCCAATGCGATACTTTTGACGATGCAAAGCGCAATATTTCTCCTGTTGCTGCTGGGGGTATGGTGGGGCTTGGCCAACTTTGCAAGAAGAAATAGGTTTCATACAACCGGAACAATGAATTTATCTGTATTAGGGTCTGATGACGTAGACTCAAATTCATATATTTATGGTGAGTTATTTTGCTACCTTTCACCGTTTTAACTATTTTATTCCTTGTTAGGCTTTGGAGGCGCTAATTATCCACAAGAAAAGAAAAGAGAGCAAAGAACTTACGAAAGACCCGGAGATTTGAATCATTCAATGGACACTCTTCAGTATCAAGGAACAGTGTCACCCCAGCAACACCCGACTTTTGGACAGTCAGTTCCTCACTATCCAACTCAATTTTTCCAACCTCAATCTCAAGGTAACCAACCATCCATCGAAACATCTCGAAGGCTCCAGGCAGCGTCAGTATTCCCATGATTCCATCTTGTACCCCAAACAAGCCTTTTCACAACCACAAAGACAGCAGCCCACAGAACAGCAAAGTCTAAACAATAGATTCTCACTACCCCATCTCAACGCCTTTCCCCCAGCGCAAGCGCGCCAGCACCAGCCCCACCTTCACACCCGCGCTTCTGTCCCGAACCTTCATGATAAAGAAATCACCGCCAAGAGCGGCCTACGTGTCACGGCTGAGGAATACAAACCAACCCGTGACCAATTTTCTACCGCAACACCAGTTTCATCACATCACAATACACCCCCTGATTCTGTCACATCTGTGGTGACTTACCCATTCACCCCATTTACGAACCGCCAAGTTTCGATTTCATCTCTGTCGCCGGTTTCGTCTGCATCTCCCTCTGCTGCATCGCCATTCAATGTCTCAAGCACAATTTTTAACTCTCAGAGTTTACCAGTGCCATTTATGGGAGGAGATGGTTGTGGACAACAGGCTACAAGAAGCAAACATATTCAACAAAAGCCAAACGCTTTTTTGGTGCCACAGAACATCAGCGACGCTCCTGCAGCGGAAACTTTGCACACAGAAACGAGACCAGAGCAAGTGAATGAGATGATTCTCTCTAAAGGATTGAATCCGGATCCCGCACGTTTCAATTTGAAGCCCGCCAATGTATGTTTTTAGAAAACTTGCTTTTGTATTCACCGGAAACCTGTTCTAACAATAATGATTTCCAAAACAGGCTCGCTTTTTTGTTATCAAGTCATTTCGCGAAGACCATATTTTCAAATCCATCAAGCACAGTGTGTGGTCGTCAACTGAGATTGGGAATAAGCGTCTCCATCAGGCGTATATTGCCGCAAATCCAGCCCCCGTGCAGAAACCAGTGATGCAATTGCCTGTGGGGCCATCGACTGATTCCTCGCGCCCACCACGACATCGCCAATCATCAGCACCAAACCCAACAACTACTTCGAATGCAGCAATCGGTGGAACGGTTTCGGCTCAAAGTCAGCAAGGAAAAGGGGGGCCTATTATTCTGTTTTTCAGTGTCAATGGAAGCGGTCACTTTTGCGGAATCGCGCAAATGACTTCTGGTGTGGATTGGACACAAAAGTCCTCCGTGTTTACAAAAGATGGCAAATGGGACGGAACTTTTGGAGTACGTTGGGTGTTTGTGAAGGATGTACCAAATCAGATATTCAGGCATCTCAAAGTCTAGTACGTGTGATGATGTTACGTATTTCCCAATGGTTTTAAAATTATTCCAATTATTAGTGCCAACGAAAACAAGCCTGTGACGAACTCAAGAGATACTCAAGAACTCACGGCGGATATCGGATATGAGATGTTGAAGATTTATGGCGAATACGAGCGGCGTACTTGTCTTTTGGATGACTGGAACTGGTAAGCTTTTCTTGTATTGGGTGTGTGGTGTCAAACCAGCTAAAGGTTCTTTTAGGTATGAAGAGAAGGAGGCTGCCGACCAGTAGCTCTCCCATTGTTTACTACGTGTCCTACATTATTTTTTATCTTTTTATCCTTCTTTAGCTGATTTCCTGCTCATTGCTGTTTCTAAATTCCGATCCCTCTCATGCGCAACTTTTGTAATAAATGAATTCAATCATCAACCAGCTTAAACGCAACCTTCCTTCAACGACTTTGTTGGACGCCTCGGATGATGGCAAATTGCCTGCAATCCAGAGCTCGATTTTGCAGCTTTGCTTGTCGTCTCTGTCAAACAATGGCAATTTCAACTCAACAGCAGCCAAAGCATCGCTGCAAAAGACCAACGACATCGTTACTTCAACCACTTTCACGGAAATAACGCTGTCACTTCGAAAACTTCATGAAGTCGCTTCTATTTGTTATGCCATTGACTGTGTTTCACGAGACTTGTTTGAATTGGCCCTTCAAGTTCTCGATCGAACGCTGATGACATCGGGCGCTCCTTGTTACAAGTCAGAGATACACCAGCTTATCAAAGAGCTGGAATTCAAGTTGGGCCCTGTGTCGCCTTTGCTTGGCTGTTGTGAGAACATTGCCACCAACAGCGAAACCACTTCAAATGGTATCCATATTTACGAAACTCCCCCATCCCTCCACGAATTCCAACGTAATAATCTTGATAAATCAATACCTTGCTTGATACGTGGCGCGTTAGAGCACTGGCCCGCCCTTGATTCCATGAGTGATAAAAAATGGACTGTTGACAAGATTCGGGAAGTGATTGGTCGGCGATTGGTTCCGGTAGAAATTGGTGCAAAATACACAGACGATGAGTGGGGACAGAAGGTTATCAGTGGGAAAGAGTTCATGGATTGTTATGTTTTGCAAATACAGCAACAACCATTAGATGAGGAGGAAGAGGACACTGATTCAAATGACGAGGAGCAAAATGAATTAGAATCGCATGTATACACCTCAAAAGAATCCAATTTGAATTTCCGAAAACGATCGCGAAGTCATTCCCCGCACGATCTGAATCCAGCAAAACGACTACCTTCCCACCCGAAAATCGGCTACCTCGCTCAGCACGACTTGTTTTCTCAAATTCCTGCTCTTTATAATGATATTGCAGTTCCTGAATATTGTTATCTACCGTACTCTGCCCAGACTCTAGAATCTGAAAAGATTTCCACTTGGTTGGGGCCTGGCGGGACTGTATCACCACTCCATACTGACCCGCACATGAATATTTTCACCCAAGTCATGGGGAAAAAGTACATTCGCCTCTACTCGCCGCAGGAAACACCTCGCTTATATCCTCATGAAGACGGGATGTTGCAGAATACCAGTCAAGTAGATGTCGAAGATCCAGATTTAAAGAGATTTCCTCAGTTCGGAGCGGCTGTGTATCAAGACTGTGTGGTTGGGCCAGGGGATATGTTGTTCATACCGAAGGGGTGGTGGCACTTTGTCAAGTCTGAGAGCATCAGTTTTAGTGTCAGTTTCTGGTTCTAGCGTTCTTATCACTTAACTGATATTGATGAATTATGTCATTTATTTAAAGAAGTTTTTACTCATTTATACACTTTCCAAACTGGATTTGTCCACCCTACACGTTTTGCAGACTTGTGAGCTTTCTACCCCCATATCTTCCACCTCAGATAATAAATACTGAAAGCCAATTCCGTGGCCATGAACTCTCATACTTTTAAGAAAGGCAGATGTCAATAGAATCCAGCTTACAACCACAAGCCCAACCACGAAAACAGTTGGATTAATATAGTTCGATGAGGTTCCTCTCAAATTGTGGAACGAGTAGTAGAAGGCAAGAATTTGAAGTGTGAACGCGAAGGCGACTCGAAGTCTTATAACCAGCGCTGCCATTTCCAACTGGCTTAACAATCACTAAACAGGTTTTTTATTGAGTTCCTTTGTACTATACTGTCGATCCCTTGTCAACATTGACAGTGATTGTCCCAAAACACGAAATAAAATCAAACAATTGCAACAACAGGAAACTTCTAAAAGAAAAAAGGACGCACTTCAAAAAAAGTATCCTTTGAAAATGGCCAGTACCGTAAAAGAAGGCAGCATTCGATCATCTACAACGCACATATCCATCGTCGAAAAGATGACTGGGTTCCGACCAAGATTCTTCCAGTTGATTGTCCTCTTCTTGGCCGCAAGTACCGTAACAGTCGGTGTCTTAGGATGGTAGAGTACTTTTTCTTTGTCCTCTTTTTTGCTTCCCATGTCTAAAGCTTCCTCTCCGCAACAAAGGCGCGTTACCCTCAATGCTGCCCACGACAACCTTGATTCCACAATCATGGAGATGGAAGACCTGTTGGCGACCCAAATCTCCGCGTTTGTCAGTGATCAAGGAAAAAGACTACGGCACGCGACTTCTTTGCAAGCGGACCTGTTTCGGGTAAGGGTCTGAGTTGGCGCCAAAAAAAAAATCTGGGGTTCTGCAAAACCTTTAAGTCCCAAAATATATAGAAAGATAAAATCAGATTAGACACTCCAAAGCAAGCCAACGAAACGCTGTCCACGATGCTTATTCTCTTAAACCATATGCGTGATGTTGCTGTGGATTTTTTCTATTACACGTATCCTGAAGGGCTCTTTTTCGGCTACAAGTATGATGACGACGGATTGAAAATGGTGGGACACCAGGACTAAGTCTTATTGTTTTGTCTCTTCGGTTTCGCGTATGTTGATGAATTTAAAAAAAAAACAGTGGACGCAAGTGAATCTCACGATTTACACTTGGAAATGCACACCAGACGGCACTCCCTTGTTCCCGCCTATTTCAGGAAACGAAGACGTTGGAAACAGAACGATTGCAAGTCCAGGGAATAACAATACTTTACAAAACGACATTGGCGGAACCACTGGCGCAAACCTTGACTACTCCAACGACACGGCCCAATCCCACACCGATGTGTTTATTTGGGACAAGGCCTTGTACAAGACCACGTATGATATTGGGGTGAACCCAGTTACCAAGCAAAAAGTGGTTTTCGGAAACGATTGGACAATGGAATTTGTTTCCAAACAGCTTACCCAGATTATGGCACAGGTCCCGTATCCAACCTTTTGTGCCATCATTGAGATTTCTACTGGTCATGTTGTGTCTACATCAACTGCTAATTTGACATACTTGAGTTCCGATGCCTTAAACATACTTGCCTATGATGAAATCGAAAGCCCATTCCTTAAAGACTTTGCGTCATACTTGGATCAAGAATACAAGGCGAGTTCCAAACAAGGCAAGTTGAAAAATTTACAGAATCGATTGGATACAGAGTTCGCAAAGTCCACAGACAATCTATACGTGAACCGACCACTTTTCAATGAGGTCTGGAAAGCAGAAATGAAAACTTTGGATTTCGATGGAGAGAAACTCTTGTTTGTCTTGTACTTGAACATGGATGCTGTGGAATCCAAAATCTCCCGCATGTCAACACAGACGGGGTTTATTCTTCTGGGCATCATCATTGGGTTCATTGTATTGGGGACGCTGTTTTCACTGACCATTTCTCGACAACTTGGTTTGGTATCGAAGCAGATTGGTCTGCTCATGCAGCTCAAGTTCTCTGAAGTGTTGGACAAGCAAAGTGGCATTAAAGGCAGATCTTTTGTATATGAGTTGGCGGGATTGCAAGAGAGCTTTCATGAGATGGTTACAATTTTTGCTCAGACTTTGAAGGCAAGTAATGCAATGCAGAAAGGCTCCTTCGGCTTCAAGCACTGGATTTTACAAGCCTCGTCCTACATCTGCTGCTCCAGATAATGTTGTAAGACCATGACAGCATAACGCGGTTTATTCTCCACTTTCATTCCTGTTGTCGTTTTATTGCATTCCGTCATTTGATAAAATTGAAGTTAATAGAAATAATTCGTTTTTTGGTTTGGTTTGGTTTGACAAGTATCTTAGTAGCTGTTGATTCAGTTGTCTCCATTGTGTATGTGGCATCATTATTTGCGCGTTTCAAACACGCCACTGAACAGCGATTCTGATCTCGCTCAAAACCCATTGATCTCGTGCTCGTTTTAATAAACCTTAGAAAGCAAAATCTCGCGAGACGAAACGAATGGGACGGTATCATTTGGTATCACCAAATACAGATTAATGGTGAGTCATCTCCAAAACCAGCCCCATGAGACACTTTTGCTTTTGAAATGTTGTTTACTCTCTTTTTTTTATATATTTATATAGATATTTAGAAAAGTCAAGAAGCTGTACTATAGAAACTCTATTTATGATCTACGGAACTAAAAACCCCCGTTAATAAAAGGAACGCTATTTGTTTTAGTTGTAGGCAGCAGCAACAGGCTTCTGAACACCATCCGAATGAACCTCAACAATCTCTCCACGAGTTGGCTCACCACGAGTTGGGTCCGACGTAACAGGAGCAGCAGCAACCGGAGCAGCCTCATTGGCCTCCTTCTTGTCATCATTACGCTTACGGTGGCAGCACAACAACAAACAGCAAATGCAGAACGAAAAGGCCAAGAGAACGGCAGTCAAGGCAATAATGAACACTGCATTGGCCCATGGGACTCTCTCAGGTTTCCTTCACTTCAGCAACCTTGGCGACAGTAGTGGTGGTAGCGGCAGCGGCGGCGGTGCCAGAGGCCTTGGCAGTGGCGGAGGCTCCAGTTGGGGCTGGGATCGCCTTACATGCGTTCAAGAGTTGTCCAGCGTTGGTGGTCAAGAAGGAAATGCTGGCATCAGCCTGTTCCTTGGAGCAAGAGGTTCCAAGACAGGTGGTGGCTTGGGTAATGTTGAAAGTCACCGCTGGCAACGGAAGCACACAATTGTTGAGCAGTCTTGTTTTTTTGGGTGAAGTCAGAAATGAGGGTCAAACAAGACCAAAAAAACAAGGGGAGATGCGATCCAAACGATCTGTTTACAATACCTGCAAGGTGACAGTGGAACCACTGCCGTTGGCAAGACACGAAACAGCACAGCTTGGAAGCTGGTTGATCACAGCCACAGCGTCAGTTGGCGACAAGGCAGAGGCAGTGGCAGAAGCACCAGCGGCAGAAGCAGCAGCATCAGTGGTGGCAGCAGCAGCGGCAGTGGTGCGCACGACTCCAGAGCACACGGCCTGGTTCAAGTCGGCAAAACACTTTTGGCCAGCTGGGCAAGGCGCATCAGGGTAGACACAAGAAGCTCCACAGGCGGCATTGGCGGCTTCCCAGGAGACTCCGCATCGGTTCTGTGCTTGGACGAGCACGCTGAAGGCAAGGGCGAGGATGGCAGTCTTTTGCATGGTGTGTGTGTGTGTTTCTTGCTTTTTTTTGTTCCTTGTATTAAAATGTTGTTGGGCTCGTGCGTCTTGGTTTTTTAATCACAATTGGGCTTGTGATGATAGCGAGAAATTGTCATAATTTACGTAAATTGGAATCACTGGCACACACTTACAAGTTTTTCTGATTGCGATCAGTTACTATATCAGCTTTGAAATTAACCAGCAAAAAAAAGGGTGTGTTCGCCGAATGTCATTATTTAAAAAAAAGGATAATTTTGAAGAAAAAAAAAGGTGGGGATAGACACAAAAACAACAAAAAATTAAGTTCTCAGAGACCTCGCAACTGTTTTCACACAATAGAATACCCCACCTCCATCTTCTTCTCATCGTTCTCAAGACCCTTTTTCCCACCTTCCGACAGCTTCCACCATAGATACAGTCTTAACCAACCCGTCTCCTTCCTCTTTCCTCTGCTGCTCCGCACCACCCACCGCCGCTATCCCCAAACAAAACAATCCTCCACAAGCATCTTCCAATCAACGCCATCCTCTCTCATGATCCTTTGCAACGCAAAAATCAAAAGTCCCCAACTAATCACAATCAACATTGTCCCAAGCGCTTTGAAATCAATCTGTTGTACGATTTCTTGGAATTTCGAGGGAGGAGGCACAGCAGCTGCTGTTGCTTGCTGTTCGGCTACGAGTGAAGGGTCTGCATCGGATGATATAGGTAGTTGGAATAAATAGTGTTTGATGTGTACATGGAATGAGAGTGTGAACGCAATTGCTTGAAGGAGGAGTGCTGTTGTTATCAACAGTTTAATCGGGTCGATCATTTTTTTCCCCTTCTTTTTGGTTTTACAAAACTGGTGGTGTGTTTTTTTTTGCTTTGGTTTTTGAGATGGTCTAGTGTTTTGTTATTTCTCTCGATTATATACCTTTTTCTTGTCTTGCGGCGTTTTTGTTGGCAAAGAGCGTTATGCCAAATGAACACTACAAAGGCTGGCTGTGTTTTGAACAACTGATGAATGCTTTGAAGGGGAAGTTTTTTTGAGAGAGAGAGCTAAAATAAACTATATTCTAAAAATACAAACTTTGTAGGGTTGGGGGCTGTATTTCAGGATTTTCAACAGTTTAAAAAAAAAGTTGAACGCAGGTTCAAGTTTTTTGTGTTCTAGAAGCTTTCATGATTAAATCAATTTTAATGATGCACGCAATAACAAATAAAAAAAGATATGTAACTTAAGCAAAATTCAAGGAAAAGGTCAAGGGTATCAGAAAAATCGTTAATCGGCAACAACGACGAAAAAAAAAAAAGCGATCCAAAAACGCGTCCATTTTAACATCATTTCCTACCACCACCACTGCACCCACCAAACCCCATCGCCCCACTCCGACTAAACAAATGATCACTCCTCGCTCTCACCCCCCCTCCCCCTCCAGCACCACCTCCATCATCTCCATTCGGCCCCGGAAACTCCATCGGTAACCCAACCCCAACCCCATCACTACAAAACAACCGCGGCCGAAACGCAATCGGTTCAAGCATGACAGGACTATTCCGGAATTGATCAATGAATTGCGCTTTGCTCTGGATTTTGGCTGGGACTAGGATTGGGACTTTGGAAGACTTGAATTTGGGCCTGTTTAACAACAAAAAAAAAAAAAAAAAAAAAAAACAAAAAAAAATGAATGAGGCGGGGTGTATATAGGAAGGAAAATGGTATTCACCACTTTTGACCAGTGATTCGTGCAGAGAAGGAAACAATCGAAAGCGGGTCAATGAAACTAAAAAAAAAATTGGGATGAAAAAAAAAGTGTTCAATCCCCCTATAAAACACTCGCGGTCCGTCAATAGTTACTTGATGAAAGCATCTGCAACATAAAATCAGTTTTTTTAAATAAAAACAAAAAAAAACAAACAAAAAAACAACGAGAAAAAAAAAAAAAAAAAGAAAGAAAAAAGCAAACTCAACATCCAACGTTACAGTTATTCACAAAATCCATTCGAAGATAGAAAAAATCAAACGTTCCACGATGAGTTTCATTGATAAAGTCCAAGAGCATTTCTTGCGTGTACCTATTGTAGCAAAAGTTTGTAAATTCATGTCGGATGTTAAAACACAGTCTTTTCTGTTTACCGATTCGGAACATTCTTCAACATGACAGCTGTCCGTACATCCTTTCCAACCACAATATCACGCATATTCAATGCATCGGCAGACTCTACTGAATTCCCACTATAAACACTGCTACTACTCATTCCAGAAGATTTCTCAACACACGCAAGGTCTCTTGAAGGGCGGCGGTCGGTATTGATCTGAAGCCTTGCGCGTGGCGGCGGCGGCGGCCGTTTGATATGAACTGATGATGACTGCTTTTCGGGTACCAAAACCGTCTCCGATATGGCGATATCGCAAGAGTTGGACTCTGTGAGGTTGTTGGTAGAGATTTCGATAGCATCAGAAGTTGTTGTTGTTGCTATTGAGAGATCCGCCATAGTACATAAAGACTCGGAAAAAGACGGCGATGAAGATGATGATGATGATGATGGCATGGAAGACCCCAAAGAATTCATCATGACAGGAGAAGACTCGAGAAACGTAAAGTCATCAGCGTCATCATCATCGGAAGAAGAAAGAGAATCAGGTTTGAGGGCCTGATACTCGTAGTACAGATTCGGATCTGATCTAGTAGTAGGAGGCATATTGGAATAGTACTTGTTGTAGTAGACAGATGCATTATTTTCAATGGCGTCTTTTTCACGAATTTCGAATTCGTTGTCATCATCCGTCGTCATCGAGGAACGAGAGATCTGTTCCACCGATCCAGAGTTTCTCTCGTTGTACTCTCAATAGGTGACGGCAACACAGGTTCATTCAACATGGCATGGAAACAAGTCATCCGCATCCCCATCCAAGCGACAAGCAGAAACACTCTAAAAGAATCAAACTCTTGATATAAAAAAAGTGTGACTCACCAGCCACTCACTTCAATCATCTGAAAACACGCACGCGCCTCAGCGCACTCTGCCGCCACGTAAAACTCGACGCGAAAGACGCAGCCGCCGACTGCGGTCGACTGCATCGCACGTCGCCGAAAACAGCGAGTTTTTTCTATTTTTTTGTTTTGTTGTCAGTCGAACCCTTTTCGTCCGAATGCGAAGAAACAAAAAACCTGCAGCGCAAACGCGTCGCCGTCGCCGGCCGCAGCGCACAAACAGCGCAGCGTCGTCCAGCGCGCCGAGCTGCGCGGCGGCCGCCGCCGTCGGCGACAAACACGCGACGCGCGCGCCGGAGACGAACGCCGCCGACGCCGCCGAAAGCCGGCGGAGCGCGCGGAACGCAAACACGGCGTGGCGAAGGTCGGCGAACGCAAGCAGCGTCGCGTGCGAGTCCGGGTCAAAGTGGATTCGGAACGTGGCGTTCATCAGGAAAAGCGCGAGTTCGAACGCCGCGGGCGCGCAGTCGCCCGGGCGCACGAGGAGGAAGCGGGACGCGGCTGAGTGCGGCGGGACTAGCGGGGGCATTTCAAAGTTTTGTAAAAGTTTTCTTGTTTGTAGAGTTTAATATTATTTGTCATTTCATTTCATTTCATTTCGTTACAATTCAACATCGCGAAGACGCGTCCGTAAACTGTACCAGTACTGTAGACGCACTGTCGCCTCTTTGGCCTTTTGCAGTGACCCGTCCGCGAATGCCTGTGACAATTCTGAAACTTCTTTCCGAATTCGTTCTGTGTGTTTTGTTTGGTCAAGCATTTTGAACGCCAAAAAAAAGACTAATAACGGCAATACAAACAAACACACCTTCATTTTCTTGAATCAAAGAATCCAAAGCATCCTGCGTTTCCACTTCTTCAATTGCTTCCCACACATCCATAATCTTCATCAAATCCGTAGGACTCATTCCATTCTTGTTTTCTGATTCATCAACATGTATTTTGTTCAAGTGAAGCTGTTTTGTTGATTTAGAAATCACAAAAGAAAAACACAGAAGTACTCAACAATGTACTTTGCCCGTGCCAATGGATCGCGTAATGTTTGGTACGCCTTGTTTATAAACACGGACTGGCCGTTCTGAAAAGTCGCGTTCTTTCTGTAGAATGGAAGTGGTTACAATGACAAGACAAAGACAAAAAAAAAAAAAAAAAAAAAAAAAAACCTGGCTCCGCAGCGTGTTTGCGTCCGGATGCACGCGCTGCTGCAGCGCCAGGAAGCGCATTTTGAGGTCGCCGGCGTCGACGGCGAACGCCGCATCGACGCCAAACACGTGGAAAAAGTTTGTCCACGGCAGCACGGGCTGCACGGCGCCGCAGTGGTCGGCGTCTTCGGGCGTTGTTGTGTTTTGCTGTTTGCGTTTGCGTTCTCTTTTGCCGCCTTGAGTTGTTTGAGCTGCGGCAGCCGCGGCGCGCACGTCGGCGTCGGCGTGCAGAGGTGCTTGCCGCACTTCCAGCACTGGAGCAGCTCAGGCCGATCCGGCGCAGTCGATGCGCTGCTGAATAAGCGGTGGGAGGCGCGGAACGGGGGTCGGCGTTGCAGTTGGACGAGGCGCCGCAGCATTTTCTATTTCTGTTTTTTATTTTTTTTTTTTTTTATTTTTCATCATTCCTCGATTACAAATAAAGTTTTATCAATCCTCCATTTCTTTATCAGTCCCTAACCATCAATATGTTTAGAAGCATCAGTCTTAGAACCTTATTGGTGTGTGATGTAATTTATTTTGCTTGCGATTTGGTAAATTGTGTAGACACACAAAATGGGAAAAATTCAATTTGACCTCATTTGAAACATGAACCACAAAAAGGCTTAATCACAAAAAGTATCCATCCAATTTAGAACAACATGCAAATCACAGCCGTCGCCCTCTTCTCCTTGATCAGCAGTGTCCTCGCCCACATTACCATCATTGAACCAACCGGAAACTCTGCATACCAGTCCCCTTCCACCTTCAGAATCACTTGGGAAAACGGCGGTTTCCCAGATGCCACTCCAGTCACTTTTGAACTTGCAGATGCGTCTCAAGGCGCCAACAAGGTGACTCCAGTTGGTGTCACTCTTTCCTCCAACGCTACCGTTGGTTTGCTCCAAACTACCGCCACTGTTCCAGCGGGTGTTGCTAGTAACCCAAAATACTGCGTGCGAGCTGCTATTAAGGGGGATACTGGATTCCTGTACTACTTTTCTCCCACTTTTGCTATTGGTACTACTGCTGGAAGTGCTCCTGCTGCGGGAGGATCCAGCAGCAACTCTTCTTCCACTACTGCTGCCGCTACTGCCATCAAGACTAGCTCTTCCAGCAGATTCCAGGCCGTTGGTGGTGCTGTCGTTATGGCTCTTGCCCTCCTTGTCTAAATTATATTGTTTATCTCTCTTTCTCCAAATTTAAACCCATCTCATTCGTTCATCGTAACAAAGAAAAACAAATAAAACATCGTACCGTAGATTATTATATTCATGTCTTTGTGTATATATATGTCCTTTTTTTCCATATATTCAGGTGATATACTCAGACTACCACCTTTGGACCCCCAAACATCCCCCTTCCAAGCATCTCCTCAATCTCACAAGCCAACCCATCCTCCGCATTCGTAAACGCAGTAACCTTATCCGCCACATCCTTCAACCCTTGCTTCCCATTCAACATGGCAACCCCAAACCCAGCCGCCTCCAAAAACTCTACATCATTCAACCCATCCCCAAACGCAACCGCCTGCTCCATCGGAACCCCTAACCCCTCACATAAATCACGGAACCCAACCCCTTTATTGACATGTCCCGGCAAACACTCTACAAAGTAATCGTCTTGGATAATCTTCAACCCCGTCGTCGTTTCGTGCAAGAACCGCACGATTTCACTCGTGTTATGGCCCATGATCAATAACTTGGATGGATACAACCGCCGCCGCCGCACCTCATCGTAGCTTGAGATATAATTATACAGCGCCCCCGTCTGCCGCTCATACCGCTCACACAGCCTCCGATGCTCCTCCATCACAACAACCGCATGGATACATTCTGAATCGTAATAATTCACTGTACATCCAAGCAAAGCCGCTGCCTTCAAAACTTGGTCAACCTGCGCATCCGTCAAGCAATGCGAAAAAAGCTGTTTTCGATCCATCGGCTCACTCGAGGGTGTGAATCCTTGCGCGCCATTGTACGTGACAAGGTGTGTTGAGAGGCCGAGTTGGGCTTCGATGGGTGTCATGCAGAATGTGGCGCGGCCGGAGCAGAGAGCGATCAGGGTTCCGGTGGAGGCGACGGCTTGGATGGCGGCGATGGTTCTTGGCGAGACTTGGCCGGTGGGGGTGAGGAGGGTTCCGTCGAGGTCGAGGGCAAGTAGTGAATATGTCATTGTAATGGTAATAAAAAAAATTTCAATAAATATAGATATTAATAAAAGATTGATTTAACGGGTTTACAAACTCCCACTGTATGAGCATGTCTTGAATTAAATAAATAAATAAACGTATGCAAGTGATAAACAAAAATACGACAATTTTTTTGGTTTATTCTCGTAACAAAATGGGACAACCACCAGCAATCCCGATCCTCGCCAGCAGCGGCCCCCAACCAATGATCATGCGACGCGTCATTGTCATCGCCATGTTCTCTACCACACTGGCCATCAGCTCCTACTGCGGGATCTCAGTGTGGGCCGCCCACAAGAGCCACAGCCACCATGGCTCCAGGAATGGCCTTGTCCAAAGTCCTCAGTATCGCCATTTCGATCGTGTTTTTTGTCCACGCCGCGTCAGGGATTTATGTGACGTTTGATATTCATAGAGAAGTCTTTAGTCTTGTCACGTTGCTGTTTTTGGTGGTTTCTTGTGCGTGTACACTGGTTTACCAGCTTTTGATGATTGTTGAGTGTATATTTCTTTTTCTTTTTATTCTTGTACTTTTTTCCATCTCTACTTTCCTTAACCTTTACACATTTGATTATTCTTCGCCCGTATAATGAAACATTAAAAAAAAAAAAAAAAAAAAAAAAAAAAAAAAAAAAAAAAAAAAAAAAAAAAAAAAAAAAAAAAAAAAAAAAAATAACAGTTTCAAATCGTTCAAAAACTCCAAGCCATGAACGTCTCCTACTGGCTCCCAGTATCATCCGCAGCCGCCGGAACCATACTCGTCTCCAAAGGAATTTCATTTGCACTTGTCTTTTACATTACGGGATTGCATTTAGACGCTGTTGGTGTGGAGGCCAACTTTATTTACGCGTTCCATACCGATTTGGGGACTGTGAGTAAAGTCTGTAATCTGTTGGGGAACTTGGTTTTTGATACTTACAAGTTGTATGCCAGTTAAGCCACTCTCTTTCTCTCTTTCTCTCCCTTTTAATTTTATCGTAAAATTTATTTTAATATTCAACATATTATGTATGTAAATTGTACATTATATAGTTGCAAACTACTACCGCTTCATTGAAATAAACATTGTCCGCAGCCTCAAAGTCGAAATCGTGATTGAAAAGGAACAAGACAAGACCAAGGTCAAGGAAATCATCCGCGCCTTGTATATCTTGCTCGTGGCCTGTGTCGTGTTTAGTATCATGGCGTTGGTGTTTGCGATTCTGGGGTTCGAGGTGGTTCAGCATTCGGTGGGCGTTGCTATGGATTCGACGACGGCTGTGTTGATGCTGGTTTTGAATATTTGGTTGGATAAGAACTTTATGCTTGGTATGTCATCCGTATACTGATACTCATCTACATTTTTTTTAACCACACATTATTACTCACAACAACGAAACCAGCTATTGCCGTCCACCATAAACTCAGCAGCGCCGCTGGATCCAGCAGAAAAAGCGCAACCGCCAGCACAACTGGCGCCAAAGACGAAAACACCGCACTTCTCGTCATGGCTGGCGTGATTCCCAAACAGGAAGCCCCACAAACTCCAAAACGTGCACAAAGTGTATCGCGTCGCCCTTCAAATAGTGTTTCAAAGCCGTCAGGCGGTGCTCGAGCTAGTTTGGTTCGGAGGCAGTCGTCGATTTTGGCGACTGCTGCTGTTAATGAAAAGACAACGTTCATGAATGACCAGGATAGCAAGATTGAAGAGGGTGATCATTGAGGTGGCGAATATAAAATTTGTTTATTTTGCCTTAATTGTTGTGACTTGTTGCCGAGAGGATGCATTACTCGAGGCAAAGCCAGAGATTCAATAACTATCTAATGTAACGCTGTATCCACTTTGGCGAATCGACCGTCCAAAAAAAAATTAGAGCAGAGAGTAATGGAAAAGGTCGCCTTTCTTGGCACAATGGTGGTTCTGAGTTGTCACACACTGTGAAGATTTGTCCTGAAGTTTCCGATTTTATAGCCTCAGTCAGTTGGCCTTTGTCACATCGTTCTTCAAAGCACGGTATTGGAAAACTGCACAAGAAGAAGCATTTCAGCATGGTTGCCAAACAAGTGCCACAAAATATTCAAACTACTTTTCAAACAAAATAGTTATACTCATTTTAAATAACGCTTTATTTTTTTCGTATTTATGTTATATGCACAATGCAAGGCTTAAAATCGCTGCAGGAGAGAAGAGAATCAGTCAAGTGGCACAATCAAATGGCGCATTGGATGTGTGCCCACAATAAGCGATTATTTAAAGAGATTTTTCACAGAAGCCTTGAAGGACTCGATGCTATTTTTCGAGCTTGTCGAGTCGTTGGTGTTTGTTCGTGGAACTGGAAGTCCAAACACTTCTTGGCCAGTCTTGGGGACAAAGACGTGGTCCTTGGGAACCATGGAGGCGACTACGCTGGGAGAGAGCATTCTGACTATGTTGGTTGGTGTTGTTTGTTTTAATGACGGGAATTTGGTGCAAGCGGCACTTCCTTTTATGTTTGTTTTTCAAAGGGTTGAACCTTTTATTTCAAACTGTGGCGAAGTCACCTTGACACATGGCGACTCACCACCAGAAGGTTCAAGGACTTTCTGTTGAGCCAATTGAGCAATTCTTGAGATCATGTTTGCTGACTCTTCGTAAATCTGTTTCACCAGTCACATACATCGCGAATAAAAGGAAGAACGTGGTAACTTCAAGTCCCCAACGTCTCTATACTTCTATATATTATTTTCTAAAATGCGGGTTTTAATTGAAAGCAATTGAAACAGGAGCGTGTGTGCCCTCGTATACCAGGACTCTTTTTTCGCGTATTTATCTGCCTGAAAAGTTTTCCAGATCAGAAATATCGAAGGTGTCTGTTGCAGCAAGTATGATGCTCGTTTTTGTACTTGTGGTCAAAGTGGTCGATGTGACTGTGTTCCGATTTCCCAGTATGAAAGTTGGAATAAAAACATGCTTTTATTGATTAGAGCTCATTATTTGCTTGCATAAAAAGAAGGAAAGGAAATTATTAATGCATTATGAGATCAGAATTGTGGAATATCCAGTCGAAGAGGTTTTGGCGGGAGTAACCCTGCCTTTGATGATCCACTGTATGAGGCACTGCGCTGCAAAGACAAGCTTCTCAGTCTGTTGATCGAAGTACGGCGCTCGAATAAGCTTAATCGGTTTCGCTTCTTTGCATTGACTTGTTGCGGGGTTCCTGGGGTCGATACGAATAAGGAATGAAGTCCAGCTTCAAGTCCATTCAATAATTCTTCTAGTTGATCTGCGATTGATGCTTTGGCGGAGTTTTCTGATACTGTATCGCTTGTTGACTGAGATGGACATTCAAGCTCAGGTTTCTTTGGGCGGTAACATAAAGTATCTTCGCTTGAAGCTGAAGAAGAAAACGACTGAGATTCTGCCTGAAAGTTTTGCGTGGTTGATTGATTTAGTCCTAAGGGAGCTGCTTCGAATCGGTCGAGAAGGTGTTGAAACAGAAGTCGCAGTGTCTTGAACTATGGAGGAGTGACTCTTTCCTTACTGGGGGACAAATTGAAGCGGCTTTCTTCATCTGAGCTCTCTTCAGCGAGCTTTTTCTCACGGGGAGAGGACTGGGAGTGGCATAATCGTTGAACATAATGGTTCTCCTTTTGAGCGAACTCTTCCTCGTGGGATGATAATGAGCGTCCGGTTCTTCTTGAAATGAGAAACGCAATGAAACTTTGATGTCTTTGCCTTGTGATATCAAACTTGGAGGTAGGGTTAGATAGATTCCCGGCTGGCCGGGTCCGGGCTGTCCCAAAGAAGCACTCGTTGCAGTGGAGGCCCTCCTGAGTCCACCCTTCTGCTGAGGAGACATATGGCTCTCTGTGTGCATATGTCTCTCTGTGCGTTTTTCTCAAATGATCGTTCAAATGGAAGAATTGTGTATCTTGAAAGGCGGTCTGTCCAAAAAATTTCATCTGGTTGGTACGAAAAATTTTGTTTGACGTCATTTCCACCCATTTAAGTTTGTGCGGTTTCGTTGTTTTGTTTTGAGGTTGGCAATTTTTTTTTTATTCAAGGAAAACCAGCTTCCAGAATATGAGGCCCTGTTTTCAGTATATTCTTAATGCTTATGAGGTCAGAATAACGTAACGCAGATCCAATGAATCATTGATGAGTTCGACGGTCGTCGGTCATATAACGTCAAAGAACTTCTGTTTGAGAATGCGTCCGAATCGAAACAGAATGGCATTTTTTTGTAAGACTCAATTTCTAGCTCCACGGCAAACAGCAGATCTTGCAACTTATCGTGCGCAGATTGTTGTGACTTATAAACACCAGGTTTTGACAGGTTCGTCGCGGCTGAATTGGCTTTCATCGCCGATAAAACCGCAGGCGTTCTTCTCAGAGAGCTTTTCCGAGTTGGTCGACAGCATTGCGTCCCGCTCTGGTTTTGGGACTGAATTGGAGTTGTCTTCAGAACGGCCGGCATAGGACAAGTTGGTACAGCCTGAGGCACACAATGATAGAACCCCAACACGTCATCGATTGCAAAAGTCTCCCTTCCCATTGAGGAAACTCTTTTGTTCCAAGTGGTTCTCTTTGTGGGTGTCTTTGAAGGTGGCGTCACAGAACGTCCTTTCAGTTGAATGTGATATCCATTCCCCATTAGACATTCCACCCTTACTTCTGTTTGATGAGGTATCGATATACATTTCATTACTCAAGTCTTTGCATTCGTTAAGAAAAAAAAAGGAGGTTGAGTACGGAGTGAAGACTGAAAAGTTGCAAATAGTTCTCACCTTTCCCGTTGTCCAGGAATCCCATCATGGCACTAAACCTGAACTTAAAACCAGACGAAGTAGCTTTCCCAAGCGGTGCTTGCATTAGTTGGACCCGACTATTGGATCTTGGACGTATCATTTTATTTGTATTAAGATTCTGGTTTGACAGCTCAAGCCCCGCATTAATGAGTGGACCTGTCAAGAAAAATCTAATGCCATTTTCAGGAGAGGAAATCACATTATATTATCATCAAAAAATCAGAAAATATATGGAAATTTCATTTTTGTGAAGTTGATGGGAAATGCCTTTTATATAATAAAATGAGATGCTTTTCTTTCTGTGAAATTATGAGGCAAAGTAGATTAAAGAAAAAAAACTAAAGCAGAACCAGAGAATCTGGAAGCAAAGAATGTGTTCGCATTTTCCGTGAATAATAATCTCGACTTGTGATTCTCGGCCCTTGATTAGAAACAGTCACACTTCGTTGAAGAGATTGATGTGGTGATGGTGATGTTCGGTCGTAAAGCGTAACTGAAGACCGCGTCGAAACCCGCTCCCCCCTGCGGAACTCTTGCTTGAATAAGCTTTGCTTTTCAGATATTTCTCGCGATGTAGTCTTGATGGATGTACTTCTTCTCATTAATGAAAGTGGCTCGTGTCCTTCCTTCACGATTTCCCATTCTAGATCCAAAGATTCCAATAACTCCCCTAACCGCTCTACGGCAGGAGAAACGCGGTTCGGTGCTGGAACCAGTTTCATCGCCGCGCATTCGTCCTCCCTTCTCCAATGACAGTCAATGAGTTCTTGAACTTGCTGAAACTCATCCAACTCATCTGTTGATGTACAAGAATGACGAGCAGTTGCTGCTGTTGCTGCCGCCGCTGCCGCTGCACTCCTTATGGCTTCCAACACAGCCTTGTTTCGTTTCAACGAACTCTTTCTTGCAGGCGGCTTGAATCGCGTCGGTTTCCTGCTAAGCATGGATTCCTCTTGAATAACTTGCTCCAGCAGTGTTTGAAAGTATCCCCCACCCTCATGAGGACACATAAAGCTTTGCTGCGATGGTGTTGTAATTGATCCTGAAGAATGCCGAGACAACCGATCGGTGAGTCTCAATGTCGATGACTGATTCCTTGGAACATTGTACAAGTCCACCCAATCCTCCATAGACGCATTCTTGAATAGGAGATCCATCCATATCTGTATAAATTTCATTTTCTGGGATTTGGTTGTATGACAGAAGCGACCATCGACGAGATAGCGTTGAATACCGAACTGAAGAGTTGGGCCGTTGACTTATTGTAGTGCTTACAGAATGCATTCGATGGATTAAAACTGGGATAGACGCGGTGTGTTGATGCTGCTGTAGGCTTCCGGTGGAATAGTCTCCCTATTTTCCGTCGATTTTCAGTTCAAAGTTGAAGGGGGGGTTTGTATACCAACTCTGTCTTTCTCACCAATGAAGCGAAAGAACTTTGATGTGCTTTTTGTAGAATACATGTGGCTTCTGAATTGTGTCTTTGCTAGCTAGTCAGAGCTTTGGAGTTGTGATTCCCCGGTTGCATTTGGAATCGGCTGTTCTTGGAAGTAACCAAGTAAAACACCAGAGTTGCTGAATAGATGCAGCAAAAACAAAAAGAAACCCCTGTTTTTTCTTTTTTCTTTCTCGTGCCCTCATCTAAAATTAAATTTTAGAAGCCCAACACGATGATGGTGATGGTAAGTGATGACTTGCAAAAAATCCTGTTTCACGGCTGCATCGCTTTTCCATCAATAGATTTGCCTGATAAAAAAAACGAAAAAGAGGTTTTTTTTCATGTCTAGTGGTTTCTTTCTCTGACAGGTTTTAATAATTAAGTTTTCCAATATATATTCTAAAATTCACTTTTTAAAAATAAAACAAAAAATATATATGTAGAAATTACTTTTAAAATGCTGAAGAAAGAAAAAACTTGATTTTTATGAGATCCTTGCCGTTGGAGAACGTCTTCCCATTGAATAGAACCGTGGATTATCTGCTACCTGTTGCTGCCACCGGCTGTTGCCGGTACAACCAGCGACTCCCGTCCTCGCCCTCCTCACCAAACCCGAATCTACGGAAAAAATAGACATATGTCTGTTGGCTGTGACTACTGGCGGCAGAACTGAATTCAATGGTTTCCCATTCTGAACTATCAGACAAGGAAGGCATCATTCTTCAACTGCCCTCGCTGAGTTCCTTGTGGTAGCTTGTTGTTGCTGTTGCGGTTGACTATAATATGGAAGCGATGCTGAACTATATGAGGTCTTTGTATAAGGTCTTCTCTGATATCCAGTGCCGCCGCCACCAAGAACTGTCGTCTCAAGCGCGTTTCTTGGTTTCTTGAGAATCGAAACGACGCGCGGTGGTCTTTGGGAGTCGTTGACGCTGTTGATGGAGATGTTTGATGGATATGGAGTATCTGGAGTTTTGAGGGTGTCAATCTTGGCATTGGTGGTGGTGGCGGTGGTAGTAGTCGTAGTAGTGGTGGGTGTGGTCAAAACCAAGGTCGGTTTGGCTGCTGTAACTGGCGCAAACTTCCGTCTCGGTAAGGTGCTGCTTGCCGAAGAAGCAGTCGTTGTGGTGCTATCGTTTGATTCGAATAGCTTGATCCGATCCATCACGCTTACTTTTGGAACGACTATATCCGCCGCCGCGGGATTTAAGTTATTTCTTGGTGGATTTGGGGTCGTTGTTGTTTGCAAAAAATCAGGTGCCTTGATGAGGTTCTTTGGTTGATTGGGTTCACGTGGTTTGGTTTCGTTTTTCGGGGTTGCAACTAGTGGTGCTGCTGATGGTGTAACGGAAGTATCCTTTTGATCGTTGTTGCTGCTGCTGCTGTGACCAGATGGCTCCAAATTTCCAAGTAACCCATACAAACGAGACATGATTGCAGAAGGTGGTTGACCTGCAGCTGTACTAGTTGTCGTCTTCAAGCTAGTTGCTTGTTCTTCTTTTTCAAGTTGAATATCTGGTTTCGTTTCGACAACACGACTGTTTTCAATAGATACATCCATCATATGGCAATCTATAAAGGAGTCTATGGGGTCATAATCGATTTCACTTATTGCAACTGAAACCACTCGAGAATCTACCAAAAAATGAGAAGAAAAAAAAGGCGGTTATGTTTTACTATTTGGATCAGTTTTTGGTAACTTGTACCTTTGACGGGAGGAGGGGTCTGAATCACCAAAGGAGCAACAGCAGGAACAACAGGCGTTGCAGAATTAGCTGAAAGAATAGACCTCCGTTGAATCGACTGTCTTCGGACTTGGATCGAGTCTTTCCGGATCAACAATGTGCTTGGGATATGTTTCCTTGAGGAAGCGTAAAGTTTTACGATTTCGTCGGCCAACAGTGTATCTTGGTCGTCATTGAGCTGTTGCTGTTGATCGACGATGCTGCTACTGTTGTTCTGATTGGGGGCGGTAGTTGTCGTTGGGAATATCGTCGGGATGGTTTGTTGATTTTTCGACGAGCTCCTCGTTGGCCGTCTTGTCAAAGTATCGCCAGCAGCAGCAACGGGAGGAGCATTCGACAAAGAGCGGAACTTTGAGTCCCATAAAACACTGCCTTCTGAACCCCTGCGCTGGAACCGTTGCGGAGCACCAGCAGCCGCAGCGGCAGCAGCCAAATCCTCCTCAAGCACAACAAACAAGCTCTCAAAATCAATCCTCCTCCTCTCCAAAGACACCGACGACAAGGAGGACGCTCTAAACGCAGTTTTAGCGGTACTGTTATTGGACCCGCGTCTGCAGCTGGATGAACCAACGGCAACGGCAATCGGAGAGATTGAGATTCTGGAGGATCGTAGGCTCCCACTACTTGTTGTTAGATGCGATAACCGCGGTGTGTCTGCCTCTTCTTCTTCTTCTTCTTCTTCTTCTTCCGATTCTTCTTCTTCTTGTTCTTGTTCTGACCATTCTTGCAACTCGCTTTCAGGAATCTCACGCCCGCTCTCCAACTCTTGGTAACTGCATCTTTTTGAATAGAAACTGGGACTACTACTACTACTGCTGCTGATGCTGCTTAAATCACTGAACCGATTCATATTGAAGGAATGCAATGTAGTTCCATTTGAATCTATGGATGGTTTCCGACTGTTGGATGGCAAGTTGTTGTTATTGTGGTGGTGGTGGTGGTGGTTGCCGGTTGTAGTAAGTGCGAATGGGTTGAAGAATCGAGTGTCTATGATTCGATGATGATGATCGATGAGGAGTCAGGTTTTTTAGGAGTGTAAGGAAATACAAAACCTGTTGAGACCGTTGTTTTCGTTGTTGAACCCTCCGAGATTTGATTATGATATGGCTTCATTGGTAATGGTTTTGGTAATCGCTTCACTTTTCGTGGTAGTGTGTTACTACCAACCGTCTGGACTGTGTCTGACAACAGATCTTGTCGGGATGGATTCCTTCCCTTGATGATTGATTTGGGCATCGGCAGCGCCAGCAGCGGCGGCGGTTGTTGTTGTTGATGTTGTTGATGGTATTCCTTGACAACAGCAACAACCGTCTTGGATCCCTTTCGATTCAAGGTTGAACTACGGTGGGGCTTGGGTGATGACATGAAACGCTTCAGCGACCCTTCTCTCTCTCTGTTTTCAAGATTTTTTTATTTCCGAACGGTGAGAGAGAAAAGCAAGAGAGGGGTCAATCAATCCCCCCCTCCCTCTGTCGAATGAAATTTTTGAGCATACAAAAAAAAACTTTTTTTGAGATTAAATTTTTACTGATGATGAAATTGCATAATCCGGACCACTTGGACGGACGGGAAAAGAAAAAAGCAGAGGCAAGTGAAAAAAAGTTCAAACCAACCCGCCGAGCGGGCTGGCCTACTTTATTTGGATAGGTGTGTGTGCTTTCTGTGAAGAAATGAAAAAAAAACACAACAACAACAACAACAACAACACTAACACTAACAACAAGAACAAGATAACCATGTGATGTTATTAATACCCCAAAAAAAGCAGACTATTATGACATATGGAAAAAAAAAATGATACGAAAAAAAAAGCAACGGAAGAAAGTTTGTAGTCCCTCCGTAATGTACAAAATTCTTTCTTTTTTGTCAAGCCGCATATGCAGCTGCAGAGCTCAATGAAGTAGTTCTCAAAGGCGGACGCATTAATTTTACAGGTGACTTTGGCGATAATTGCTGTTGCTGTTGCAAGGAAGAAAGAGAATGATTCCTTGGTGGTCGTACAGGGGGGATGAATTTTGGATTATTTTGTTTCCGCTGCTGATGTTGATGTTGCTGTGGCTGTGGCAGCTGTGGCTGTTGTTTTGGAGGTTCAACAACAATGGGAGTCCAATCATCCTCCTCCTCAAAAACCAAGAACTCCTTGTCCGTGCTATCCTTGCTATTACTTGTAGCACTCATAAAATCCACGATCCGGTGCTTGAGTAACGATAAAACTCTTTGCGTAGACGGCTGAGGAGGGGGCGTGGCCGCCGCCGCCGCATTCAGACCAAACCTCCCGGCAATCGATTTTGGAACAACAATGGAAACTGAAATAGACTTGCGCTTGTTGTTGTTACCGCTGGTTGTAGTGGAATCCATGTCGAGGTGGTGGTGGTGCTGGTTGACTTGCGTAATTTGAAAATCGTCAATGTCGTTGTCCACCAAATACTCGACAATTATATCCTCCTCTTCCTCATTCTCGTTATTCTCATTGTTGTTGGTTCCTCCTCCATCTTGAGAGTCTGCTTGCTTTAATCGAATCGTTCCCCGACGGACAATTGTATTATTGGAGCCGTCATTACCAGAATACAACCACATTAATTCATCCACTTCATTATTTCCAAACTTTGTCGTGCTGGAAGATGTAGAAGAAGAAGCAACAGCACTACTGGTCAGCCCTGGAACAAGGCTGTCCTTTCTGGAAGTCAACACCGGCAGAGGCACCGCCGCCGCCGCCACAGAATAGCTATTAACAGAAACTGATAATGATGGTTTCGAACTCCCGCGAACTGGAATCACCACTTCTTGGTCATCAAGATTCGTCACGACTTTTCGACCTGAATTTGATCTTTTGACGATGGATTTTTTGCGGCGGGGGGTTTTGAAGTTTTCCATAAATGTATTTTGGAGAGGGCTGCTGTGTTGTTTCTTGGATTTGAAAGTATTTGTTGTGCTGGATGATGAAGAAGACGAGCGCCGAGAATCAATGCTGTTTCGTAACGTTGTGGCAGAGTCTGATAAAGCGCCTGCCGTGATTTGTCTTGTGAGAACTGGAGCAGAGTTTGCTGTTGTAGTTGTTGTTGTTGAAGGCGATGGAAGAAAGTCCCAGAATTGGTCATCGTCCGTGTTGATGGGATTGGATGGATCCATGCTGATCCACTCTGATGTAGATGATGATGCATCGAGAGTGTAAAGACTGGAGTGGGATGGTCGTCTGATGCTTTGGCGTTTGTAACTCGAGGCAAAAGACGTTCGTCGATTCGAGTTGTTGAATGATTTGCGTTTGTTGTTGTAGTAGTTGTTATTGACTGCTAAAGGTTTCGCATGTGACGTGTCGTTTGCTGTCGTCTTTACTTCGTAAGGTCTCTGGTAGGAGTCGTTTTCCGAAACATTATTATCGTCAATGGCAGGGAACTGGAAGCCTTGCACGGCAGCGACTGCAGCCATCAGTGCTTTAAAAGTTAATTAACTACTTATGATTGTGTCTCTGAGCTGGAGAGGGATTGGGAGGGCAAAAAGCACGAGTTTCTCATTACGAGCTTCATCACGTTTGTCATCATGAAATTTTCTATTAATAACTGGAATGGAACCAAACAACATATCCGATCTATTCAAGAACAAGAAAAAAAACTGTTCCTTTTGCGTTGTATTAATCTTTCCATCTATACAAACTATTCAAAGATTATTAAAGAGAATAACAAACACTTTCACTTTTATTATTTTTATCCCAAAATTGCATCAAACGCCACCAATCGCATCATGCTTGCAACGCACACGCAGCGGCCCTCGCACGGCATCTACGCCACAGCGTTTGCGAGCATCAAGACGGACGCTGAGAAGATGGCAGTCAATATTGACACTGCGCTGGAGTCTGTGTCCGACAGCATTGTAACTTTGTTTCTTTTTTCGTCCGAACAACAACACTCTGATCAAAAACAAAAAAAAAAAAAAAAAAAAAAAAAAAAAAAAAAAAAAAAAACACACTTCGCAGCTCGACCTCGCGGCGTTCGACGAGGCGCACGCGGACATTGGGCGGCTGCTCGAATCGTTCCGCGCGCTGCTCGACGCCAAGGCGGCGTTCCGCTTCCGCGCGGCCGCCGTCGACGCAATTCAGCGCAATTTGGTCGCCGGCCGAAACGCGGACGGCTCGGCGTTGGACGACGACGACGACGACGCCGACGACGAAGAAAAAGACGAAAAAGACGCTGCTGACAAATTGCTCGCGCGCTTCGCGGCGGCGCACAAAGGCGACGTGCTGGCGCCGCTCGTCGCGTTCGACGCCGTGTGCGCCTCGCTCGTCAGGGACAAGATGGCAAAGTACAACAAGCAGAGCCACGAGCTGAAATACCACAAGCTGCAGGAGTACGTCGAATTGCGGAAAAAGATGGCTGAGATCTGCGAGGCCGGGGTGCGTGCTGCTCAGTCTGTCGCTCACACTGTATTCTCAACTGAAATATAAGTACAGCCCTACGCGAATCCCATTGGCGATCCCATGGATGAAGACGAAGACGATGATCTTGCTATTGTCGGTGAACAAACAAACTACAAGTGTCCAATCACTGTAAGCTGTTTTTTTTTTTTTTTTTTTTTTTTTTTTTTTTTTTTTCGTATTGCTAAATAATGCATAAAACAAAACAGCAAACAATCATGAATGCCGAGATTTTCACTTCAAAAAAATGCTCACATTCGTTTTCAAGTGCTATTCATGAAATCATTCGCCGTTCTGATCCGAATGCTGAATGTCCAGTTGCGGGTTGCAACAAGTATATTCGTACAATTGACTTGTTTAGGGATAAAGTAATGGAAAGGAAGGCTAAAATTTATCTACGGAAAAAGGCGGACGAGGAGGATGAGGAGAATTCTCAAAGGAGACCTGCTACGCAGGTTTTGGATTGATAGAAGCGGAGCGGAGCGAGTTTTTTGTTTTTTGAAAGATATATAAAGAGTTTGTTTTTTTTTTCTCTGCGCGGTATTCGACGAAGGCGGAAACCACCGCCGAAGGCGGTATGTCTTTTTTTTACTTCTCATTCATTTCATTCTTCCACCGCCGAAGGCGGTATGTCTTTTTTTTACTACTCATTCATTTCATTCTTCCACCGCCGAAGGCGGTATGTCTTTTTTTTACTACTCATTCATTTCATTCTTATTCCACCGCCGAGGCGATGTTTTTTTACTACCATTCATTCACCCACCGCCGAAGGCGGTATGTCTTTTTTTACATTCTTCTCTTTATTCCCACACCAAAGATGCATTCTTTTTTACCGCGAAGCGAACACCGCCAAGGCGGTATGTCTTTTTTTACTACATCAATCTCTTTGATTCTTCCACGCCGAGGGGTAAGTCTTTTTTTTACTACTCATTCACATTCTTTGATTCCACCGCCAGGCGTATGTCTTTTTTTTTAATAACAAATGGCTGTCACAATACTCACCATACCCCAACCAATGCTCCATCCATCAGCAAATGAAGCTCCTCTTTCACGAAAGAGTTTCGAATTCTCTAATGGAATATGCACAACAATGGAATAGGCGATCAAACTCAAAGTTAGCTTGAAACTCTCTCTCTCTCTCCCTTAAAAAATCTGAATCAAAATTACACGGCATTTCCTATAGAGTCAACTTCGAACATCGCTCGTTCTTGAACTCAAAAAGCGTAGTCTGTTTGCAAGTGGCGGCTCCAACGAACAAAACAACAACAGCAACAACACCAGCAACAATGACCTGATACATAAAGCAATCGACTCTCTGATTGTCGATTATTTGAAACGAAAAGGCTGTGAATTCTCGCTTAGTGTTTTCCTTCCTGAATCTGGGTTAGGACGCGATGGTCAAGCGTTGTGCGAAAACGATGTATTCCGTGTATTGCACGTGGATCAGCCTGGTACTGCGTCTTCGGAGCTTGTACGGAGCTATGTACGCTTTTTTTTTGGTTTTTCGTCATCACATGTTTCATACTATTCAGTTCTAAATATCCTTTCTCCTGCTATATACAACAACAACAACAAAAAAATAGAGGAAACATGTTGACGCGTTCCCGAAAGATGGTGCCTTTATTTTATTTTTCATATATCTCGTTTTTTGCATCCACGAGGAATCATCTCTGTTAACTCCATTTTTTTATTTAAAACAGTCGCCGTCATCATCAAACTTCTGGAAAGCATTGCAAAAGTCTTTGACACAAGCACCCACGAAAAGAACTCCCAAACAGACATGGACGACCTAGAAACCGTCGACAGCGAACTCCGACGAATCCACAACAAAAACAGAGGCAACCTCAACAACAAATACAACACCTGAAATCGAGTCCAGAATCCAAGAATTCCAATCCCAACTCCTCCTCCGCCTAGAATCCGAACAAGCCACACAACTCGCCCAATTCAAATCCATCGACCTGGCCCACATGCGGATTGAAGAACGCGCCAAATACCAATCCGAACTAACCCACTTGAAAAACGAATACGAACTACGCATCCTGGCTGAAAAGTCGAAAACCACAGACGCGGAGGAAACGAACCGGAAATGGATCCAACAGCGTGAACAGGAACTCGAAAAATTAAATCTCGAGCTGCGACAGAAGTTGTTGGAGGAGAGTCACGCGCGAGTCATGATGGAGAGTCAGGTCCGTGCTGAAGCAGAGATTCAAGTCAAGAAATTGGGGATGGAGAATCAGGTTTTGAAGAGTAAATTGGAGGAGGCGAAAGTTGCGATTTCTGGGTTGGAGGGGTTCAAGGAGAGGTATGCGACTCAGACTCAGGAAGCGTTGGCGGATTTCAAGATTGGGTTGAATAAGGAGCATGCGGGGCTGCTTGCGAATGTTGAGGTGGAGAAGGCAAAGATGGAATGTAAGTTGTTGTCATTCCCTCTTTTTTTTGACCCATCACGTTTCAGTTAACATAATCATCTTTTGTACAGCCGAAAAAGCCATCCTCGCAGAACGAACGAAAGCATTGGAACGCCGAAAGCACGAACTTGAAAACTCTGAACAAGAACTTGACTCTCTTCGTGAACAGCTGAGAACCGTAAAAACAATGCTTCGCGATACCCAACAAGAACGCGACGAGGCTCTCTTTTTGACACGAGACTTGAAACTTCAGGTAGACAGTCAATCTAGCCATACGGCTCTTGAATTTGAGATACATGGTTTGAAAACGTGAGTTTTTCGAGTTGCTTTTGGTTGGTGCATGTTCAATTTTGTTGAGTGACATTTTTTTTTTGCAGACAACTTTTGGAAACGGAAAGAGTGGCCGCCAGAAGACAAGAAGGTTGTTTTGTTTTACGTTTTTGTGAGGGCGTTTTTTTTTGTATCGACTCACATATTATGCTAGAATACCAAAACCTTTTGAAGGGATTCATGGCCCCACAAAACGATCTTCAAAAGAAGTTACCAAATTACGGAAATCAGAATCAAGATGGCAACGCGAGTGCCAAGATTTAGTTGTGAAATTGGACTTGGAAGTAAGCACACGACACAAAAACTAACAAAAAAAAAAAAAAAAAAAAGAGCACCCATCTAAAAACCAAAGCTCTCCTTTCAAAATAAAATTTTACAGCTCAACAGGAATGAAGAGTTGCAACAGAAGCTTGAAGACGAAGTCCTTCGCAACAAGGAACTCAAACGCGATGTTTCAGAACTCAAACTACTTCTTCATCGAATCAATACTAGCAGCAGCAACAACAACCAAGAGCCAATGGCTTCGGATAATTTGAAAAGGTTCACAAGAATGTGAGTTTTTTTTTTTTTCATTCAAGCCATTATTCCTTTTCTCTCACTCTCTGGCCATACTCACACAAAAAAAAGTGATATGATACCAAACCCGCGCGATATTCTAAGCGCACCTGTATCACCATACCGCAACATGGACCGCTATCAAACCCCTACTACCCATCACTTAGAAACCACAACACCTCCATCGAATTCACCACCAACGATCCACAAATCCATCAGTTTCCTCTCCATAAACCAGGACAACCCGACAGTCCTCCTCGCGGCATGGAGCTCCCCAAAGTCTCACGTGAATTCACGGAGGCGTGGGATCAAGGGACTAAAACGTTTGGAGGCTGTGGCGTTCCGTGCTGGGATGGGTACTTTTGGGTATTATGATGATGGAGAGCGAGGAGGCGCAGGAGGCGCAGGAGGCGCAGGAGGCGTAGGAGGTGGAGACGTGGGGAATGAGGGGAAGAGAATTAGTACCAGCCGCAATAATACTGCACCCGGTAAAAAAGAAGGGAACCGGAGTGGTGGTGGTGGTGGTGGTGGTAGCAGTGGTAGTAACACTGGAGGTAGCGGTGGAAGCGAGTTGCCTTGAAGTGGAAGTAGATTGTCGCAGTTTTATGGATGAAGTTTTGGAATCATTTCCAGTAGCTGCAGCTGATGGCCGTGGCAGGTGTAAACACCCAGCAATACGTGGCTAGTCCGTGGGAATAATAGAGCAGAAGACGCCGGTCCATTCAATAAGGAGTCTCACCGATTTACGCCACGAGAGTCGATGGGAAAGCCGGAAGTAGTTGCAGCAAAGACTTCAATCTGTTCTTACCCGTCAAGAGTGTCCCACAACGACGATGACCTGGCAGCAACAACAGCAACGGCAATCTGTTGTCTTGAACCCACTTCCTGCTCCAACAACGATGGAAGAGATTCGGAAGGGGTTGGAAGAAAGTATCAAATCCCTGCAGTTGGAGGAACCCTTGCCACCTAAGCCAGCAGCAGCAGCAGTAATCCCCACCAGCAATTCACCAGCAATATCAACAGAAGCTGCATCCGAAGCCGCCACAGCTCCCGCCATCAAGAAACCTACCCTGCAAGAACTCTTACAACAAGAAAAGGAAGAGGAGGAAGCAATCCAGAAAGAGAAACAGCGCATTCAGCACGAAGCGGAATATGAACGACGGAGGCTGGATCGCGAACGACGGGATCGGGAGTTGCAAGACTTGGAAGCGAAGGGCCGCGAGCGGTAGTAACATGTCTCTTGATAAGAAGCGGGATAGCTCTAGTGGGTGGAGGAATCTCGGAGGAGTCATGGAGAATGTAAATAGCCAGGGGAATTTACTTTCTTTTTTTGTTCCCTATTTGATCGTATGAATAGGCCGGTATGGAGGAATCTAAGCGCGAAAAGGAAAACGCAAGGATGGCTGGCATTCGGGCTCGAGAGGAAGAGTACAGGAAAATGACTTCTGGACAAAGTAGTAGTAGTAGCAGCAGCAGTAGCACAGCGTAAATATCAGCCTCAAGAGTAAAGCTGGCAATATAGATGGTGGCGATAAAGGAAAGAGCACAAAAGAGGATCCAAAACTCAAGGTTCTGAATGATTTGGAAGCTGATCCAATGATGCAAAAGTATATGGCCATAGTCAAGGAGAAACGTGAGAAGGAGGTACTGCCCGTCTTTTTGCGTTTTAAAGCTGTACGCTCAACTTGATATCTTTTTGGAAGCAATCGAAACCCAACAATGCTGAAAGCCAAGACGAAAAGGTTCACAAGATTTTATCCGCCCTCGAAAATGTAAGCATATACTTGCCATCGTTTTTTTTCGGGAAATCTGACTGTGTGGTTAAAACCAGACGTCGTTGATTTCATCTGATGAATCTGGAAAAGTCATTTCTGGCGAGACTATTGACGATATAAGGTAACTAAGTCCGACAGCTCCCCGAATTTTTTCCTATGAATACTTTTTTAATATCATTTGCTCAGTGTCCCGTCGAGCAGTACAGATGTTTTGGATGATCCATGGTGAAAGTGTAAAATGATTTATTCGCACAATAAAAAAAAACAGCAAGCACGAGGTGAAGATTTGCCTTCTTTAACTGACAGATGTTTTGTGTATTACTCGTTATCCTCCATATCTTCGTCGTCGCCCGCTTGCGCTTCTTCATCAGCCGCACCATCAACAGTTTCGTACCCACTAGCCTCAGACCAGTGACCCACAATTCTAACGTTAAACTTTGCCATCTTGTAGTTAAAGTGCTTCAGAAGTTGTGCTTGGCTTGTTGTAAGCGCTTCTCCTTCAGTGCAGATGGTGTAATCCCTCATCAACATAATGACACCTTGAAGTAGAGGATGTAAAAGGGTCAATCATAGTCCACAGGGAGTTCAAGAAGCCCTTTCTTTTTTTTTGTACACACCTCCTTTCAACAGCGTGGGCATTCCCAGACCTCTTAGTTGAGTTTCCATGTTATTGGGGAACGGCATCACTTCATCTTTTGACACAGCCAAATAACTGGGCGCCAAAGATTCATCTAATGTATCCATTTCAACTGCTTCGACTCTTTTCAAAACGGGGCCAGCTGGGAGTGTGATGGTGTGGGTTGCTACGACACCGTTTCGTGCGAAATCAGTCAAAACATATTCACTAAAAGACCTATATGATAAGACGAACGAAATAGTAAGGTTGCGTCAGCAACACTGAAAAGATAACCCATCAACAAAAAAACAAAAACTCACTCTCTGATGGAATCAACATCCAAACTAGAGAAACACAATCCAACTTCACCCTTCAAGGCTTCACCCACAAATCTCAATCCATCCTTGTATTCGTGTTCCCTGTCTGGTCCACCCAATGCCTTTGCAATGACTCTGTTGTTTCCAAAGAAGAATGTTGTGCTGTTCTTGTCCTTCATGCCCATCCGCATCGCTTTGAGGATCGAGTTTCGCATGTTCGATACGCTGATTACGTAAGCGTGTTCGTTGGCGTCAGCTGCTGCTCTGACCTACTCTTGGGTGGTTACTGAAGGAACTTCAAAGTACTGATCTTCTCACAAACCTTGTCAAACAGAACAGACTTTGCGTCTTTTCCCTTCTTCTCAGTTTTCGTCATTGCAACGACCTTGTTCCGTTTTGATTTCGCCATTTGAGATTTTGTGGTGGTGTTGGTTGTTCGTTAAAAAAAAAAGAAACAAAAAAACAAAAAAAGCAACCGTGAGAATAACTTTTAAAGATGAAGGAATCCAAACCCACAACGGATCATAATAGTCTTCTGGCAACGAAATCGCAAATATGGGATTATCGAGTCAGGTTGATCTCGCGCTTCTGTTTCTTGCTGGGTATTCTCGGGACTCTTCTTTGTATCATCGCAATGATCACAAGTGAAATCGAATCAACTCGTCTGTGGGAACAGAACTATGCGCATCTACTATCCAGAATCGAAAGTGGTCGAAAATTGAAGCTGTTGCATGGCGCAGAAACTTCGCTTGAACACGCTTTAAGACTTTTGGAAAGAGCCCCCATTATTGATGGACACAATGACCTTGCGTTCAAGTAAGTCAAAGTGTCAAACATCGTCCCTTATATTCAATTTCACAACAATAATACAATTCCTAGAATCGAGTTTATTTCGGGTGGTGGGAACATTTCCGGCATTGACTTGTATAACTTGCCAAAAGACCTTTACCAAACTGGTTTGTGTACAACTCAGTTTAAATATTTCCGAATCCTTCCAAAAAACACTTCTGAAAATAACTTTAGATATCACAAGGCTTAAAGAGGGTCGTGTCGGCGCTCTCTTCTTCAGTGCATATGTTGACTGTTATGATTTTCACATACAAACGGATTCATTGAAACAAACCTTGGATCAGGTAAGTGAAAAGCGTTCTGAGTAATTAAGCAAACTTATATTTCACTTTAGATCGATTTGGTTAAACGAATAATTGCAAAGTATCCCAAAGTACACGATAATTTACGTACCCAAGAGCTACATGACTAACTTTCTTGGCATAGGATTTCGCATTTGCCAAATCGACCCGTGATATAAAGAGAATCACAGATACCGGCAGAATCGCGAGTTTAATTGGCCTGGAAGGAGGTCACCAGATTGACTCTAGTATGGGTGCTCTGAGGATGATGTACGAGCTGGGAGTACGATACAGTTTAGTCGCCGTACTTCTTATGACCAAAAAAATAACACCATCTAATCAATTACCATGGTCATAGTGACCCTCACTCACTCATGCCCAACATCTTGGGCTGACTCGTGTGACCCGCCGTTTTTGCACAATGGCTTAACAGCTGATGGTGCTCGATTCATCCATGAAATGAACCGTTTGGGAATGCTCGTCGACATCAGGTTTCGTTTTAAACAATAACGATTCCAAATTGTTCAATCCTATATTGTAGTCATGTCACCCCAGCCACAATGAACCAAACAATCCTCACCTCAAAGGCTCCCGTCATATTCTCCCATAGCAGCATCTATAAAAACACCAACCATCCTCGGAACGTACCTGACGCTATTCTCAAAATGATTCCCGAGAAAGATGGAATTGTGATGATTAACTTCTACAAGGAATATGTACGGAGTCCAGAAGACGTTGGGAACAAAGTTGGGATCAGTCGAGTGGTAGAGCACATGATTCATGTGAAACAGTTGATTGGTACTCAATATCTGGGAATCGGTGCAGACTTTGATGGAGAGATTGAGGCTGTCGATGGGTTGGAAGACGTATCAAAGGTGTCCTAATTTGTGACTAGTGCTTACGAAGAACTAATCCGATTTCTGTCTCATAGTATCCCCAATTGATCGCGAAACTTATCGAAAATGGGTTCACCGACAGCGAGATTGTGGGAATCACGGGAGGCAACTTGCTGAGGGTATTTGAAAAGGTAGAACAGGCCGCCCAAGAGATGCAAGATAGGAAAGTAGAGGCTGAAGAGGTTGGAGTGGATGTCGTAAAACAATGCCCCAGCACATGGACTCAACAGAAAATGATAAAGAATAGGAGGGGGTGTTGACAATAATAAAAGACAAAGTGTTGTGATGTTGTTTAAAGAAAGTATATTGTATCCTTATGTTGGTTTGCTATCTCAAAAACGTCCCATTGAACTTAGTGGTGCATGTTGTCTGTAGCGTAGTGAGTTCCGTACTTTTTGTCCACTTTTTCCAAGTAAGCGAGCATTTTTGGTTCTTCCCATGGGTGGTGTTTCAACTGTTGAGTTGGTGTCATTAGTTGTGTTGGAACCAACGTCCCCAATCTTCAGCAAGCACCATCCTCGATATCCTTCACTGACTATTTCCAGTACATTCTTTTCAAAATGGCTTTCCAGCTCGACCCGATCAGGCAGCAAAAGCCAAAGAAACAAACTTACAAAGTGGTGAGGACCATCAGCTTTAAGTCTGTAGAAACAAAAGAACCAGGCACCAGCCATCAGAATCTTTGTCGAAAAACCGCCGCTGACTTTAGGAACAACAAATGGACCGTGGGTCTTGTATGGACCGTGATGACCGTGACCGCCCATCTAACCAAAAACGGTTTGAAGCTTCAGTTTAGTGCTTTATCCGAGATATTAAGGCAAAGTTCTGAGAGAGCCATTGAGAGAGGCAGGCGGGTTTGATGGCTGGATGCCAAATGTAGATGAAGTCTACCGTACGTTGATATTTAAAAGTGAAAACAAGAAAACTAGACAATTAAGAAAAAAGAAGATTAATTGAGATTAATATACGCAGGTTAATCACAGAAAATTGAAAATATGTAGTGCCTTTAGAGATCGTTACTATGAGGAGCTATGACGAGGTCAGAATTAGAAATTGAAAGAGTGCTGTTCAACAAACTCTAATGATCTTACTGGTTTACCATTTATTTATCACAAACCAACCATTGCCTTCAGGGCTTTCGAATTCGCAGACCCCGTTTCTTTCACCATACTGGCAAACACCCCTCCTCCTTTAAGCAACAACTTCCTTGGAGAATCGAACTCAACAACATGTCCATTATCCAACACCAAAATTCTGTCAGCTTCCATAACCGTATTCAACCGATGCGCAATTGTCAGGATAGTAGCGTTGTGCATTGTCTCTTTGAGTGCCAACTGAATGAAATGATCCGTTTCCAAATCCACGTTGGCAGTACATTCATCAAGGACAATAAGTTTTGGACGTCTCAGGATCGCACGTGCAAGACAGAGCAGCTGTCTTTGGCCAACCGATAAATTCTCCCCAAGAGAATCAACTATTTTTCAACTGGCAGTCAGTCTGTTTTCTTCGCATTGGCTTTTTGTTAATATTTTTACCTGTCGCATTCAAGCCGCCGTCCATTGCTCCAACTGCAGTCTTCATACCGGCCGATTCAAGAGCGTTCCAAATATCGAGGTCAGAATGCTCCGATAAAGGGTCCAAGTTCGATCGCACTGTTCCGGAAAATAAAACAGGGTCTTGCGGAATAATGGATAGCCGCGATCGAAGGTCCTTCACTCCCAAGGTGGAGATATCGATTCCATCAATCGTGATCTTTCCAGAATCTGGTTCAAGGATACGAAACAAGGACAGCATTAACGAACTTTTTCCAGATCCAGTCCTGAAATAAAAATGAAGCGGGTCGTGTTAATTCTGCAGATGAGTGGCTGGGTGAAATACACACAAACCTTCCGACCACTCCAACTTTTTCGTGCTTGCCAATTTCTAGATTGATACTCTTGAGCACAAGGGGTAAATCGGGCTGATACCGCATAGACAAGCTCTCAAAAGTAATCCTGCCCTCCATCGGCCAATCAGGGGGCGGAGGCGGAGGCGAATTCCTCTCGTCATCAACAAGCACGGAAGACTCCACTTGAATATGTTTTGCATAATAATTCAAACGTTCTATCGATACCAGTTGAACTTCAGCATCTGTAAACTGCCGAATACATAACGACAACAACTGCGTAACTTGCAAAACATACGAAAGAGCCAACCCAATTAACGCTGGATTCGCAGTATCTCTCGTAATTACGCCGAAAAGTGCAGTAAACAGAATCAAACAATTCCCAATTATTTCAAGTCGGATTCCCAGCCACCGCGCGGCTGTCGTTTGAATGTAGTACGGAGTGTTGTTCATGTCAATCAAAGAGTCGGTTCTGCGAATGAATCGAGATTGCTCGCGATAGGCGCGGATCGTGGAAACTCCCGTCATAGATTCGCTAACATGTGCGTACAAAGGACTCTATTGAAATCAAGAAAGGTTCTTATCGTCTGTTCTAAAATGAAATATGAATCATGATTGATTACTAACGCGCGTCAAGGCATCCAATCGCTTCAACTCTCTGGCGTTGGCACGATACAAGGACTGGAAGTAATAATAAATGGCCATCAAGGGAACGAGGAGCAAAAGGAACCAGCCACTCGTCACATAAGTGACCAGCGCAAACGTAGAGATTGCAGACCCAAAGGTGATCAGAAACAGACGTATGGCATCGGGAAGAGTGTTGTCAATAATGTCACAGTCACGAGAGAAGCGATTCAAAATTCTGCCAAGCGGATTTGTGTCGAAAAAAGAAATAGGTGCGTGTAGGACTCTCGTCAATGCCTAGATATGCTAGTTTATGAATTGAACGCTTCCTTTAAAACTCACCTTTTCGTGCAAAAGACGAGCGGCTTTTATCGCCCCAACAGCAACTAAGATGGAGAATAAAACCAAAAACAATGCTTGCGACAGCCCCAGGCCCATATAAATGTATAAATACTGGTTCGGGGTTAAGGTCGATATCGATTGATTCGTCCAAAATACAAGCCACATGTCGTTCGCCACTTTGCCGACCTATAAGTATTCTCGTAAGTTCAAAATGATTACAGTACGCCTAATGTACCTGTGCAAGGATGAGGACAAAAAGCATAAGGAGCAAAAACCAGCGACCACCCATTGCTATTGCAAATGATATAAATATTGAGCTCTTTATACCTCCCTCGCTTTTTTCTTCTGCCTTGATTAACATCCCTTTTGAAGAAGACAGCGGAACGGTATTCGTCGATATGGGGGTTGGATTCACTTCGGTTGAACTGGAGTGACCAGCACCAGTCTGGGCGACCGCCTTGGTTTGAGCAGCCAAATCTAACTCAGAAGTTGTTGGTATCCCACCGTAACTGTTCATGAGGTCTGCAAAGTCTCCATTTCGTCGCATCAGTTCATTGAACGTTCCAAATTCGGCTATGCGACCCTCCTTCATGGTCAATATATAGTCGCATTGAGGAACAAAATGGAGCTGATGTGTTACAAGAAGCCTGGTTTTTTTACTCAAAACCCCTTGAATGCATTCTTCGAAAATGTGTTTTCCCACATTCGCTGAATAGCAATTTACTATTAATATTTATCATATTATGGCGAATACTTACCATCCACCGCGCTCAAGGGATCGTCGAGCAAGACAATATCTGCATCAAAGAAACACAGTCTTGCAATCGAGACTCTTGCCTTCTGACCCCCACTCAGATTGATCCCCTTTTCTCCAATTTCAGCGCTATCTCCGCCACTTAAAACTTGCAAGTCTTTGCGCAGGGCACACGCGTCGATGGCTGTGTTGTATTTCTTCTCATTGAAAGGCAACCCAAAGAGGATATTCTCCTTCAAAGAAGTATTCATGATCCATGGTTGCTGAGGAGCATATCCTACTGAACCAGAGAAGATGACTTTGGCAGACGGCGTGCAGGGCTTTAGTTGTCCAACTAGAGCAGAGAGGAGTGATGATTTCCCGCTTCCTACGGCGCCAACAATTGCCACCAGAGAGCCTTTGGGGATTGAGAATTCGACATCGGATAGTGTCTTGCGGAATATAGGGATAGCAGAATCGTCATAGCCATTCGACAAGGATGAAGGCTGTGCCATGTCTGGCACAGTTTCCTTGACCTGAATATTTCCTTCACTGGAACTGAGCAGCGGGGCTTCTGTGCCATCTTCTACTAATGGACTTGCGTCGTTTGATTCTGAAGTCTCCCACACAAAATCTCCGTGTTCAACAACAATAGCATTTTGTTCCTCTTCGGTGATCTGCCGATACTCTGGCTCAAACGTCAGTTCACTACTTTCCAGCAACGCCTGTATTCTCTCTACAGCAACTTTCGCGTCGGCATAGGACCCAAGAATAATAGGAGACCATTGAATAGGGTTTCGGAGATTATTAAACAGAGCAAGAGACGTGAAAATTACGACACCATCAAAGACGGGGCTGATGAGAAAGTAAACCGCAAAACTGATGCCTGCAGCCAAAACAGGCAGCGCAAACCCAGAAGCTGTGATCACGGATCGAATCAAATTTGCATTAACAACTGCCTCTAGCTCTTTGGTTCGGATTTCGCTGACGCGAGCAAGAAACGAGTTTTCCCAGCTGAAGAATTTGATGATTCGGATGCTGGAGAGTGTTTCCGAAATAGTTCGAATTCTTTGATCTGTTGTCATAGCATTTTGTTTTCGCAGTTTGACAAGCCATCGAATGACATAGATTTGAAGTGGAATGGTAAACAATAGCATAGCAACGCCGGCGAGAGAAGCCGGCCCAAGAACCCAAAGAAGAAACGATACAACGTATACAGTTTGTACTATATATGACCACGCAAGATGAAAAAACACAAGAAACAGGTCCAGTCTCACAAGATCTGTTGAAATAATGTTTGTGATTCGTCCTGCATTAAATTCTTGACGTGCTGCTCCAGACAATCGTAAAGATTTCCGATACGCAACAGCAGTTAATGCGCCGCGAACTATCATGCCGTATTTATTGCACCGCTGGAAGAAGAACCCAAATGTAACGGAAGCAATCATTGAAACCAAGAATATCCCAATAGCATAAGCGTATCCAAGACTGGCAGAGCTTCCTTGAGTTGAAAATGTTTGAATGTATGTAATCAGTCCTTTCATGATGAGAGGGGCAGAACAGAAACCAGTGTCGGAAATAAACTTGATCTGTTTGGTGTTAAAATGACGTTAGCAGTCCGTGCTGAATTTGAAAGTAAACACTTAGAAGTTTTCAGCTTACTATGCCGATCATAAAATACTTAGGGCCCAGAATCTTTATGATGATTGTTTTGACACTCGGTTTGACAGGGTTGAGAACGCCTTCTTTGACGCCAGCCTCGTACTTGGCAGCTTGATCACGCCACAGCTGTTCGAACTGATCCGCAAATTGTGCTACTTCTAGTTCAGGCTGCAGTTTGTACAAATGCTCCAGGTCAAGAGTGTTTTTGTGGCCATAGCGGAGAAGTGGATTGAGCCCTGGAGGAGAGGTCATCATATCAGTCGCACGAAGGGAGCTGGTTTTGGCTCTTCTTACATGAAAACAAACAGAAAGAGATGGCATTTGAATGGTACTCTGGCCATTCACGTTGCTCCAATGTTGGCTTTTCTGCCATTTTAATTTTAGTTCCGGATGGATCATGACAAATCACGACCGTGATGATTCCATCATACCAGTGATACCACCTTCATGCTTGCCCCCAATCCTCCTCGCAAGACATTTGGCTCTATTCCGATGGAAAACTTGTTGCAAATAATATTTCAAATGACAATTCCAAAACCACTTTCAGCCCAAACCATCCAAGTTGCTGCATTCAACGGCGCCTTAGATGTTGTCAAGTCTCTTGTAGACGCCCAGCCAAGCGCCGTAAAGAGCATTGATGAAGACCAAAGAAGTGAGTGGACTGTGACTGGGTGGCCACTCTGTCTAACGGTTAATACGGTAATACCTTAGCGGCGCTGCATTGGGCTGCTTCTGGAAAACACATCAATGTAGTTGAATATTTAATCTCGAAAGGTGCTGATGTTAATGCACAAGACGATGTGAGTTGTCTGTCAAATCAAACACAAAACAAAACCAACATCGAAACCAAGGCGAAATGGACCCCACTTATGATTGCCGCATCCGTCGGTGCTGGGCCGATTGCCGACTTTCTTATCATCAATGGCGCTGACGTGAACCTCCAAAACGAGAACAAACAAACACCGTTATTCTACGCAGCGAGTAAAGGCTGGCTCGATTTGTACGATTTTCTTGTTTGAAGTGTTTTTGTAGATGCTTTGTTGATGGGCCGTTTGTACAATTAGGTGTTCGTTGCTGATAAACAATGGAGCTCGAATCAATGTCCGCGACAATTTGAACCAGGTTCCTTGAGTTTTAAATGCTTGGGCCCGCACTGTGTTTAGTGACCAATTATATGTATAGACGGCTCTCTATCGCGCGTGTTCCAGAGGAAATATTGCAATCGTGCGTTTGCTTCTCCAACAGGCCAACGTCAAACTCGACATTGAAGACAAATCCGGAAACAGCGTTTTACATGTTGCCGTCGAAAATGGACAAGCTGAAATCGCTGTTTTGTTGGTGGAAGCTGGTGCAGAGATTGACTTGGAGAATCGCGAGAAGCAAAAGCCATTGGATCTTGCTCCTGACAGGAATGTAAAAACTTTCTTGGAACGCGCATGGGTGGAGGCGTCGGCGAGAAATCACTGATTCTTGTACAATTTTGTAAATTGAGCGAGATTCATCGTATCAGATATTATTGCTTGTTAATGAACTCCAGTTAATAAATATGCTGGTTCTCACAAGTTGTGAATATTGTATCTTGAAAAAGCAATGTTTCGTTTCATCGCCGGTCTTGCTCTTCTGTCTGCCTCTGTTTTTGCTGGCGGTCCATCGAATGTCAACACCACACAAGTCAATATTGACCTTCTTGCATTGAACTCAACGCTGTTCAACATGCCCAAATGCGGCCAGCAATGCTTCCAAATCGCATACGGCGGAGCTCCATCGATTTTGGTGACCTGGAGATTTTGAATTCCAAGACATGTTCACTTGCTTGCAGAGGTATATAGAAGCTATTCAACCTTATGACCTCTAACAGTATCTGCGACATTCTATGCAGAGAAGCGATTCTTCCGGCTGTTGCTGCCTGTGCGCAAGATCAATGCACCGGCGCTGATGTCAGTGCCTGCTGCAAACTCCTTGCAACTCTACAATCAAAGTTGTGCAACTCTCTGGTCTGACTTCCTGATCACTGATCCAGTAGCGCAAGTTGCCGCTCTTCCAACATGTATCAAATCATGCTTTCCCGTTCCTTTCACTCCACCACAACTCTGCAACGCCACATTCATCACAGATTCAAACACTTGCGTTGGAGCAAACCCATGCAATTCAACGGCAGCAACCGATGCATACTACAATGCTATTCTTCCACCTTTTGCATGTCTTACTTACACATCCAAGACCGCTGGTAATGATGCTGCACAGCTTATTCTCAACAACGCCAAGGGTCTCGCATCGCTCACAAGCGGCGCGTTGGACGCAACTGTCTGTTTAAAGGACGCCTTAAACACAACAACCATTGATAAGTCTTCTATCATCAACGCATTGTGCTCACAAGTCAACTATCCTTCCATTAATCACCCCTTGCCTTGGACCCCTGGCTGAGTTTTCCATTTTTGAAGGAAAATGCTACATTGCGCTATTGAATCAAGCTGGTTCTAACCCTGCTTTACGTATTGCTGCTGCTTTGGAATCTGTCGGTGCGTGTGGAGAGGGATGTCTGGCCAACATCACGAGCTTTGACACTGCGACACTGACGCAGATTTGCCAAAAGGATGCGTTTGCTGGAGTCAAGAGTTGTTTGGAGACTTCGTGTTTGGCTTATGATAACGCCACTGAGACTTCTTACACTGAGTTTCAAGTTGCTCTTGGCGGTTCATTTGCCAGTCAGTGCAAGGCGCTTTTGGCACCTACCGCCGTGTATGGATATGATGCTTCTTATGGAGTAGCAACGGGAAAGATTCCGGCGCAAACTGGATTGTATTCTGGAGCGTCTGCAACTTTGATGGCAGCAAGTGTGGTCCTTGCTGCTGCATTCCTTGTATTGTAGAACATTATTATATAGAATCGTTATAGTTTAGAATAAATATGGGTTCATTCCTCATCATTTCATTACACCAAAATTCAGGTGTCCAGCAAGCCGTTCGTTGGAAATGGAAAGATAAATAACACTTCATTAATTTTAAAGATATTCCGTCAGTCCAACCACTCTCTCTCTCTCTCTATGCAATGTGATGCTCGGCTCTAACACTTTTTTACTTAACAATTATGAACTACTTTACACAACGCAGTAGTTGTATAGTGGTATTATGCCTGCCTTCCAAGCATGCGAACCCGGGTTCGAATCCCGGCTACTGCACTTTGTTCGAATCTGTGCACAAAGACTAAAATTTTTTTGGCCAAATTCTCTTTCATGTCCTTCACATGTACTTGAACGCGGAGAGAGAGTGTTGTGTGTGTGTGTATGTGTGGGTTTTCGCATTGTATTTTCAAAATTCCAAAAATGCAAAGAGTAAGTGTGGCGTATGTTGACAGAGTATCTGGCTGGTCCAGAACCTGTGTTCGATGAATCAACATCGAATTGTCATTTAATTGTTCAAACACTGAATAAATGTATAATTGATTTATTAATACATTATATTACGTATTTACGTTCAATCGCCAATGTGTATGCGGTCGCAGTCTGTAGAGAATGCGGAGCGTACAACATTGGAAGAGAGCCATAGCGCTGGGTCGCGCATGTAGCTGGAGATTGATTAAGTAAAAGGGTAATAGAATAGTTTATTGGAATAAATACAATACACATATATTAGTGGTGTCGTAGTTTAGAGAGTATCTGCTTGCGATCTGAAACACCCCCGTGTTTCAGATATGAGGCAATGCCCTATAAATACAGGACATCGCAGTGTTAGTAAAGAAGAATATATTCTCGCTACGAAATGAGTGCTACACGCACCTGTGACCCTACGCAGATTCTCTGACATATGTAACAGGTAAAATTCCTTTAAAAAAAAACCGGGGCGGCGTGGCGTTTGTAAAATTCCAAAAAAAGAAAACGGGCGGCGTGGCGTTTGCAAAATTCCAAAAAAAGAAATCGAGGGCAACTGAAAAATTGAGGCAACCGTGACTATAAAAGGGAACAGGTATCGTTCGGCCATTGAAGTTACAACACCCAAAAGAAGATGAAGCTTGTTTTTGCAATTGCCGTCCTTGTTGCCTCTGTCCTTGCCGGCGGCGGCGGCGGCAACGGCGGCGGACAGAAGCCTCCTGTTCCCAGCCCGCTAGTCCCGACTAGCGGCCCTTACTAAGAGGCGTCAAAAGAACAATGCACTCGATTGCAAACTTGTTATTCTTGAGTTTTTCTCTTTGAGTTTTTGCCTTAAGATTAATAAGCCACAAATAATCAGCGAATAAAGCATATAATAATAATAATAACTAATTGTCACCAGACGAAAGCGTGGTTTCGCTGCCGCCACGTCATCGCACCCACCGTAGACAGCAGCGACAGAAGCGCGAGGGCCCTTTTTGGCTGGGCCTTCGTTTCGCGGATGACATCAAGAAGCGGTTTCCTGTGACTAAACCAAAAGGGTTAACAAAAGTTCTTGTTGTGGCTGCTTCGCCCTGTGCTGGTCCGTCGTCGCCCAGTGTTTGCCCCTCTGACTCTGTTTCACAAGTATCGCAAGCATCCAGTTCCAGCAGCATGTTGCAATCTGGTCAACGTACGGTTCGTCCTGGGTCGCCTCTTGCGAACAACGTGGTCATATGTCTACCCTGATACATGTATAGTATACAGTATACATGTATAATTTGTATACTAAAACTCACTATACATGTATACTGGAAAACCCTATTTTTAACAGTACTTGTACAGTGGTTATTATGCCGGCCCCGACCGGTGTTCAAATCCCATTTAATGGAAGTGCGGCATGGCGTAAGAATTTGGCAATTCCAAGCAGCATGGGTTTCCTTTTTAATATTCCAGGTAAAATTCTAAAACAAGGAAAAGGCAAACTGAGGTAAAATTCTAAAAAAAGAAAACGCTCGGCGTTGTGGCTGTAAAATTCCAAAAAAAGAAACCGAGGCAAGACTGAAAAAATTGAGGCGACCGCGACAACTCCAAAAAAAAAAGGAAACGGCTTAAAATTCTAGGTTCTAAAAAAAGAAAACGCTCGGCGTTGCGGCTGTAAAATTCCAAAAAAAGAAACCGAGGCAACACTGAAAAATTGAGGCGACCGTGACTATAAAAAGGGGAGGTAATCATCCTTCCCTTGAAATCATAAAAAAAAAAAGAATCCAAAAAGAAGATGAACAAGTTTATCATTGCCATGGCCGTCCTTGTTGCCTCTGTCCTTGCCGGCACCGGAATGCCTCCACCAATTAACATGAAACCGTCACCCAAGCCATAATCGGCAAAAAACAAAAACATAGTATACACTCGATTGCCAAGCTTGTTATTCTTTAGTTTTTCTCTTTGGAGTTTTTTTTCCTTGAGATTAATAAGCCTCTAATAATCAGTGAAATAAAAGCGAATAATAACAAAAATAAGTGATTAATTGATCGATTGATAAACAAAAAAAAAGAAAGAAAAAAAGAATGACGTGGGTCCGAATCGAAACCGCAGTCTGGTTGATGCAGCGTTGGGGAGTTCCTAAATCCATAACAGCCGCAATGTACTTTTACAAAGTGGCAGCAATACTTGGGTGTGTGGAAGCATTGCTTGGATTTGGGGTATCTTTATGGGAAATTAGGGGATAAAATGGAGTCGGCAGTTTGATGCTGTCGCCGGGGGAAGGGAAGTGACTGGGGAGAATTGGATCTTTCAAAAGGAAATGGCAACAAGCATTACGAAAAATGTCTTTTAACTGGGAATTTTTTTATGGCGTCTTGAACGGGGAGAGAGGCGGCGGTTTCGCGTTGTATTTTTGAAATTCCCAAAAATCGAAAAGCGGCATGGCGTATGAAACATTCCAGGTAAAACTCCAAAAAAAAAGGAAACGGCATACCGAGGTAAAATTCTAAAAAAAGAAAACGGCATACCGAGGTAAAATTCTAAAAAAAGAAAACGCTCGGCGTTGTGGCTGTAAAATTCCAAAAAAAGAAACCGAGGCAACACTGAAAAAATTGAGGGAACCGCGACAACTCCAAAAAAAAAAGGAAACGGCTTAAAATTCCAGGTTCTAAAATAAGAAAACGCTCGGCGTTGCGGCTGTAAAATTCCAAAAAAAGAAACCGAGGCAACACTGAAAAATTGAGGCGACCGCGACTATAAAAAGGGGAGGTAATCATCCTTCCCTTGAAATCATAAAAAAAAAGAATCCAAAAAGAAGATGAACAAGTTTATCATTGCCATGGCCGTCCTTGTTGCCTCTGTCCTTGCTGGCACCGGAATGCCTCCACCAATTAACATGAAACCGTCACCCAAGCCATAATCGGCAAAAAACAAAAAATAGTATACACTCGATTGCTAAGCTTGTTATTCTTTAGTTTTTCTCTTTGGAGTTTTTTTTCCTAGAGATTAATAAGCCACAAATAATCAGTGAATAAAGCAAACAGTAACAACAATTGTCACGAAAAGAAAAAGAAAAAAGAAAAAAGAAATAAAAAAAAAGAAAATGCTGACGCCGCCGCAGCTCCCCGCGCAGCCGCCGACGCAGGAGACGCTCGACGCGATCGTCGCGGCGCTGCCGCCGCCGCGCGTCGTTGCGGCGTCGACGCGGCCGCTGCTTGTTTTCGTCGACGGCGGCGGCGGCGGCGCGTCGGCGCTCGCGAAGCGCGTCGCGCAAGCCGCAAACTGCGAGCTGCTGTCGCCGGACGCCGTCATTGCCGCCACGATTTTCAGCAGCATTTCGGATGAGTCACCAAAGGAATCAACGGAATCAACGGACGACGATCAACGCGTCGCGGACGAAAACTCAAACAACAACAACAACAACAACAACAACAACACTAAAGTCACGCTAAACAGCTTCGAGAAGGGCGTCTTCGAGGCCCTGCTGGCCGGCAAGCACATTGACTCGGACAAGTTTCTCGACGGATACAAGGCCATGGCCGCATCAAACGACGCCCAACACAAGGGAATCGTGATTGACGGCCTGCCCTTCACGTCGCCCTGTGACGATAATGAAATTGTGGCTGCTGCCGAAGATGATCTTGTTGCTTCTTCTACTCCAACTTACAAATACAAGGACTTGGAAACTCTGGCCGCAATCTTGGACAAGAAGCCTCACAACTTTCGCCTTGTTTTGGTGCACTTGACTATGGGTGAACACGATCTGAAAGCGAGAAGGCAGAAGCAATGGGTCGATCCTGTCACTGGTCTCTTGTATCCTGGTGGTCAAGTTGATTATTCTAAACGAAGAAGAGCTCAAGGTTGGGTTGATGGGACCTTGGATGAGGAAAATGAAGCTGCGCTTGTGGAAGAAGACAGAACGTGGGACTTTGATGTTCACGATGATGTACCCAAAAAGAAGTTTGGATCTGATGATGATGACGGTGGTGGTGATGGTGATGATGAAGAAGATGGTGGTGGTGGTGAGGAAGAGGAACTTGAAGATGATGACCTTGAAGATGGAGATGATGATGAAGAGGGCGGTGGTTCTGGCAGGAAAAAGAAAAAGTCGAAAGCGGCTGTCAATGTTGCGCGCTTCAACTTGTCCAACAAGAATACTTGGCAGATTTTACCAAAAGAGATTTTGGACAGGTATGTATCCATCGCCGAACGTTATGTTCCTTTGTTTGTCTTCTTCATCGCCGAAGGCGGTGCCTTCTTTTTTTTTTATTCCTACCGCCTAAGGCGAAATCCTACTTTTTTTCATTCGTTACACGAAAATAGAAACAAACTAAAAAAAACTCTCTATACTCCAGACTCTTGAAACGCCCCGAAGACCTCCCAGAATGCCTAACCCACGAACTCAAAAAATACAAGGAAAAATCCATCGAAATCACCAAACTCACCACAAACTACTTTGACCCCTTACACACAATCAAACTAGACGCCTCTCAACACCCCGACATCCTCTTCAAAAGCGCCATCAACAGATTAACCTCTCTCGGCTTCAACCTCCTTGAAACCCCACCAATGTCCAAAAAACTCGACATTAGCCCGGGAACATTCACGGGAATGACGCAAAGCGATATTTACACGTACTTGAACGCGTTGGAACTCGAAGCAGGGGAACCGCCACGCGAAGAAAGCAGTTGGGGCCGGTTCTGCCCTGTCCAATTCTATGAACATCAACGTCTCGTGCACAATGGCTTTGAAACCCCCGTCAGCTATCGAGGCTTCTTTTTCTTCCTGAGTGACGCGGAATGCCTTGGTAAATTCGTGGCGAACCCCGACAAATACTTGGAAACCGCGCCGAGTCTGCAAGGCGTTAAAATGTGTGTTCTGGGAGGGCCTTTCACAGGGAAAACGGCGCAATCGAAAATGATTGCCAAAATTTATAATCTCAAGTTCATTAGTGTAGATGATATTTTGGAAGCGTGGGATCAAGATCCGAACCAGGCGGAATTGAAAAAGAGGGTTCCCATGTATGCGGATATTGTAAAGAGGTGTAAAAAAGGGCAGAGTGTTGCGCCTGAGACTATGATTGAGTTGATCAAGATGGCTTTGAATGGGGAAGTCAAGACTTCCAAACCAAACACGCCTGTTGCTGCTGCTGCAGACGGTGGTGGTGGTGGCGGTGGTGGGAAACACGGAGGAGATGTACCCCCGAAATCCGGTTGGATTATAGATGGTTTCCCACGTACACTTGATGAAGCCCGAGCATTGCTTCAGGCGGACTTGATTCCAGAGTATGTCGTGTTGCTCAAGAATGGTGAGAACCAATATCAATTATCGCCAACAAACCAATGTGTACTGATCCATGTAATACCATCACACCAAAAAAAGACATTAACGAGGAACGTGTAAGAATGAGACTGAAAATCCATACCTCCGACTCAAAATCTGGAAAACCGTGGGACGAGAAATCAAACGCATTTCGCTCAACTCCAATCAGCCTACAGACCCAGTACTTGTCAAACCCGAAACTCGGATCAACAGCCAAACTCGAATCACACGCGAGATTAAGCTCAGACGCGAGATTAGGCTCGCCATCAACAGCAGCATCAAATACAGCTGCAGGGCGGTTGACATCTCCACTTGCCACTGCGCCGGGAGGAAAAGGAGCAACAAGCTCTGCGTCTCATAGTAGTAGCAGTCCAGCAAAAAGCCTCAAATCAAGCCCAATAAAGCCCACTCCTCCAACCACAAGAGGTGCCGCGGCGACCACCGTGAAATCCAGCCACGGCGCCAGATCCTACTCCCGCGCATCACAACGCAAAAGCACAAACCAACGCCCCACAGGCGGCGGCAGCGGCGCCACCAATTCCGCCAGCAACCAAAAACCCATGCACATCACCTACTACATGCCATCCCTGCCCATCACAACATACCCATATTTCGACAACCTCTTTAACGGGTTCCGCGAAGAACTCCCCGAAATCATCAAGCTCCTAGAACTCAAGACGAAAATCGTTGAAACAGGGGCAGAGCAGGCCATCCCGACAATCTTGGCCATTATCCAAACGGCGATTGATCCTTTCCTGCCGAAAGCGTATGAGATTAGTGAGAAGCAGTTGCAAGAGAATCCAGCGCCGTTTGAGCAAGGAAGTACCAAAGATTTTTGTCCTTTTGCGTTGAGGCAGGTGAATATTTTACAAAAGGGGAATCCGCAAATCGCAGTTAGATATATGGTAAGACTTTTTTTTTTCTAACTAAAAAAACACATCTGGCTTGATTGCTTATTGGAATGTTTTTTTTTTTTTTTTTTTTTTTTTTTTTTTTTTTTTTTTTTCAAAAGGGGCAAATGTATAACTTGTCAAGTGAAGACGCAAAATACGCGTTCCTCATGGAACCCCACAACTTTGTCTCGGTCCGACATTTAATGACTCCGCCACCACCCCGCTTCTTTTTCTTGGGCCCCACTGGCTCCGGAAAATCCGTATGCATGAAGGCGCTTGAAAAATGGGGAGCACCCATCATTCGATTCGCAGACTATGTCTATGAATTTGCGGCAACAGCCGAGCAATCTGTTCGCGAGGAAATCGAGTACATGATGAAGGAGAATGCTGGGTTGTTGTCGCCGGTGCTTGTTGAAGATGTGGTGACTTCGCTTTTCAAGAAGGAGGTATGTTGATTTATGCACAATTGCAAACAAAACAAATTCATGATGAATTAATTGGGCTACATTTATTATTATATATATAGCCATATGCATCAAAGGGGTTCCTTCTTGAAGGATTCCCACGGTCGAAAGCGGAAGCCGAAGTCGTTGTAAAACACAACCTCCATATTGACGCGGTCGTGGTTCTACGTATTGAGCCTGATATCGCGGCGCATCGGATTCTGACTGAGAAAAAGAAGGATTGGAAAATGAAGCGTGATGAGGCACGGCGGATTCTTTTCTCAAGCCCGGACAATTCAAAAGCTGCAGCGCAACTCAAGTTGGCGGAAGCAGAGTTAAAGAAAATGGATGATCAGGAGAGCGAGATGTATGATGCTTGTTTGGACAGGTATCTTTTCCGAGATTTTGCTTTCTTGGTTTTTTTTTTTTTTTTTTTTTTTTTTTTTTTTTTTTTTTTTTTTTTGCTTCTCGGTTCCAGCCTTGTTTGATAAACTTAAATATTTATTTTTATAGCGTCGACAAGGAGAATCTTCGGATCGGCGACGTCCTTGGAACTTTTGAAACTGCTTGGCAGGTTCCAATCATTGAAATTGATTGCAACAAGTGTATCCGCCCTGTAGTTGGTAGCTTGAGACGTAATTGTACTCAATTCTGTGAATATGTAAGTATTTTTTCTTATTCGTCTTGGTTGTTTCCAAGCAGCTACGGTGCTCTGAAAAAATTATATCTAGAGGAAAAGCATTCTATCAAATGCATACAGAATCGAATACCGAGAAGCCGAACTCCTAATGCGCCTCGGAATCAAAACCTACAGCCCCTTCGGCAACATTTGCCCCGTCTCCCTCAAGAAAAACTCATCCGTTCTCAAGAGACTCACAGGAACGAAACCCGTCGTCTATCGAACCCACATATACTACCTCCGAACTGAAGAAGCCAGAGACGAATTCATTGCCAACCTGCACGAATACATTACCCAGCCACCACCTCAACCCGTTGTACGTCCACAAATCTGCATCTTGGGGAGACCCAAATCGGGCAAATCCGTCACAGCCGCGAGAATCGCCAAGGAATACGATATGGTGCACTTGACGATCCCAGTAATCATCAACAGTCTCATCAACGGAAAAGAAGACTTGGAACTGTCTCGGAAAATCAGCGCGTGTCTTTCCGCGGGTCTAGCGCTTCCAGAAGATCTTGTGAATGAAGCCGTTTTACTTGTCACGTCTCGTGCGGTTTGTTTGGCTCGAGGATGGGTGTTGGATGGGTATCCGCAAACCGTTGGGCAGGCCAAGGAGCTTGAAAGGATGGGGCTTATTCCACATATTGTCTTTGAGTTGAATATTTCGGAAGAGGAGATGTATATTCGGAGCAAGAATGATGTCAAGACGGATGTCAGGTAAAAATTTTTTTTTTAAAAAAAAACCCCATCTCTGTTCTTCCAAAAAGCTGTTTTAACCGAGTTTTGAACGATTTTTTTTTCTTAGAATGAAGACACCGCACTTGAATTTCGCCCCTGTAATGTCCATCCGAGACCAGATCCATTCAGACAACGTGGCGGGCTTGAAACGCCTTTACGGCCGCAAATATGCAAATTGGATTGAAATTGACGGGTCAAAATCAAAGTGGTTCCTAAAACAAGAATTAGTTGTTCACCTAGAGGCAGAGACAATGAGGCGTCAAAACTACACTGATTTAAAGACAAAAGGATTGGCAGCTCCTGTGCATGATATCGGAATCAGTTTGGAACATATTCATGAGAATTTGAGTAAATTTGCCGAGTATTGTCCAGTCAGTTTGTTGGATAATGGACAACTTGAGCAAGGTCCATCAGATACGTCCTTCACAGCGGAATTTGAGGTAATGTGTTTTATTCTTATTTTTCTTTTTTTTTTTGGAAATCAAGATTTTAACGCGTTTGCAACAGGGCAAGTTCTATAAAATGGTTCGAAAAGAGCAACTCGATGTCTTTTTGGAATCTCCTGAGAAATACGCGTTTGGCCCAGATTTGCCCGAAAGCCTCCCCGAAAAGAAGACGTCGTCTGTTCTAGTTTTCCCACGCCAACTCGAACTACAAGGATATTGTCCCGTCACTCTCGCAGAAGGACCTCCTGGGTAAAATATCCTCCTTAGGCTCAACAACGAAAAAAATACTGATAGCCGTTTATACGCTAGATTTGAAAGCATCATCCCAGGAAACCCCAATCATATTGTTGAATACGAAGGAAAGTTATTCGCCTTCACTTGCCAGGAAAACCAAGACAAATTCATGAAGACTCCATGGGACTATATAAACTTGGAACTCCCTGCGAAACTTCCGCCAAAGATTGTTCAAATTAATGTTGGGCAGTTGCCGCTACTTGGTTATTTGGAGCAATCTGTGGCGCGGGCATTGACGGAAGCCTTGACGGATGTTGGAAAAGTAAGGCCGAAACATCCATATAAAAGCTTGCCAAAATCTGCTGCAGATTACCTTGGTCTCTATTTAAAAGGTTTGATTTAATAAGCTTGGTTTTTTTTTTCGTGCGAGTTTTTTCTGATTTAGTGTACCCAAACAAAATCAGCAAACAATCCAAAAAACAAGGAATGGGTCCAGAAAAAATATTCCAAAGAATTAAGAAAGTTTATAGACAGATGCCAGCTGATTTCTGACATATCAGAGATGGTTCGTGTTTACGATTCAGAACATCCTTTCACGTTTGTTCCCATTCACGAACGACAGCTTGGGTTGGACGAAAAAATCAATCTATTCTTTAATCTTCAAACGTTGCGGCAGCAGTAAAAATACTCATTCAGCTCTCTATACTTCTTTTTTTTTCTTTTTTTTCTTTTCGCGATCAGACCTCAATAAAAAAAATAGACTTTAAAAAGAACACACCCTCTAAAAATGGCCACGACATCTGCAGGAGCTTCAGACGTGACTCGGAAAAATAGGTACGCGTATCCGCGCTTAAGGGATCGCCATGAAAGAAAGAAACGAAAAACAAGTGAATAACAACGCCACCGTATTCAACAAACAGTGTTTTAGTCAAGGTCGGTATGGTTGGCGATTCGCAGATAGGTAAGGTCATCATTTCTTTCGCACTGCTGGTGAATGCATGATAGATCGCTGTTTTCACTTGTGATTCATGAAATCTGAAATAGTTTGTTGTGAGCGTAATAACTGACGCGTATTTGATGAACCATAGGAAAAACAAGTCTGATGGTTAAATACGTCGAAGGATCGTTTGATGAGGATTATATTCAAACACTGGGTGGGTCTTTGTCAGTGTGTTTTAACTGAAAGCCAATCTGACGATTTGCGTTATTAGGCGTCAACTTTATGGAGAAAACAATATCCATCAGAAACACTGAGATTACGTTCAGTATTTGGGATTTGGGAGGTGAGATGCGGAAAACCAGGGAAATCATATCGCGTCCTGCTCTAAATCAAAAACGATAGGTCAACGTGAATTTGTAAACATGCTGCCTTTAGTGAGCAATGACGCTGTGGCTATTTTGTTTATGTTTGATCTATCCAGAAAACATACCCTCAATTCCATCAAGGAGTGGTATAGGCAAGCGCGTGGATTTAATAAGGTGACCGGCGAAGCTGCATGATTCTCCATCCACGTCTTAACTTGGAGCTATAGACTGCTATTCCATTTCTCATTGGCACAAAATACGACCACTTTGCTGGTCTTCCAAAACGCGAACAGGAGGAGATTACAAACCAGGTATTCCCCCCAATTCAAAAAGGCAAAGTTGATGGCTGATTTCATTTGATTTGTTCTGGGCATTTATAGGCGCGCAAGTTCGCTAAAGCTATGAAGGCTTCGCTTATTTTCTGCAGTTCATCGCATTCTATCAACGTTCAAAAAATCTTCAAAATTGTATTGGCCAAAGTATTTGATTTGAGATGCACAATTCCGTGTATTGATGAGATTGGTGCGCCTATTTTGGAATATTGAAGGCGGCACCCAAAGTTCTGCCTCCACTTGTAAGTTGTGCATCATAGCGAGAGTCAGAGTTGTGTGTGGGAATAAAATAGACTTGCTGGACATTGATCTTTATTTTACTGTGATGATTTATTTACTTAATATAAATAACTTCAAACATATTCGAAGGAGATGAGCTTTGTTCCGAAATCTCCCGAAAAAAGACAATGGTTTGCCACTTTCACAACAAGTCAACTCCGTCACTTACAAACGATTCATTTCATGCAGCTTCCAATCATTCGAATTGTGAATTTGGTGAGACTCTTGCCACGTCAAAGCCACAGTTGGTCATTCTCGTCCAGTGCCATCGTCGTAAGATCCATCATTAAACCCTCTCGAAACGGGCAATTAGATCAACAATGTGCCTTTCAAATAGGCTAAAACAACGTCCTCATCGGCTCTTTCTTTGCGGACACGCGGGCTTTCTTTTCCGCACGCGAAGTTGTTCCACTCTTCTCCATTAGCATTGCAAAAAGTGCCATTCCTTCTGGCCGATATCGGAGAGGGAATCACCGAGTGTGAGCTAGTCCAATGGTTTTGTATTTTGCTTAATTATTTGGCATTTGATATTCCCAGAAAGGTTGACGTTTTTTTATTGCAAAACTCGCAGGTTTGTGAAGGAAGGGGATCAGATTGAGCAGTTTTCAAAAATTTGTGAAGTTCAGAGCGATAAAGCTTCGGTGGAAATTACTTCGCGTTACGATGGTGTCGTGGGGAAGCTCTACTATCAAAAGGGTGATATGGCGAAAGTGGGTTCTCCGTTGGTTGACATTGAAACGGGCGAAGCCGGTGTAGCTCCTGCTCCTGCTTCTCCGCCCGCGCCAACTGTCGTTGAAACCGCAAAAGTGGCGTCTGCACCTGCCGCAGGGGGAAAGAAGAAGGTTCCTTTCTTGTTGGCTGATATTGGTGAAGGAATCACTGAGTGTGAGGTGATTCAGTGGTTAGTTATTTCTTTGATCTCGCCATTACATCTTGTAATACTTCTTTTTATGGTGTTCATTCAGGTTTGTAAAAGAGGGGGATGAAATTGAACAGTTTTCAAAAATTTGTGAAGTCCAAAGTGACAAGGCATCTGTTGAAATCACGTCTCGGTACGATGGAGTTGTAGGAAAACTGTATTATAAGCAAGGAGATATGGCCAAAGTTGGAGCACCGCTCGTCGATATTGAAATGGAGGATTTGTCTGCACCTGTAAATGAACCAGTTGTGGCACCAGCTGCTACCACATCAAGCACACCCCCCAGTTCCAACATTCAGGCAAAGGAATCAAAGGTCGAAATATTTGCAACCCCGGCCGTTCGCCGCGTCGCCAAAGAACAAGGTGTGGACTTGGCTCTAGTTACTGGAACCGGGAAACATGGAAGAATCACCAAAGAAGATATCATCAACTTCAAATCTCAACCAGCTGCCCCGGTCATTTCAGCAAGCCCCAGCCCATCTCCAACTGAAGTTACAAAAACCGTCAAGTCAACCCCTCCAACTGCAGCACCAACACCTGTAGTTACCGCTCAGGATGAATTGAAACCTCTGACAAACATTCAGAAAGCAATGTTTAAGCAAATGACCAAATCTTTGAGCATCCCTCACTTTGGCTACAGCGATACTGTCACTCTGGACAATGCCACCACCTTCCGAAACTCTGTCAATGCATTCCTCGCAAAGAACCCATACAACGGCGTCAGTAAAATAACTTACATGCCCATCTTTATGAAGGCTTTGAGTTTGGCTCTTGTTGATTTCCCAATCCTAAATGCTCGTGTTGTCGAAGAAGGAAGTGACGTGAAGCTCTTGTACAGAGGATCGCACAATATTGGTGTTGCCATGGACACACCATTTGGGTAAGTCCTACTTTCTAATACTGACTTTGTTGTTGTTGAGTTACTGACAACTCAAAACTCTACATCAAGATTGATCGTTCCTAACGTGAAAAATATTCAGCAAAAATCAATTTTGGATATTGCTGTAGAGTTGGATCGATTGAAAGAGGCGGGCAAAAAGGGGCTCTCGAGTGCGGATTTGAACGGTGGCACGATTACCTTGTCAAACATTGGAACCATTGGTGGAAATTGGATGCATCCAGTAATCGTGACTTCCGAAGTGTGCATTGGGGCCTTAGGGAAAACAGAGAGGTTGCCACGATTTGAAGTTGTTGATGGACGTGAAGCTGTTGTCGGTAAATCAATAATGCCAGTCAGTTGGAATGCGGATCATCGCGTTGTAGACGGCGCTACGATGGCACGCTTTGTCCAGCTGTGGAAACAGTATTTAGAAAACCCTTCCTTGATTGCAGCTTCGGCCAAATAAGCGGCATGGAATAAAAAATAAAACAACAATAAGGTATACATTTGGTTCACTTCATAACCGATGAGTTTACGATTGAAACAGGGCGGATTAAACTGGAAAGGAAAAAACCACAACAAGCATGATAAAACCCTCCATCTTTGCAAAGGATACTCCTGCCGAAAGCTTCAACTGAGCAAGCATAGGACTATCACAAAGCCAAGGGCGCAAGTCGTCAAACACTGGGGGACGATAAGGAAAGTCATAAATCCGCGTCTCAACCGCGTTTCCAGAGCAATTCTCATTTTCAAAAGTTGTCGTCGTAACATACGAAGTTTTGTTTGCAGCCGTGCTCAGCTTGGAAATCGAGAAAACCTGCTTGCCAGTGGTCAGAGATGACGCCGCAACACACTTTTCGAGGACGGTAGCAAACATGGACGTGAGACTTGAAATAGCCGCTGATGGTGGGGAGCAGGTTCCATTGCGGACAAAGAGGTAAGGAGTGGGCATCTTGGTAGTGGCAGTGGAAGACCAACCAAGGTCCGCAGCAATACACTGCCTGACAAAGGGGGAGCCTGAGGAGCCAGTGCTGGAATCCGCTTTCCCCGAATCAGTACAGTTTACCATCGGGTAAACGGAAATAGTGTCTGGAACAGTGCTTCCCTTTTGGAAGTATGTGTCAACTGCCATCAAAGGGGAACCGCTTTTAGTAGTGCCGCCAGTACTGTTACACTGCTTCAAAATTTTGTTGAGATCGTAGCCTTCGCCCGCTTTGGTTTGGCAATTGGCGTCAGTGTAGCCTGTGAGAGTGAGTTGAGCGTCAACCATTTCATACGAGAAATTGATTGGCTCGTCCGTTGGTAAGGTGAGATTGTTGGGTTTTGGAAGAGAATAAGTGTTGTGTTCAATGTTGGGCACACACTTGTTGATCGGGTAGAGAAAAGAGGCAGAAGGACCATCAAACTGATTCTTGGTGCAGCTTAGGTTGTAGAGGAGCTGTGCAAGCGGGACTTGTCCGAAGGCATCGTTTGCAATCGTGGCAACTGTTGCTGCACACGAACTGCGCGAGAAGTAGCCAGAGTCCTGGCGGCAGGAAGTGTCCAAGCGGATGTTTTCACAAGCGCCAGGAGGAAAGGAAACTCTGATGGGGACCGTGCAGGCTGCGTCAGAGTAGAAGGTTTTGAATTGGAGACTCATGCTCATTCGGTTAGATTTTTGAAATGAATCAAAGCCAACATTTGCCGCTGGCAAGCCCAACATTCGCTGTCGTCGTTGGACAGCTGGAGTCAATTGTACTGATCATATCTGTTGAAAATCTGAGCTCAAACAGTCATCCAAAAACTTAATCAAACAATCAATCCACTATGGCAGGTCTATATTTTGTGTTTCAACCACCCAACACATCGCCTTTCAGGTATCCCTTCCTTTTACCGGGAATGTCAAAAAGACCTTCCTCAAACCGGAAAGCTAGTGAGTTTTGAGAGCTGCTAGATGCAAGTTGCATGTTCTCAAACGTAACGACAAGATTCAAAGGAACCATACCCAATGGGATTTCCACTTTCACAGGAAATCCCCGCGGCATCTTCGACGCAGAATTTCCTCCTTGAAGCAAGAAATCCTTCAACGTTGTTGCATGATGATTTGGATGGGTAATTTCCAGTAATTCAAGAAGTAAAAGAACAGTGTGCATAGATATTGGAAACGATGATTCTGTATTTACAATGCGTAAATTAGGAGATATGGCTGAAGAATCAGGGGTGAGTAGCAGCCATGACACAAGTGATCGTTGCTCCAAAAACGCGTCTGGATCATGCATCCAAATCATTGCAGAAACCTGCTTCTTGGTAACTCGCAACTCTTGCGAGCGCCCAACGACATCATTTGCATCAGAAAAGGGGTTTGTTGGGGGTATCAGAGATGGGCGATATATTTTTGACGTCTCTAAATGCGATTTCGGATGTGTTCCTCCTGAATTCTTTGTATCGTTCTTATGACCTATTTCTGATTCAGAACCATCTGACGAGCTGCTTGTCTCCAGAGCAGGGTTCAAGTGTTCATGCCGTTCTTGACAAATGCACGAAAGGCCGTCCAGATTCCAAACCGAAGTTTCCCATCCGGAAACTTTCTCATTACAATTTGTTTTGAAGAGCATTCCCGTTTGAGCACGGGAGATATTGACTTGCGAGAAATCAAATCGCGGAGGTGATATGATGGGAGTGTTGAGGAGAATCGATATTTCCTGCTCAAGATCGTGAGAAGAAAGAGAGAAATCATTCGGGTAAATTTGCTGCACGAGGCGGCGCTGATGATCAATGACGACGAGCTTTGGCCCTTAAAGAGAGTTATTTTGAGTCTGTATTTGCTGCATCCACACAACAATCAAAACACCAACTTACCACCATCGCCACTGGCTTCCGTAAAAATCAAAGATAAGTCTCCTCTAATCCAGGACATTGACTCAAATCCAACCAACGTTGTATCTATTCGGACACGTTTCCCACATTTCCAAATCTTGCAGACATCAGACGGACACAGTTGAGGCAAAAAAGGAATCCAAGAACTAAACTCCCACTTGATTTCAAGATAAAAGTCTGTTAAATCAGAGGACAGTGCCTTCAACAGAGCCCGCCCCTTCTCTTCGACCCATTTCAGCATTTCCACTCTCCACACTTTGAGAACCTGTTTCATGACATTTCGATCACCGATTGATGTGGCTTCTTGGATAGCGGACCATCCTTGGTCGGTTTTTTGAAGCACAAGATCTGGGAAATCGCAAAGCAGCAATTCAATACACTTATAACTGCTTGAAGCGATCGCGAATGTGAGAAGATTATGATTGGCGGATTTTTCTCGAACGAGAGCTTGGTTGGTGAACAGAAGGGACGAAAGCGCCGCTACCTCGTCGGCTTGGATAAGGGCGAATGGGTCCATGTGCGTACAAATAAAGAATAAATATAAAGCAACAATAAATTAGAAAGATAAAACAAGAGAAAGGCCAGAGCTTCATTGTCTCTATTCATTCATCATTAAAACCAGAGTTTGATCTTCAAATATCTTCAAACTGGCAGCTTTTTCCCCGAGAGCATGTCCACCACCTGATGAGAATTGAACGAGATGTCAATTAAAAAATCTACATAATTGGTTTGATTGAATGACTATACATAATATTTACCTTGCTAACGCCGGGGGTATTTAGAATTGGGCCGATTATGGGAAGTTTTCGTAGGAAACTGACAACGACCGGAAAAAAGTCACTGGAGTTTTAGAGACGAGCAGTTAGTTTTGATGTCTTCATCGCCAAAGTTTTGAATCGCAAGTCCGTGTCAGCGCCCTTACGGCAACCGCATCCAACGCCCCCCTTCAAATCATTAAGTATGCTAGACACTAACCCGAATAAATTAACGAATCCAAAGGCCTCAACACACATTCCAACAAATGGCCATTTTATAAACACAAGCACAATTCCTCCAAAGAAGCATATCGTTCCCCGCAGCTTTTGCGGCCTTGCAAAGAACGCATATGTTTTTTGGATTCCAATGAGAAGAAATAGTCCAGCCAAAAACATGATCTGGTGGGTTGAGTTGATGTTGAGTATCATATGCAGTGATTGATGTTAGCAATAGCCCGCCGACACAAGGACAAGTATGAGTCTAAATACATTTCCAATCGCCAACAGTCCGCCGTCAAACATGAGAAGGACCCCCAGCAACATAAAGAAGAGACCGAAAACTGTCAGACCAACACCAATCTCTAGGAGCCAAAGTTAGAACCCCACCCTCCATCATAGCCCAACTGACTATTCAGCACTTACTCTGCGTATCACTAAGCCACATTGCTGGTTGTGCTTCTCCCTTTCTGCTGTTAAATATTTATTGAATCTAAAAATACAAGCAAAATTCGTATATTATTAATAAATGTTCGACGGTGGATTCAAAAGCAAACGAGCGGTGACAACAACCAAGTCTTGATTTAATTCGAATTAAACTCGGATTATGTAATTTTATCCAGATTTCTCTTGGCGGATCAAAGGGAGGAGCGACAGACAAGCAGGCACTGCTCAGACAGAACCAGCTTGAGAGGAACCAACGAGAACGCGAAAAGCTGCGCCAAAAAAGCGCAACTAAAATCCAGAGTTTCGTGCGCTCAAAGGCGGCTTTATCGCAGCAAAGAGCGGATGAGCGGATTGCGTTTGACTGTTGGAAGGAGACGAAGGACCAGGACAAGATAGGAGAATAGTGACACAGTCGGCAAGACTGGTATTTGTGTCGAGTCCCGTAATTCGAATCGAAAGTGGCGACGTGGATCGGGTTGCTCGATTGGTGCAGGAGTTGGGAGAGAGGGCCAAATGGATGGCACCTTTGCTCAACTTGGACACGCAATCTGAGTGGATGAATCTTTTACCAAAGATAATCAATTTGTGCGTCCAATCTGCGCGCTTGATTGATGACAAGCAAAAGATCAAGTGTGTTATTGGCTTTGGATTTAATAGTGGCTGATTCCATTCACTTCCTCAGCATTCTTCTCCAGTTCCCACTCCTTGTGCTTCAAAGCATGTCCAGTCCTATTGTTGAATCTACACCTCTCTTGGCGCGACTACCCAACTTTCTTGTCAATCGTGGTATTTTCCGCAATTTGGAGGCGTTTATCGATTCAATGGTTTACAATTTGATTCCCTTCCTTGTGCAATTAAATATTAATCCCAATGATTTTTGTGTTTCACAAATCAAATAGCCAACGTCCCTGCCAGTGACATACGCGCCATTTCTTATCCTCACAACTCTACTGCAAGCGCTTCCTCCGTTTCTTACTGTCATGGAACAAGCGACATCCATCATGATGATTCCAAATTTGCCTGACAGAATGTCATCCAGCTCTCTTGTTCAATTCCTGCATGACTTCCCGATGAGAAACTGGATTGGATACCTCCATACTCAATTAAGAACTCTGTTTTTAAAATTAGACCGCGATATAGTGTCCCAAAAGCAATCGTATTTATTGTCAAATCTGGTGGTTCTTTGGAGTAAAGGTGGAATGGATTCTGGAAAAAAGGAGCTGACTGAAATGGTGAATTTATGAAGTTCATAAACTTCTCTTGGTCGAATATTAATACTTTTATTACATGTACAGGTTGAATTTGTATCGGTTCTGCGAAGGTTGATTGATGCAATGCCTTTAGGATACTTTGCGACGGTGAATAGGGAGGTTTTTGATGATCCAGCGAACGACGACAGCGATTCTGACAACGAAACCGTTCGAGAAGCATCCCCAAATCGCTATAGTACTGCCACACCGATGGAAGATATCCAAAAAACGAATTCCATTGAGACTTTAGATGCGAGGACGAAATTGAATCTTAGTATCCTTGTGGATGGATCGTTTTTATCATCGTTTGTTGAAGCGACGGTGAAGATGGGCGATTCAGGGCTGATGAATGACGTGGTCTTGTTGGTGTTGACGCTTGTATATCACTGGCCCACCAAGAAGACGGCTATTTTGGCTGCTGTGACATATGGAACGAAACTTAAACTTATGCGTACTGTCTTGAGCTCCTTAAAATCCGGGGTAGTTTGGAGAGCAGCGATTGGAACCGAACGAAGTGGGTGGGGAAAGTATTTGCATGGTGAGTGGGGTTCTCTGGCCATAGCTCAGCATAACTGGGTCCTCATTAATTATGGTAGATCCCAAACTTGCTGGTGAATGGGTGTCAATTGTCTTTCTTTCAGAAGTTCTGTGTCACCAACTCCAAATAATGAGTGATAATGAATTTTTGGGACTCACTGATCCAGTATCCATTGCAGAAATTATAGCAGTGTCCAGTATTTTAAGGGTTGGCTTGTTTCTTTGTCGTTTCAAATTGATCTCATATGCACTTCTCGCAGAACGTGCTGTTCCACGTATTTTGGACGGCGGCAGATTTTTCAAAGACTGAAACAATGGCGAAGTACAACTCTCATATAATCCACGCATTTACGTCATTGCTGGAACAGATATATTCACGAGAGTTCGTATTCCTTGCAGATGCTTTTATGACAATTAACACTTTCTTTCAACAGCTCCAGACGCCAATTCTGTCCACCAAACCACTGGCAAATGACAAGCGAACTCGAAATGGAATCCTTCATCCAACTTGCGATTGCGGACTCAGACGCGTCATCAATCATCACGGCCACATCGCCCATACGAAGCATCAAAAACATCACCAACAGCCCCCGACAACAAATTCTCACACATATTCCATACGTAATACCATTTGAAGTCCGTGTGCGGATTTTCCGAGAATGGATAAAGCGCGACAGGGAATCTGCTGGACTGGATAGCGAGTGGTTACGTCCTGTAGCGAGAGTGGAGATTCGTAGGGATCATGTTTTTGAAGACGCATATACAAAGCTGATTGGATTGGGTGCTGGTTTGAAGAATCGAGTTGCAATCACTTTTGTTAGTAGTTTGGATGGGATGGTTGAGGCGGGCATTGATGGGTAATTCACCAGAACTAGACGTTTTCGCATTCATTCTAATGTTTTGTGCTTGGATTTTTCGATTTATAGAGGTGGGGTATTCAAAGAATTTTTGAGTGAGTTATTGAAAGAAGTGTTTGCGGATGGGAAACATGGTCTCTTTCAAAGCACCCCTGACAACCTCATTTACCCGCAAACGAACAACCGATTCGATGCCCTGCGTCTTCGATACATGGAATTCTTTGGCCGAATTATTGCGAAAGCTTTATACGAAGGAATCTTGATTGACGCTGGATTTGCAGGATTCTTTTTGTCCAAGTGGCTGGGAAGGCAAAGCTATCTTGATGATTTATTGACACTTGATGCCGAGCTATACAACGGCCTCATGTTTCTCAAAAACTATAAGGGGAATGTAGAGCAGGATTTGAGTTTGAATTTCACAGCGACAGAAGAAGGGAAAGAACCAGGGACACAGAGGATTGTTGAGTTGGTTCCGAATGGAGCCAATATTCCCGTCACATTGGAGAATAGGATCAAGTATATTTATTTGATGGCGAATTATAAACTGAATTTGCGGATCGGAGTTCCTTGTCGCGCCTTTTTTGAGGGATTGAGGTATTTGCTTATTCTCATTTTGGGCTCCTAAACTGATTTGCATCTGTTATCTCTTCAAGCACACTCATTAACGCTAAATGGCTTCGCATATTTAATCAGTCCGAACTTCAAATGCTTTTGGGTGGTGCCAGTGTGCCCATAGACCTGGAAGATTTGAAAGAGAATATTACGTATGGCGGAGACTTCCACGAGCTCCATCCAACAATCAAGTTGTTCTGGGATGTTGTCGAAGATGATGCAGTTTTCACCGAAGAAGACCGGCGACTTTTGGTGAAGTTTGTTACAAGTTGTGCAAGGCCGCCACTGGTGAGCGATTTTTTTCCCACCATTTGATTTTCACGTTGTTGAAAAGTATCATATTTCAGCTTGGATTTTCAGAATTAAGACCTGGATTTTGTATCCGCCCTTCTGGCGAGAGTGAGGACAGATTACGTGAGTTGAAGGAGCAGATTCTTGTTCGTCAATATTAACAGGAATCCGCACACAGCATCTGCATCGACATGTGTGAATATGCTGAAACTTCCAGAATATCGGTCTCGGAGCGCGTTGAAGGAGAAGTTGCTGTACGCTATTCGCAGTGGTGCCGGGTTTGAGCTGAGTTGATGAAAAACACCAAATATAGCAGAATAGGAGATATTTGATCTTGGGGCACAAATGGTCCCCTTTACAATAATGATCATCTTAGAGAACTCGTGATGATTGAAATATTACACATTTATTCACATTGCAGAAGCCAGAATCCTCTAGAACACATAGAGCAGAATTGCAACAGCGATTGCAACCAATCCCTCAAAAGATACAGCCGAGCTTTTGACCTTCAGTTCTGCCTGCGTGGAATCAAAACAAGGTCCGAATGCACCTTTAACCGCCATCTGATAAATCTCTGTTTTGGTAACAGACCCATCACAAGCCGCATTTCCAAATAGATCGACAGTGACAACCTTCGTTGCGTTGGCCAAAGTACTCTGCCTTGCAATAGAGTAAGTTCCATTTGTTCGGGCTGGAACACCCTTGTCAAAAACAGTGCCAAACATGGATGTTATGTTTGCAATGAATCCTGTGTTTGTGAAGCCCTGTGACCAAATCTCAGTAAGAGGACGCTATCAGAGGTGGATGCTTTGACTCCGTGCAGAATATCTTGCTTTGACGACTCATCAGAGTTTCATTTGATTTATTCATATACCGGCACCCATATTTACAACTCCATCGCCGCCAACACGAGAATCAATCCGACACTTGCGCGAAGTATAACCGAACTAGACTTGAAATTCATCAAATCAACACGCGTGAAATTGGTGCATGTTCGGTCTTGTGGTCCAGGACTGGAAGAGACTTCATACGCCTGAGTCTCCAGAACTGTCCCATTGCACTCAGAGCTGCCATACACTGTGGACAACAGGAAGCTCTTATTCGCGGTCGTATTCACTGTGGAGATTGAATATGTTCCGTTGAGCCCAGTTGGAACACATTTGTTGAGCAGAGCTGCGAAACTTGAAGTAGCCGTTTCAAGACACTCGTTCTTCAAGGGCTCTTTCTTACCACGACGAATCACAAAATAGGGCCTGTTGAAGAACCCTTGTGGTTGAAAGTAGTCCACAACTGTCTGCGCTGAACATTGTCTTTGGGGAGTTCCGTAAGGAATATTGCACGCAGGGGCAGTTGCAGTAGACGCTGGTTTAGCAGCTGGAGAAGTGGTAGTAGTAGTTTCAGTTTGAGGATCGGATGGAGCTCCTGAATACTGCAGGCAGGAATCCGCCAAATAAACCGATGCTGACACTGGCAGACCACAGCCAACACCAAAATATTGATCTGTTACCAAAAACGGAAACCCACGATTATATACAGTCCAATTTACACACCCAGAATTATGTTCTCTGAATTCTGACCCAAGGTAGAAACCAACGGAGTCGTCAACTTTAACAGTACAGTTAGCATCCTTGAAACCAGTCACGAAGATGCCGTCGCCGTCTTTCCGGGTCACTTTCTCGTGTGTGAAGGGGATCGTTTCGACGGTCGTTGCGCCAGTTCTTTTCGAGAAGGTATTGCCCTCGATGTTTGGGACACAAATATCAAAAGGATACTGAAACGAGTAGTAAGGACCCTCCTTTAGCTGCGTAGCGCACTTAGTTGCGTCGCTTAATACTTGAAGCTGAGAGACATTCCCGAAGAGTTCTGTCCCAAGAGCAGCAAGTCCGTCGGAAGTGGTGCAAGAACTGCGCGAGAAGTAGCCAGAGTCCTGGCGGCAAGAAGTGTCCAAGCGGATGTTTTCACAAGAGCCAGGAGGAAAGGACACTCTGATGGGGACCGTGCAGGCTGCGTCCGAGTAGAAAGTTTTGAATTGGAGGCTCATTTTTAATGATTGCGACGAGTTTGATTGATACAAGCCCAACAAACAAAAGCCAAAATATCAAAATATCAACGATTCGATGGAAAAGGAAGGAGAACCGGATGGTGTATTCGTCTGACAAATGAAATCAGTGATCGCATCCTTCAAATTACTTCCAGAACGCCGCACATAAAGCCACCCTATTGTAATTGCCTCCCGCAACCGTGGCACAATTCCCAACTTGAATGGTTTCTTATACCGCAAGCTAAGCATTTCCAGATTGAAGAGGTTTCGGCCGATTCATCTTCATTTTGCGCTACAATCACACTCTCACACACGAGGCAAACTGGGGCTGTTGATGAGTTCTCTGAAAACGTACAGATGGGGCAAACGACAGTGTCCTTGTTACTGAGAGCTGGCTTATGCTGCTTTGATGAACAACCGGAAGACACGGCGACTTTCGCCGAATTGCCAGTCTCCCCAAACCCATAAAGTTCCAGCTCCATTTTCAACGATTCTTTGGTCTCCCTTGAATCATATTCCAAATCTTGTCTCGTTTCTTCGTAGTCAGAAAAGTCTTCAATACGCTCCCATTCATCAAGTGTAAAAATGTCAGCATCTTCCTCAAGTTTTGCGCCGGACACATTAGCAGCAGTCCATGAAGAGCCGGCTTTGGCAGAATCGGTACTCGGTTTGGCTATTCTCGAAAGTGCAGCTTGAAGAGCCCGATCCCTCCCAGCTTTAGACTGTGCAACTCGCGGTTTGGCTTTTCCTGTGGGCGGACCCTCCTCGGATACACCGACTTTCTCCCCTACTCCTTCAAATTTCCTTTTCCGTTTCTTTCTGAAGATTGTGCTTCCTGGTTGACTTTTTCGCGTCTTTTTCCAGGATCCACCGCACAACGATTGAAAAGGAACAGCTTCCCCACCAAATCCAACGGCATGATATTCAGTTCCGTTTAAATTAACTCCTTTTGACCAGAATCCATCCCCAGTGTATCCAGTGGCACGAAGCGACTTGTATTCGTCCGAGAGAGCCGCAAGGGATTTAAAAAACTGAGGATTATGAGACATGTTCTTGATGTGCGTGAGTTCGTGGAGCATAACATGAATAAGAAAGGGAAACGGAAGGAATGACCCCGCTTGGTTGCGTAAAACAAGCTCAATAACCTGTCCTTTCACCCGCTGTGTCATTTCGGACCTGTCAATAATGCTCAAATAAAAGACTTGCCTCTCCACTGTTCCAGTTTCGACCGGCAAACTCTTTGTTGAACACAAACTCTTCAAATGAACGCACTGCCAATCCGTGTCTTTGCATTAGCGGCCGAACAACAGCTGCGATTTGGTTCATGATTTTGAGAGCAAAGTCGCTGTCCTTGAAAGTCGGAAGAACTGAGATGAAATCGATAAACTTGTTTGGTCGTTGGCTGCGTTCATTGAGGCGAAGCAGCGGCGGCATCGACGAAAAAAACAAAGGCAAATAATAAATATTTATCTATTTAATAATATTTCTATTCAACTTATGATTCATAGTAGTTCATAGTAGGCTATGCTAATTTCACCACAAAGTTGTTCTGAATGCAACAAGACGCGTCATCCCAACGAATTAACGTGTTTGATCTTGAAAATTCCAAACTGTTTGATGTTTCCGTCGGTCGGCACCTTGAGCTAACAAACAGAAAGGTGAGGATCGGTGATTGCATGATGTTGAGGGAATACAGGAAGAAGATAAAGAAATGGGGCTCAGAAGGGCCTATTAAACAGGAAGCCCAAGGCCCATTGCAAGTGATGGGAAGTCCTGGGCTCCTTTAAAAAATAGGGAATCCCGCTGATTGAACAGCATTGGCTCGGGGCTCATGTATGAGACAAATCGTCCGCCAACCCAAACCCCATAAGAGAGGGCCTATTATTATAAGACATTCCAGGGCCCATCTAAAGTGACGGGAAGTCCTTAAATTTCCTTTCAAACAGGTAGTCCCGCTGATTCAACAGCATTGGCTCGGGGCTCATGTATGAGACAAATCGTCCGCCAATCTCGATGTGAGTACGGAATGGATTGGAATTTCACTTATCGATTGAATAGTTTCCAGTTTGACGTTTTTTTTTTTTTGAGATCTTTATTTGTTCATAAATAAGAAAAAATGCGCGACTTCAGCAAGTATTTTCTAGAGACGCATGCACCCAGTTTTTACGGCACTATGATGTTCATCTTGAGTGACCCAAGTGTAGAATCTTCTCTGGACCTATACAGGTCAAAAACCGAAGACAAATGGGTGGCCTTCGTGAATCTGTTTGCAACCAGGGCCAGCATCCCGCCGTTCAAAGTTTGCTTCAGCATAAACTAAAAGTAATATTGAACGTTTTCTATCTGCACAAAGGACGAATCGGTCATTAGTGACGCGTTTCTCTCTCTGGATTCGTACTTTTCCTTGCATCGGCTATCACGAAAAAATATTATTTACTCCGCCGAAACCTTCTCAATCGAGGAATCTCTGGCCCATAACCCACTTAAAAGGCATGTTTATACTATTTCTATGCTCTTCTTTCGAAAAGAATTAACTAATTCTTAGACTCTTTTAGACATAGAGACAACTTCAAAGTCATTTCTAAAAAGACACGATTATCCAAGACTTCGGCCGTTGATAACGAACAGTTGATTTCGGGCGACGAAGATACAAAAGAAGACACGACTTCGAATGAAGCACCTAACGAGAATTTTGACGATGGGATAGAGGATGATGGCAACGTCGAAGGTGAATAGCTTTGGCATTAAATTCGGTATATAATAGTGTTTTTGTTTAGTTTACTTGCCATTAGAACAGACAATCGGCAAATCTTCAACTTTTGGATGTGATGACGACACCGACTGGAGCAATTGGGGTGATTCTCTAAAGAATGCGAACACAAATCATGTTTGCAGGTTTGAATGGCATTTTACTTTCGTAACTATAAAACTTGAGTCTAACTCCGCTTGTTTTAGTCCAGCATACGAAAATGTCATTATTTGCGGCGATGGAATCACAAAGTCATCATGGATGTCTGTCGATTTGTACAAAAGGATACAGTCTTTAGCGTCTACTCCTTGCCATTCTGCGTGCTCGAATTTGAAGGAACTGGCGATGATGGTTCTTGAAAAGGTGAACAAAGACTATTTAACACCTGGACTCTAATATTTTTTACAAAAAGAAAAGCATTGAGGATATATTGTCAACCTGTCAAATACTTAGTAAATCTTTGAAATCGTGCTTGTGTGTCGATTGCTCGTTTCCCCTCACAATGTCAATTCTGAAGAAAATGTATTATTATTGCATTATTGTCGTTTTTTATTTACGCCATATTCACTATTTTTGTCTATTTAGAATGAAACGAGTATATATTCGAAACGATGCTGTCAAGAGCGAGTCCTTTTATTCTTTTGGCTTGGTCTGGCCTGTATTGGAGAAAATTTGTGACAATGTATCCTGCGAATTTGTGCCGTGCGTCGCGTTCCAACTTGAATTATTCTTAATCCTGTTTTATCGCTTTAAAACACAGCGGCGAAGTTGCTTTAGCCAGCTTAGACAAAGCGCGCAGACTTTCAAAACACATGGCAAAACATCCACAAAACGCAGATGGAATTATTAAAACATCGTCCTCAATTGAACTGGCTCACCTGGAAGTGAGTGGCCATTTTGGACTCGTTGACAATTCTCGTTCTGGGTGGGATTTTTTCAAACTTTGGAGAGGATGCAAAGCCATGCTTGTGACAATTGCTTGCAAATACCGTTTCGCAAGTAGTGAAACTTTTTCAAAACTGAAAGTGTTCGGCATTCATTGTCACAGTATGTACCCAGATGATTTTTGGTTTTGCTATATACTAACTATACATCTTTTTAGAATCACAAATTGACGTTTGGGAAATGAGACCTGTTGCTCCCAATATTTACGTGTTTCTCAGAAGTTCCAGTTTTCGATTTGAAGAAAAGTTTGAGGCATCGATGGTGATTTCCTGTTCAAAGCTTGTGTCCATGTTACAGGTCTGAGATGTTTATACGACTCTTTTTGAGGTTGACCATATTTATTCAGAATTGCTTGAAGGAATCTCGGACTGTTTTGGAAAATCTTGACAAAGAGCATCAATTAATGTTGGTTAAACAGCAACTGGGAAGCTCTACTCCTGTTGCAAGATTGGACAATATTTACACTACAGATATGAGAACTTTAAAGAAGGCAGGAAACAAGAAAGGTGTTGCAACATGTGCACCTGGAACTGAATGAACTCCTTGTTTTGTTAGAACTTATAATTTATTTTCGTGCTCCTGTGCAAGCGGTATATTAAGTTGCAATAAACTAGCGGTGAACTAGACACATGATTATTCATGACGTAACGTGACTTTCTTTACTGTTTGTACTCCAAAGAGGGAGGAATTTGGCTCAATAGTGCTGGGAGCGCGGACCCAAGTTGCGGTACATAAAATAAATAGGGCTCGCAGCCGAGTGGTGATAATGGGCCTAGGGTTAGTTTGCGGTGGTGCCGTGAGTTCGGCGACGCGTTTAGACACAGCAGATTGAATAATCGGAGTCCTTTTCTTTCTTTCGCAAATGACATTCGTTTACAGATTCGGTTTTGTGCTGAGTCTTTCTTTCACACAAACAGTATTTTATTTCCTTAAAAACCATCGGCAGCACTTGGATCATAGTAAAGCAAATCAAGAACCGGTGGCGGAAAGCCGGCCGCAGAAATCGCAGCCGTGATTTGCCCACGACTATGTAGGGACGCAAATTAAGTAAACACATCGAGGACAAGGAGAACCCATTATAACTCAACTGATGCGTTCCATGATTCACGATATGCAGCAAAGTTCCCACAAAAGGTTTCACCACCTTTTCTCCCTTTCGATCATACTGGAACGTTTCTGGAATTGCTTCCAAATCATCGATAAACGCCTTGAACAACTCGCACTGGTTACGAATTGCATCTTCCAATTCGTGGCGATCCTTGATATATTCCTCCCAATAGATACTCGATGAATCTTTGGTAGAATAAAGCTCGTCGTGCAACCAAAACGATAGAAGGTTGGCATGGGTAGGTGTTGAGGCCTTGTTTTGCAGTCTGTCGAGCCAAAGTCTGTCTCCGAGGAGCAAATGGTTGAGAGTTCCGTGGATGGATCGGAAACAGAGACCGCTGTTGGAGTGGTAGGTTTCTGTTGGCATTTCTCGAAGCACCGACAGCAGGCGGTTGTAAGCCCTGTGTACACATAAGCATTAGTGCCAAGATAAAGATCGGACCTTTGTTAATATACTCACCACGCATGGTATCCAAAATGATTGCGAAGGAGAGAGTGGATGGCCATTTGGTGTGATTCACAAGCCTGATGATGGTTATTTTACTTATTTATTCGGGTTTTCGCTTAACTTGGTCTGTTTCTTTTTTACATCTTTACATGCGATCAAACAATCCAGCCCACTCCTTCTTCTGTTTCTGATCATACGCGTCATACCGCTTCTTCAATTTCGCCAACTCCAGTTTGATTCCAGCATCTCCAGGAGCCAAGTCATTTGCCTGATTCAAATCCGCTTCCGCTTTCGAGAGTTCATTCAGTTGGAGATATGCCATTCCACGGCGGTACAATGCTTTCGCGTTATGTGGTGACTTTTTGAGGACTTGGTTCGTGTTTGCAACGACACGGTCCCAGCGTTGCATTTTCACTTGACATGCTGGATAGTCATTATTTTTTTTAGTAATTTTGAGTTATACAAGGGGTGTGGGATTGGTTGTGGGTGGATTGTTTGTCTGGCCGCACCCTTGTGTTTTTGATCCAAATGTTTCCATCGTCTTCCTTTTCCGCAGACTTCAATACTACTAAATACGCGAGACGCGATATTTTTCTCTTTCAAGGTTCGTTCTGCTCTGCTCCCCAAGTGAATCCCGTTCTTTCCCGAACCGAGGAGTTGTGATGATTTAAAGGAACATACCAGCCATGTTATTGTAGCAAGCAACCACTGTCTTAGAATCAATGTCAAACACAACAGGCCACAATAATAAAATGAAGAATGCAAACCTCATCAATCTCCTTCTTTTGCGCATCAGTCAGTTTCTCTGCCTTCCCCGCACCTGGCATCATTGCCGTAAACTGGGAAGAATCCAATCCACTCAAATAGTTGATTGACTATTGTTTTTTTTTTATATATATACAAGACGCATCAGCTGCTTCTTTCGCTTTGCAAAAAGTCAGCAATGTGTGAAAAGCGTTTACCTCATGATACAGCCGCATCGCCTTCTGCAACTTTGCTGCATCGGAGCCTGCTGTCTTGAACTGAGCGTTTCCTTCTTCTTTTAGTTCTCGTCCTCTTTCAATCTTTTCCGAAAGACTCAAATTGAAGGGTTGCTTTGTTGCTGCCATTATTTTATTGTGTATTTTTTTCTGTGTATTTATTTATTACTTAAATGATAACAGCAAACAACCAACTATCACATCCCATTGCTCGGAAACTCTTTTGCGCCCAACTATACCAAACAGCGCTTCTCAATACAGGCGAGTTTCGATTCGCAGATTTTCTGTTTACAAGAGTCTGGATTCAGGTTAGCAAAAAAAAAAAAAAAAAAAACAACCAAAAAACCCTTTCAAGCGCGCGCATACGTAAAAAAAAAACACACACACACAAACAAACACACACACAACCACATTTTTTTAAAGGGAACAGTGACACAAATAACAGACTCGTTTTTCCTCATTGACGATGCATCGCACCCACCACATAACTCGGACCTGCCCCCCTCCGCCGGGATCGTCCAAGTAGATCTCCGTAATAGTACACCAGCGGAACCATCAACACATTTGTCCTTAGTATACCCGTTTTTAAAGGTTGGCGCGGAAGTGGCTGTGATTGGACAAGTCCGGTACGACCAAGAAGCAGGGTTGTTTGCAATCGGGATCGAAGATCAACGCGTGTTGGATAAAAGTCGGGATGCGGATTCTGCGAGTCGATGGGCTTTGGATGTGGTTCGGGTGCATGAGCAGGTGTATTTTCCCATGAAATAGACTGACTCCTCAGTTCTTTATGGAACTTTCAAATCACTTTGAAATCGAAACATGTAGAAATAAGAATATATATACGTAATAATAATTATATAGTACTTTTTTCAGTAAAAAAAAAACACACAACTGGTTGCACTGACCCAAATTAAAAAAAAAAAAAAAAAAAAAAACAGTTATAACAGAGAAATGATTCAAGGGAATGTATTTTCTCCCCCCTCTCCCAAAGTGGAAAAAGGTAGCAAGCTCCGAGTGGTACAACTACAAAGATGGTTGAGAAACTTCAGCCCCTCGTACAAAATCAAAAACATCCATCAAATTCCTTGTCGCATTTTGGACACTCCATAATCCAATCCGTTTCAAATGCCGTGTTCGTTCACGTTCATCCTGTTTTTTGTATTTTTGTGAAATGAATAAAACTACGGAAAGGAAGAAACAAAAAAAAAAGGACGATTGAATACAAACCAACACCAACAAAGTCAATGCTCGTCCAATCTCTTCTGCCACGATATCAACAATTCCTGCACTAAAGAAATCCCATGATCCATCGAATCGAGCCTGTGTCGATTTTTTTTTCATTTAGATAGTAAAAAAAAAAAAAAAAAAAAAAAAAAAAAAAAAAAAAAAAACTCTAATCCTACTCACCAACTCAGTTCTTGCTTCAAACGTAATCGGAATCCTCACACGATGCGAATTCATGAACCCTACAATCGGCCGAATCAGTGCATTGCTCATGTACGAAATATCAGGAGTTGATAGAGGGACAGAAGCACGCAGGTCGTTCAAACAGATTCCCCAATGCATGAAAATCAGTTGCGGGGCACCGCTTTGGTTCACGATTGTAGACTCTTGCGCCAATTTGAGTTCAGTTGATGATGATGATGATGAAGGAGAGGATGCATTGCTGGTAGTAGTAGTGTTGCTGGTGGTGGTATATCGAGATGGGTATTCACGTGGAGAATATGTTTCAATGAGGGTTTTGTAGTCTTCTGTTTCTTCAGGGTCTCCTTCAGCTTCGATATACTCTGTTCCAGTTTGTTTGCTTGTCACGACTTTTGGATTCGTCAGGGACGCGATTCTTTTCCTCAAGTTGGCGCTGGTACTGTTGCTGTTGCTGTTGCTGTTGCTGGTGATTGTGCTGTTGTTGGATGGATCTGATTCACTTTGTTGGTCAAGAGGGAAAGCGGCATTGGGCCCGCTGTAGCTGTGATGCCGTTCCTTCATTTTTTCTAATCGTTCCATGGCAATATATTTCACGCTTTCAAACTCTTGCTTGATTTGAGTAAAGAGTTGATGATCGTCTTGATGTTGGGGAAAGACAAAGTGGAAATCAACATCGATCGTGCCAGCAGTGATCCAACTAAAAGGACCACTTGTGACGCCCGTGTTGAAGTGATTGATGGGAAGGCCATTGATTTTGAGGTGTGACTGTGTGTATGTTGATTTCAATCAAAGGAAAGTAAATAAAAAAGAAGAATGAATTCAAAAAAAAAAAAAAATAATAATAATAATCAAAAGACATTTTCATACCATCTCTGCTCCTAGGTTTCGTTTTTGAACAGATGACTTTGAATCAAGAGAATTGTTTGGAGCAATGATAGGAGCAGAAGCAGCAGCAGCATCTGCTACGCCCACAGGAGAGGAAGCCCATTTGTGGACACTAAAGAGACAATTGTCGTAGGCACCGACAATAGAATCTGCACACATGATGTCGTATAAAAGCCATTGCTGTCGAAAGAGTGGGAGTTGAGCTCTGTATATGCTCACATTGAATGGTCTGTTTTGTTTTGTTTGTTTGTTTGTTTGTTTGTTTGTTGTTTTAGTGAATGCAATGAGTGTGTGACTGGTATCACGGAAGGCGATGTATAAAGGAACATGAACGAAAGCTATACCGCCTACGGCGGTGCACGAATGTAAAAACGATAGAAAAAAATATCGCCTGCGGCGGTGTATGAATGAAAAGAAGGAAGAATGTAAAAACAAAATAAAGAGATACCGCCGAAGGCGGTGCGCGAATGAAAAAAAAAAGAAGGCCATACCGCCTACGGCGGTGTGTGAATGAAAACACGAAAAAAGGGGATACCGCCTACGGCGGTGCACGAATGAAATAAAATAAAATAAAAAAAGGAGGGGATACCGCCTACGGCGGTGTGTGAATTAAAAAAAAGGGATACCGCCTACGGCGGTGCCCGAATGAAAAAAAAAAAAAAAAAAAAAAGAAAGAAAGAAGGACATACCGCCTACGGCGGTGTGTGAATGAAAACACGAAAAAAGGGGATGCGGTGTGTGAATTAAAAGAAAGCTATACCGCCTACGGCGGTGCCCGAATGAAAAAAAAAAAAAAAAAAAAAAAAAAAGAAAGAAAGAAGGACATACCGCCTACGGCGGTGTACGGCGGTGTGTGAATGAAAAAAACGAAAGAAGGACATACCGCCTACGGCGGTGTACGGCGGTGTGGGAAAGCAACACCGCCTTCGGCGGTGAATGAAAAAGAAAAAGAAATCCGCCTTCGGCGGAGAACACCGCCTTCGGCGGAAAACAACACCGCCTTCGGCGGTGAATGAAAAAAAAAAAACATCCGCCTTCGGCGGAGAACACCGCCTTCGGCGGACAACAACCGCCTTCGGTGGAAAACAACCGCCTTCGGCGGACAACAACCGCCTCCGGCGGACAACACCGCCTTCGGCGGTAAATGAAAAAAAAAAAAACAAATCGCCTTCGGCGATCGATCGGCAATCAAACCAACAAACCTAAAACCACAAAAAAAAAAAAAAAAAAGAAGGACATACCGCCTACGGCGGTGTGTGAATGAAAACAAGAAAAAGGGGATACCGCCTGCGGCGGTGTGTGAATGAAAACACGAAAAAAGGACATGGCGGTGTGTGAATGAAAACAAGAAAAAGGGGATACCGCCTGCGGCGGTGTGTGAATGAAAACACGAAAAAAGGACATGGCGGTGTGTGAATGAAAACAAGAAAAAAGGGGATACCGCCTACGGCGGTGTACGGCGGTGTGTGAATGTAAAAACAAAGTAAAGAGATACCGCCTACGGCGGTGCACGAATGAAAAAGCAAAAGGATGATAGAAGCACGAAAAAAAGACATACCGCCTGCGGCGGTGTGTGCATTGAAGCACAAAAGAAGAACATACCGCCTACGGCGGTGCACACATGTAAAAACGATAGAACGAGATACCGCCTGCGGCGGTGTATGAATGTAAAAACGAAAGAAGAAGATACCGCCTACGGCGGTAGATGAGTGTAAAAACGATAGAAAGAGATACCGCCTACGGCGGTGCACAAATGAAAAAACAAAAGAAGGAGATACCGCCTACGGCGGTGCATACATTTAAAAACAGAAGCGCCTACGGCGGTGCATACATTTAAAAACAGAAGAAGGAGATACCGCCTGCGGCGGTGGTATCCGCCGTAGGCGGAGTGAGAGTGGTGAATCAAAAAAAGACATCCGCCTTCGGCGGAAAACAACACCGCCTTCGGCGGTGAATGAAAAAAAAAGACAACCGCCTTCGGCAGAGAACACCGCCTTCGGCGGACAATAACCGCCTCCGGCGGAAAACAACACCGCCTTCGGTGGTGACTGAAAGAAAAAGATATCCGCCTTCGGCGGAGAACAACACCGCCTTCGGCGGTGATAAAAAAAAAGACATCCGCCTTCGGCGGTGAATGAAAAAAAGACATCCGCCTCCGGCGGACAACACCGCCTTCGGCGGTGAATGAAAAAAAAAAGACACCCGCCTTCGGCGGACCACAACCGCCTTCGGCGGTGAAGCCAAAAAAAAAAAAAAAAAAAAAATCGCCTTCGGCGATGAGACCAACAAACCTAAAACCACCAGGATTCTTTACAGTAACCAACAAATCATCAACGACAAACGACTCCAAAGAAAAATCGGCCAGAGTAGGTTCCCTCAAAGAGGGAACCCAATCGAGATCCCAAACGACATGAGAACGATCAACGAGACCACGAACGCCAGTCAAACGACAATCGGTAACGAGGCCGAGACCTTGAAAGTACCTCCAAAGCGAGATTGAAACATTGACAGACTGAATATCGAGGTCCCAGTAGGTCCAGTTCAAGTTCAAGTTCTTTAGCGCGAGCGACAGATCCTCGTCGGACAGGGCAGGATTCTCCCTGCGCAGCTGGTCAGCGACGCGGCGCGTCCACGTCTCTGCCGTGCACTTTACTTTGACGCCGTTCAGCTGGATAGTCCCCGCGCGCCAGTTCGGCACGACGCCGGCGTCGATGCGCACGTCGACACCAGAGACGGCCGACAGCCAGCGCGCGAGGCGCGAGCGCAGCTTTGCGTCGTCTGAATCGGCGGACGCAACGAGCAGAAACAGCGACGCCGCCGTCGTCGTCGCAAGCAGCGCAAACGCCGCCGCCGCGACCGACGCCCACGAAAACAGCGCCGCGAATTCGTCGCTGCGCAGCCGCGCGCGTGCGTTCGCCGCCCCGACGCCGAGCAGAAAGAACCGCAGCCGCAGCCGCAGTCGCGCCACGAGCCGGCGTTCGTTCGCAAGGTGCTGCTGCAGCGTCGGCGCGTACGCAGAGGCGCCCTCCTTGGACGCCGTCGATGCGGCGAGTCTAGCTGGTTTAACTAGCCTGACTAGCCTTACAAAGCGGGGCATCGCGAGCGTGCGCGATGCTGATCGCAAAAACATGTGCGATGATCTTCTTTTTGTGGAAATCTAAATAAGACTGACAGACACAGACTGAACTAATAAAAGGCAGATCAAATATCCTTTTTTCTTCGACGAAAGAAGTCGTTCTTCTTGTTTCATGTACTTCTATCGTCTTTTTGTGTATTTAAATAAAATTAAAAAAATAAAATAAAATAATTTAATCGAAAAGACAATGGACCGTCCCGAACGACCAGGTTCAGCAGGTGGTGGTGGACTGGCTGGATTCCTCGTCACCGAACTTGGTTCTCTGATTACAGAAGCGAAAAAGAAGAACCCCGATGTCAAGGACGTAAGTTGTTTTTATCATTGCCTTGCAGCAGACAATCAAGAAACAAGTCTTAACACTATTGAAAAAAAAAAAAAGGCTGCCGAACTACTTCTGGCTCTTGTCAAATCTCTTCAACCAAGACCTGGAACGCGATCGTCTCCAACCGTGAACGCAAACGATGCAATCGCAACGGGTTCGTCTATAAAAAAAACTAATATATACACACACTAAAATACACAATTGAAATTTCCTACAGAACTCGCAAAAACTGCAGACACGGTCCGCCCATTCGTTCTCGCATGTGAATCAAAAAATGCTAAACTAGTTCCCATTGCCATCGGTTGTCTCCAACGATTAACAATGCATCAAGCCATTCCGTTTCATTCTGTTGCTACTGTTTTACATACTCTTGGTGAACAGATTTCTTTGCTTGATCAGAGTTTGCAGTTGAAGATGCTTCAGACTGTTTTGCCGCTTTTGGGGAGGTATCGGTTGAATGTCGGGGGGGAGGTTGTTGTTGAGGTAAATTATCATGCCGAAGGCATGTTATCACGCCGAAGGCGTGCAATCATGCTAAAGGCGTACAATCACGCCGAAGGCGTGCAATCACGCCGAAGGCGTACAATCACGCCGAAGGCGTGTTTCTTTTTTTTTGTTCCGCCAAAGGCGGTTTCAGTCATGCCTTCGGCATGTATCACGCCGTAGGCGTACAATCACGCCGAAGGCGTGTTTCTTTTTTCTGTTATCATGCCGAAGGCATGTATCACGCCGAAGGCGTGTTCTTTTTACCGCCGTAGGCGGTATGATATTCTTCTTCTTCATTGTTATTCATACACCGCCGTAGGCGGTATCTTCTAGTATCGTTTTTACATTCGTGCACCGCCTACGGCGGTATCTTCTTCAATCATTTTGAAATTCGTGCACCGACTACGGCGGTATCTCGTTCTTCCTTTTTCTTTCCCACACTTCTTTCATACGCCGCCGTAGGCGGTATCTCCTTCAATCATTTTTAAATTCGTGCACCGCCTACGGCGGTATCTCCTTCAATCATTTTTAAATTCGCGCACCGCAGTAGGCGGTATCTCCTTCTTTCATTTCCCTTATACACCGCCGTAGGCGGTATCTTCTTCAATCATTTTTAAATTCGTGCACCGCCTACGGCGGTATCTCTTTCTTTCATTTTCTTTCCTACACTTCTTTCATACACCGCCGTAGGCGATATCTCCTTCTATCGTTTTACATTCGTGCACCGCCTACGGCGGTACCTCCGTCTTTCATTTTCTTTATCCACCGCCGTAAGCGGTATCTCCTTCAATCATTTTTACATTCGTGCACCGTCTACGGCGGTATCTCCTTCTTTCATTTTCCTTATACACCGCCGTAGGCGGTATCCGCGCACCGCCTACGGCGGTATCCCCTTCTTTCATTTTCTTTATCCTCCAATGGCTGTCACATTCTCTCTCTTCAAAGTACCCCCCACAACTTACTCAAATCACTTCTCTCCAATATAATAATAATATAGTCACTCATGCTCTGCTATCGATTACAAGACACAAAATCTCCCGTCGTCAATAGCATTGCATCTGCGACTCTCGGTCAGATTGTACTACACGCGTTTGAAAAAGTTGTCAGTGAAGACGAAGCAAATGCTGCTGCTCCATCAACTGATGGTGTGGTGGATGAGTCGTCTACAAACAAAAGCCCGTTTGCAAAAGATGCGTGTATGCTCTTTCAGGTAATTCTCCTTCAATTTTTTTTTCCTCCTTTTCTTTGTTGTGGAAAAACTCTAAAAGAAGCCCCACCCATACGTATCTAGGACATTTGTTATTTGGCTTCGGGCGATTCAGGAACGTTTTGGAGAATTTCATCGCTTCCCAAAGGATTCTGTTTCGAACTGATTGAATCAGTGTTGAAGGAGCATCCTGGTCTCTTTAAAAAAGTATGTTGTCTGTTTGTTGAATGAATTTATGGTTTCAAGTTTTTTTGGGTTAAAAAAAAGAGTTCTCCACAACCAGCACACTGCTTTACTCTCTCTTGTCAAAGAACGCGTCTGTCCACTTCTGATGCGCTCCTTCAGCGATAAAACCGAATTCCATCTCCTCGTTCGACTAATACGAGTCATTCACGTGACATTAAAACTATTCAACAACATGCTACCAATGGAATGCGAAATCCTACTCTCCCTATACACCAAGCTCTTGGAAACAGACCACGGCCCGCCGTGGCTTCGAGTCCTTGTGTTGGAATCCATCCGTGGTCTCTGTATCACGGATGGGTTCTTGAGAACCGCGTATGATACGTATGATGCGAAACCAAGTGCTTCAAATGTTGTGCAGGAGTTGTTGGCGGCTGTGACGAGGATCCTTGTTTGTGAAAAGCAGGCGGCGCTGATTATACCTAGAGAGCTGCCAGATGTCCCGGCAGCGGCGGCTCAGTTAACCGCGGGATCGGATTTAGTAGGAGTAGCGACAGGAATGGTCAAATCACCTTGGTAACAAAAAAAATACCTTCAATTAAGGGAGACTAAAAACAAAAATTACCAGCCTCGACCTCCTTGATAAAACTGACGCCCCAACTCTCCCCGAACACTACCTCACATCCGTTGCAATTCAATGCATCCTAAACACAACAGAAATCCAAGTCTCCTTCCTCCTCGCCAGCCTCCTCGCCTCAAACCCCTCCAACAACACCCCAACAAGCCCCACAAGCGCCACCTCACTACCCCCACCACCACCCGTCCTCCAATCCGACCTCCTCCTCGCAATAGAAATGGCAACGTCCACCTTCCCCATAATCCTAAGCACCCTCTCCATCCTCCTCATTGGAAACACCGACCTAGAACTCTACAAACAATCCCTCAAAGCATACACAGGCTTCACAACCCTCGTCGGCCTCATGGGCCTCGTACAACAACGCGACGCCCTGATCAACACCGCCTGCCGAATCGCAACCCCGCCTTTAGTCACATTGAGTTGCGATGCAAGTGTCGCCGTGCGCGAGTTGACAGCCTTCTCGGGCCCCGCGGCGCAGAACTTCCAAACCCGTGTGAACCATGCCGTGTCCTTGTCGAGTGTCTTGTTGGGGGAGAGGAATTTGATGGCGGTTGTAGCGGTGGCTGGAGTCGCTGGGCAGTTGGGCAGTGTGATGGATAGAGGGGGTTGGTATTTTGTGTTGGAGACTTTAGCGGCTGTGGAAGGGATGCATAGTAGTGGTAAGACGGAGAGGAGGGAGACTGTGAATCCGGGGATTGATGGAGTGAAGATGATTGATGGGGGTAGGAAGATGAGTTTGAATGCGCTTGCGAATGTGGCGGTGGCGCTTGTGGCTGGGGGCAGTGGGGCTGGGGTTGAGATGAATCTTGTGTTGGCAATGAAGAATTTGTTTGAGGCGAGTAAGTTGTGGGAGTTGAAGGATTTGAAGGAGTTTGTTGGGGCTTTGTGTTTGTTGAGTAAGGATGGGGCGATTCAGGCGGCGTCGAATGCGTTGGAGAAGAAGGAGGTGGGGAAGAGTGGGGCGGATGAAAAGTTGTTTGCTGTGACAAAAATGTTTGAAGTTGTGGTGATGAATAATGCGAGGATTGTGGATTCGCCTGGCGAGATATTTTCGCTGGTTGTTGGGACGTTGATTGATATTGCGCATTCTACAAACTGTACACCAAGTATTCGGAGTCAAGTTTGCAATGCTTTTGGCGAAATTTTGACTATCTCAATTCAGACTGCAGAAGATGATGTCACACATGGAATCAAGAATGGGGAGTCAACTGAGTTGAAGTTGTTGGACCCGCTGCGAAGGTTTATGCTTGTCAGCACAGACGATGTCGTCCCTACTGGAGTTCCAATCAATAGCAGTGTAACTGTAGATGCGGAGAGAGTCGTTAAAGGTCCATGGTTTGTGGATGTCCAAAAAGTGGGACTTGAAACTGTGAAAAAGATCCTTATGGGGTCCGGTCATAACTTGGTTCACGGATGGTTCTTGATTTTTGAAGTCATACGAAGTGTTGTCATTGGTGGGAAGAAAGGAGGTGGAGTGACATCTACTGGGGCTTTAATGAACATGACGGAGGCGTCCAATAACCTCGAAAGTACACAGCCGTCTAAAGCTTCACTTCTCGTTCGCGCCGCGTTTCCATCCCTCCAGCTAGTTTGTGGTGACTTCTTGGGCTCGTTGGGCCCAGAAATCCTGTTTGAGTGCATCCAAACTTTGGGATGCTTTGGATCGCAGCCGGACGACATAAACATCAGTCTCACAACAATCGGCTTGCTATGGAACATCAGTGACCATATTCTAACGCGACGTCAAAAGCTGGAAAAGGATGGAAAAGCTGAATCACCTACCCACCGATCCAACTATAACGTTGGTTCCGCAGAAAAGCTGGACACTCCAAATTCAACTCTCAGTATACCGCAAGCATCGCGGGCTATGCTCACGAGTCGTGAATATCTCTCTGGGCCAGTCACACCGAAAACAATGGATGTATTATGGATGCATCTGTTGGCGCACCTCTCGCAACTCTGTTCTGATTGGAGACCCGAGGTGCGAAACTCGGCGAATCAAACAATCTTTAAAACGATTGGAATCAATGGGAAGCGGCTAACGTTGGATGCCTGGGATGAATGCATTTGGAATATTCTGTTCCCGCTTCTCGAGCGCGTTAAAATATCCAGCGAGCAAGCTGAACTCATTCAGCAGGCGCCAACACTAAATGCCGTTGCAGCAAGCGGAATACCTATAAATCCCCGCGATTCACCCACGAAATTCTGGAACGAAACAAAGACACTGACATTGACTGGAATCACAAACCTGATTATTCAATTTTTCCCAGTTTTGATTGAGCTGGAATCGGGTTTTGAAAAGACTTGGAACTTGTTTCTGGATTACATTCGATCCTGGTCTGTCGGTGGTAGCCCAGAAGTCGCAGCTGCCGCCATGAAGAGCTTTAAATCTCTTGTCAGGTATCCCAAGGATTTATTAGAATCGGATGGATCTCCTGGAAAATTATCTCCCAATATCCAAAACCGGTTGCCAGATCTTTGGAGAATGGCATGGGACGTTTGGGAGGCTATTGGCCAAGGGATACTCTCTGAAGCAGATGAAAACAAGGGAACCGCAGCGCCGCTACAAAATGTGTTGACGAAATCCGCAAGTGGGTTTGGGAGTCAGTTGATTGACGTGGATAAGCTGAAACCACTTCATGGGCCATTTCCTCAAGCAACGCTTGTTCAATATGTGGCTGTATTTGTTGATATTTACGATGTTATTTCTTCCACGTTTGGATTGTATGAGCTCAAACGTCTGCTCAATGTTCTTGGGTCCCTGCTGCTATACCACACCACGACTCCGGCGGGGGCCACGGTTTCGAAGTACAAGACGGATAATATCTCTGACCTCGAAAATATGTCTCCGTTTCAAGACGCTGTGTTCACTCTCATGACAGGAACAAGTCCTGATTTTTCCGTCATTAAAGGGGCACCAGAAGTCCTCATCTTGAGCATTGCTGGATTTATACGTCTTCCGTTTCTTCGGCTTCAGTCGCTGTCTGACCCTGAAAGAGAAATCGCGCGACTGCAACCAGCAACGGGAGGAATGGAAAAGGGGTTCACATATATGGCACTCGCGAAACGATCTATTCAAACTTTGGTGACCTTGTTTGAAACATATGGGACTGTGAGTGGGATTTACTCGGGTGGTATTTTTGAGGCTACTTTGGCTTGTTTGGATGCTCCAATGCGGGCGAAATATGATTGCCCATGTCCTGGCGTCAAGGATTCGACACCGCTCTGGAGATGCGCCGCGAATACTTCCATCACCTTGGTTGTTTTGGGGTTGAAGAATTTAGACAAGTATATTGCAGGTAATACTGCTACCGATTTTTTGGGTGAACCGTTGAACTGACTGTTTACTCTCAGACATACCCAAAGAGATCTTGAATGGCATATATGTGCAGATTTTAGATATGTTTGACGGATTTTTGCTGCCCCAAAGGTTTTTTTTTTGGCAGCCAAGTTGTGTCATTGCACTAATAGATTTCTTAGCAACCCTCCTTCTTCCATGTCGATAGATGAGCAAGAAGTCGCGACGGATTTTGACATATCAATCTTTGAGACATTTGAGGACGATGTCCTACTTCATCTTGGGCAACTCCATGTTCCAGACCACCTGATCAACCACCACATTGAAATCATTTGCCGATGTAGCAAACTATACACGAGCCATATGAGCAGTATGACGGACTTGAGTCTACCTGGCGCAGCAACAGCGGGCTTGCGCTCCAAAGCCGGCTCTCTAGCCAACGGCACATTCCCTTTGGATACCGCAGCAGGAAAGCTAAATGGAAGTGGGATTCTCAATTTACCCCGACGGATTCTGAAAGACGAGATGGTTGTTGCGTCTCCTCGAGCATCGTTGACATCAGGTGCACTGCCAGCACCGTTGGCGCAGTCTCAAATCCAATCCCCGTTGAGGATGAACCTGGGAACGGATGTTGTCACGGCTGGAAGGGAGCGGTTTGCAAAGACTTGTTTGGTGTCTTTGTTGAAGCTTTGTTCGGATGATGCTACTGGTAGGATAGTTTTCAGCCAAACTGGTAGATGCATCCAAATGGTAACATCTCACCTTTTTTTTTTAAATTTAACCGCCCAGATATGAAAGACGTACGTTATCGAATTGCTACAATAGCAGCCCCCATCATGCTGGAAAAGATGAGCAGCGTCATCAAGAGTTACTCTTCAGACCGGCCGCTGTATGGTCGGCTACCTTTGCCTCGAATTCGAGGCGAAGAGATTTTATTAGTCTTGACCCAGTTACGTGATTTGCAGATGAGAGTGGGAATTCTTCACGAATTAATTGCCCAAGATAAAATACGTACGTAAATCAATTCCTTCTATTTAACTTGGGGGAAACCTGTAAATTTTTTTTTTAAACATATGATTTATTTAGATCCTCTGAGAGCACATATACTATCTGGACGCAATGCACATTTATTTTATTTATACCCATATCTATGTGACTTGCTTGCAGCCGTTGCAAAGGCTGGAAAGGGGTCTGGAATGTCTCCAGCAGATGTCGATGAAGAGAATGTCATTGATCTTGTGAATGCATGCCTGAATAGGGTTGGACGGGAACTTGGACTTGATTCTTGAGTGTAACTCAAAATAAACCTGGATACCACCAAATCAAAAAACACTTCGAAATCATGCCCCCAGCGCCAGCGCCAGCGCCTGCAAACACCAATGTCCTAGGATCCTGGTTCGCAGCACTGCCTGGCGCCATGGTCGACGCCATCGCTGAGGCCATGGGCCTGCCCAGTGGCACGGCCGCCGCCGCCGTCTTCGCGGCGCTGGTCGCGCACCCAGCCAACGCCAGTCCCCGGGCGGCCTGGGACGGCCTGTTCCGCCTTGCCGTTCCGGTGGCGGCGATCCCGGCCGCGCACGACCCGGACTGGCCCGAGTACGTCGCCATCCGCACTGCCAACTTCGAGAACGGACTGCCGCCGACGCGGCGGAGTCTCCAGGGCTTCGCCGCCGCCATGGCCGCAGCCCGAGCCACTCAGGCCCAGTCGGGCACTTGTGTCCGCCACAAAATTGAGATTCCACATTTTGAAACCAATGAAGGTGTTCCAGGAACTTGCAGATCCTTCCGTGTCAAACTGGTCAATGATTTGTGTAACATGCTTTTTCCCCTCCCTGGAACGCAAGTGTCAGCCATGCCAGTCATTGTTGTGAAGGCACCACCACTTTCAGGGAAAACGGGATTGGCCCAACTGCTTGCCAAGAAACTTGGCGAATGTGCTTCTCGCTCGGTAGTCTTTCTACGTGCAAACCAAATGCGTGTAGAAGATTCTGTTGAAGTGTTTTTTGCAAAGGAAGTTGGTGAATCGTTGTGCGACTTTCTCCAACGGTCCGAGGAAAGAGTGTTGTTGATTGATGAGGCGCAATGTACCTATACAGATTCTGATTTCTGGAAGAATATTGTTAAATCGACCTTGTCTGGTGGATATAATACGGAATTACGCATCGTTCTCCTCTCGTCCTTTGGAAGTTTTGATCCGCTGCGAAAGTCCGATCGAGAAGGAACACCTATTCAAATTCCACCACGAAATACGTTTTCCCTTCGTGGGGACTTTGGTGGTGAAACTTCAGAAGACGAGGAGTGTGAAGAGTTTATTGACCCTGTCTTTGTGAAACCCACTCTTGCTCTCACTGAAGGGGAATTCAATGAAATGGCAGAAGGCTCAGTCATTCAACAATGTCATGATTTAGCTTGGAATTTGGCTTCGAATCACATTGGAGTTGCAAAAGGGTTACTTGACTTTGTCAATGACAGATTCAAGAACAAATTCTCGGTCACTGCGAATGACATTGAAAGGATTCTCTTGTCTCGAGAGTTGGTCTCCTGGTTTCAATCAATGCGCGGATTCCCATCCATTGAAAGGTTTACAACTGTTGTCAAATACAACGCACTCAATGACAGGGTGACTGCCGCAGGAATGTTGAATATTTTGGATCAAGTCGCTTGTGGAAACACCTACCGCTTTCAAAACGAGTTTGGCTCACCTGGCACACAAGCTGCTCTCGAGTTGCTCACCAAATTTGGATTTTTATTCGAAGCAGACAACGGTTGTCTTAATTTTGCATCACAAATGCATTTAAAAGTGTGGTTGTTCTCAATCAGGACTGACCCAATTGAATATCTCGTCAACTGCCAAGATTTTGATGCATTTTTAGTTGCTTCCATCTCAAGAATGCACGGAACTCGTCTTGCTGCCTTCAGGAAAGGAAATGACTGTAAGAAAGTGCGAGAACGCCAAATGCAGATGGAGTTGTACACAGCAATTTGTTCGATTTTGCCAAGAGATTTCCACGTCACACCAGAATGGCGAACAAGTCACAAAAAGGAATACATTAATTTGGTTGTAAATCTGTCCAAAGGTGTCATCTGGTTTCTGGAATTGTTGGTGGACGGCAAGGAGGCAATTGAACACGAGAAGCGGTTTCTGTGTGGTGGGAAGTATTCTTCAAGTTTGAATCCAAAATCCAAGTATGGGTTGATAGATTTTCGTGAGTCAGTGGCTGTTCGAAATGAGAAACCTGGTTTCACACATGTCTCTTTTGGCGATGGGTACAAAAAAGCCTTTGTCAGCTGTCCATCTCAGGAAGTGAAGACAGTGTTCCCTTTGTAACTATTAATTTTAAGATGTTGAACATCCTACCCAGTTTTTAATTGATATTCAATATCAAATCATGATGTCTGCATTACGTGGTTGAAAGTTATAATCCATTACATAAATGCTTCGATCCGTCATACAATCAATGCATTTTGCATAGTTTATTGAGTCATTTATTCCTTGCCATCATGAGCAAAACTAGGACTACACCGTGCCATCATCAGATACAGAGCTCAGTTGGATACGAGTAAAAAACTTCACTTTGGACTGTGATTCTTCAGTCGCGATAGGGCGTCGGCACCTGGCGTATTGTACAAAGTCTGAGTTTGTTTGATGCGTTTACGCAACGACGTAGAGCCCATCTACCTATTCAAACAGAGTAACCAAGATAACAGATGGATACGATACATTTCTTTGGCGAGATTATCGGTATTTAATATGGGCGGCCGTTTCAGCTTATTTGGTATGGTTGACGTTATGCACCACTATGAACCCGACTAATCATGCGTAGAATCAATCATTCGTGCATTAAGCATGACTTTAAAATTAGCTGGAACAGCTGGACGGATTGTGAGTTTTCTTGTTTGTTAGAAGTCATACTAACCACAACCAAACTCGTGCAGATAATTGATTCGATCCGAAAAACGAACTCTCTTATACTACCATTGAGCTGATTTGTTCTTCTAATAGTCGAGACTCAGAGATGCCAGGTTTGGATTCCCATTGTCCACTGGCGCCTACAGGCGCCTCCGACAGTACCCACAGCAACACAGCAACAACCATATTGAAGACTTCAGCTTCAATCCATCTAAATAGAAATTGAAAAAAGAAATGTAAACAAAAACTCAATTCCCAACTTCTTCCTTGAGTGACTGTTCCACTGCTACCTAAAACTGCATTTACATAAGTGCCTGTAATAATTCGTGGCTTGAAGTTAGAAGAGAGTTTTCCCTGCGACATGATGCAGATAGTGATTTGTAATGGATGAAACAGGATTCAAATCCCGCTTGACCACAGAAATTGTCTACAAGTTTTTGAACTTTTGTTTTTTGAACTTTTTTTTCTATTTTTACAGAAAGAGTACACACCTGAAATCAAAGCATCATGGCTTGGACTGACTTGATTCCGCAAGAACCAGAGATTGTTGGCCCACATGTTGCTTACTTGGCTCTTGGTAATCATCCAACACAAAACCGCTTTCTGGCTTGCTCACACGTTTTTCAAAGGTGGCTTCATCACCATATTTGGTTTGATTTCCCTGATCATCAAAGATCGGCTGTACATGTCTGAAGCAATGGTGGCAATCGTATTTGGAGTCGTGCTGGGTCCTGTTGCTGCAAAACTTTTCGATCCCACGCATCTGTTTGAGCATCATATCAATCACGTAACATTGGAGTTCACAAGGTGTGTGTGTATGGCTGTGCGTGCTGTGGAACAGTGTGTGTGTATGTGTGTGTGTGTGTGTGTGTGTGTTCGTTTTGGGATTCCGAATTATATCTTCTGACTTTTTTTTCACCGCGCAGAATCGTTATCGCAATTCAATGTATGGCGTGTGGTGTAGATCTTCCTGGAAACTATCTCTACAAGGAGTGGAAGAGCGTTGCCATGCTTTTGGGACCCGTGATGATTGTTAAATGGCTTGTGACTGGTCTAGGTGTATATTGGATCATGGGACTGCCTTTTGTAAGTTCTTTCAAGTTTTATGTTCTAGCGTTCTGGGGATTTTTTTTGACCTATTTATGTCCTTTTCAGTTGGACGCCCTTGTGATTTCAGCTTGCATCACACCCACTGATCCTGTCCTGGCAAATAGTATCGTCAAAGGAAAATTCGCTGAGAGGCATGTTCCATTGAATGTGCGTTTGATTCTTTCCGCTGAAAGTGGCGCCAACGATGGGCTTGGAACACCGTTTTTGTTGTTGCCAATTTTTCTGATGCGTCTGGTATACTGCCCCCATTTTTTTCTTTTCTTTTTACGACAAAGATTGTAAGCTGAATTGTTTTTGCTTTTTGCACTTCAAAGCCTGTTGGCCAAGCGATTGGTGATTGGACGTGGAAAGTTGTCTTGTACCAAATTGCTATGGCCGCCGTTATTGGTGCTGTTGTTGCCTATGGTGGGAAACGACTTTTAAAGACGGCAGAACGTCGGGAATGGATCGACAAGGAATCGATTTTGTCTTTCTCGATCGCGTTTGCAGTTAAGTTTTTTTTTTCTTCTTTTTTCCATCTATTTTTTACCACCTCAACTCATCCGATATACTTCCATAAAATAGCTTTTCGTCTTGGGTTTCGTTTCGTTGCTTGGCTCGGGCGATATTTTGGCAGTCTTTGTTGCGGGAAGTGTTTTGACCTGGGTGAGTTCGAAAAAAAAAACCCCCACAATGACCAAGGCGCTTATAAAACTTTGGATTTCTCCCACCAGGATTCCTGGTTCAACAATAAAGTTGCTGCATCTCACTTCCAAGAAGTCATTGACGCTCTAGTCAACCTAACGTATTTCATCTACATTGGCACAGTGGTACCATGGGGCTCCTTTGTTTCCGGGGGACAAGAAAATTTGGAGCTTTGGAGATTGTTTCTGCTTGCTCTTTGGGTGATTGGTTTGAGACGTATACCAATTGTGATGGGTTTGTACCCGTGGATTCCCGCCTTAAAGGATCGACAGGAAGCGTTCTTTGCAGCAGTAAGTAGTGAGGCAGTCTACACACGGTTCCCAGGAAATCATTCAAACTTTTGACTTTCAAAAATTCTTACAGTGGTTTGGACCAATCGGAGCAGGTGCCATATTTTATGCACACATTGCCGTGATTTATTACGGCTACCCACCAAGTCCGATCCTCCCAATTATATTCTTTATCGTTCTTTCAAGTGTTGTCGTCCATGGTGGATCTGTTGCATTCTTCAACATGTCCTTGACAAGAACAACCACATACAGCCAATGGGCAGCGGCTCGTCAAAACTTGAGTTCAGCAGCAGGACCTCAACACGTTTTCAACAATAATCCTGAACACACGTTGATGGATAATAATCCTCCATTGGAAATTATTGGAGACGTTGTCTCAAACAATCAGAGAGATTTAGAGAAATCCGAGGTGATGGGGACAGTTTCGAAAAGAGAGGTTGCATTCATTCTTTCTGATTCTTCTACCCCTGCTGTTAAGGAGAACGATGCATCTGTTGGTTGTGATTCGAGTGATTTGCCTGTGCTTGTTGATGGAAAGGAGAAGGACGAAGGGATCACGAAGGTCTCCAATAATAATGCAGTGGGAAGCTGAAATAAACAGTTTTACTTCAAATAAATCTTGTGTTTGTAGAGTGCATTGGTGGAGATGTACGACATCCGTACAAAATATGCAGTAGCCGGGATTCGAACCCGGGTCGCATGCTTGGAAGGCAGGCATAATAACCACTATACAACTACTGCTATACTTCCTTTTACCAAAACTGGCAACTTAGTATCGATGACCATTCTTCACTATGGTACGGCGTGATAGCAAGGTTGAGAGAGCAGTGCTTCGATTCTTCCAAGGGATTTTACCGGAGGTTGATCCATATCACGTGCCAATGCCGACATTGTTGAAGTTCTTTTGAAAGACGAGCGCGTGGACCCTTCTGCGAATGAAAAGGATGCCTTGCCCGTTTGGATGCGTTCGAAAAACTTCTTGTGCGCAAGGAGAGTGATGCTGCTGTTGGCGCGGATGTATTCCTTCATTGCTCTTCCCCGCTACTCGACGCTTGTTGGAAAGTCATTGAGGTGCTGCTTGGAGATCCGCCTTGGATTAGACGAAAGAATCCGATGCCTATCTCGAAATGATCATCCCCGCATCATTGAGTTGTTGGACGAGAGAAGAGAGAATGTGTCATTTTTTGACCGGGAGAGAATCGATGTTTGACTTTTTTAATGGAAGAACGGTGCGATCGATGAGAGTTACTCAGTGATCTTCCTTCTTCCCAAATCAATACCTCCGTTTTCCCACAAGAATATCCAATCCACAATCCACCAGGGCAACGCCGCCTTCAATGCAATCACCAAATATCCCATCAACCCAACGACATACCGATCTGCCGGTGCTTTCAATCGAACTGCGTTCAGAATCACATTCACAACCTGTCGTGGATTCATTGTCATAAGGTCATTTCCAACCTGAGCAGCTTTCACCCTCCGTTCCTTAATTGTAGGTTTGCCGTAAGCCGTTTTTACTTCCTCCGACGCCTTTTCAAACTCTGCATCCTGTTGTTCTGCTTGGTCTGCCACTAAAATCGGTGTCCGCGCAAAGCTGGGCTCAATCACTGTTGCCTTGATGCCAAACTGCGACAATTCCACTCTTGCGACTTCAGTCAATACACGAACAGCGTGTTTGGACGCGGAATAGGCAGATAACAAAGGTACTGGAATGCGACCAGCGATACTTGAGATTGTAATGATTCGTGGAAATATCATACGAGAGGTAGTTTGGTGGTGCTTTTGTGAAAGAGCAAACTGACGCAATGAGGGAATAAAAGCACGCATCATTCGCAGAACCCCAAAATAATTGACTTCCATGACGGATTTATGGGACTCGAATGATAAGATTTCCAGCGGTAATGCGGCTGCAATCCCAGCGTTGTTTATCATACAATAGATGCCTTCTCGCGGGCAGGTTTCAAGAACTTTTGCTTTAAATTCAGCGACGGATTCATTGCTTGTAACATCCAGTTTCAAGGCTACAAGAGTTCCTGTGTATTTGGTTGGATTTGCCATCACCTTTGCTTCAAGAGTTTGTCTTCCTTTATCACAAGAGACCAAAATAGGCATAAGCGTTTCCTAGAGATAACCTTTCAAATCGAAGGCAATACCTGTGTTGGTATAGCATCCAGCGTAAACCGTCATTCCATTCGATAGGAGAGCCAGGGTTGTGTCATGTCCAAATCCAGTGTCACCTATAAAACCAGCATTCTCAATCTTCAAGAATTGAGTTGGGAAGATAGTTTCAAACAAACGCACATCCAGAGATAACAACAGCTTTCTTCTTGAGAAGCTGATGCGCAATCCAACGCCTTCCAAGTAGCCATCCAATTATCCAGAACATTTCAAACATTAAAATCCCTAATTATTTACCTATAGGAATAATTACTATTTTGTTCGTGCTTTATTCTAATAATGCAGCTCGGTCAGAACGATGAAAGACGTGCCCAGAATAGATCCTCCGCTGTCATTAGACGTGATCCAAAAACTCAGTGGCAATAATTTGACTGACAAAGTCGTCACTCAAAGTTTGAACTTCAGCAGCAACAAAATGTAGCATATCATCCAAAAGTTCATCGGCCATTCTGTAATTCAGTGGTAAAGATGATGCGTGAGTTTGGAGTAAAAGAAACCTAAATTCACACTCAACAGTTGAATGGCGTCTATCGGCTCAAATTCCGGATTTCCTAAATACCCTAAACTTTTGATTCTGTTAAATCTCTCTCTCCCTTTCCTGATTGATGTAGCTAGACGCGATGGAACCGTGATGCGTGTTGGTTGAGATATTGTGGTTTGCATTTCCGCGTCTTGTGTATTAAATGGAGGCTGTGGCGATGTCCCACGAGACGGATGGGTTACATGCTGAATAATGATAGCTTCCTCGTCATTCTGGTCCAGAGCTTCATCTCCAGCGTGATTCAGTTGGTGATCTGGTTGGATATTTTCTGAAATTGTTGTATCTGTCAATCGATTTGCGGTTTGAGGCGCGATATCAAAGATTGTAATCTGTTGGTCTGTTTGGAGTTTCCAAGGTGTTGGTTTCCCTGTTGTTGGAGCGGTATAACTAGATGAGCCGTAGAGCTTCAAAATTCCATCCTCGTCGTCATCCTCTTGCTTCCGTGGGACAGATCGGACAGGCGAAGGGGACCTGGGCACTTTGTACAATGCATTCATTCCTCGCGGAGGGCTCTGAGCAGATATATCCAAGTTCTGATTCGTTACTGAGGCCAAGAAATCATCCAACGCGTAATCAAGCGAAACACCCTCCTCATTCAACGCGTCCTGGTTGGGATCTCCAGTTTGATCCAGACTCCATGAAGCGATGGCCGCTTGATTCGTGAGACGCCGCTTCTCCTTCAACTTTTGAAGCCTTTTTTCCTTTTTGATTCTTTCTTGCAGGACAAGTTCTTGCAGCCGTAGTTTTTCAGCTTCCATTCTCCTAGTTGCTACAACAAGACGCGCATCAGATTCCTGTAGTTTCTGACGCGTTGTTGCGGCGTCTTTTGTTTTGTTTCTGGAAGTGAGTCCAGTTGAGGATGTTGTTGCAAGGGCTGTGAGAGACGACCGAGTTGTAGTGACAAAGTCATGCGGAGGTTTATGGCGGGTGACTCTGGCTGTGGGACCCAGAAGCACTGGAGACTTGTTTGAGTTTCTTGATGGAGCCCGCTGAGGAGACATAGATTGGCGGGTCGAGACTCGAGGTTGAGGCTGATGTTGTTTGAGAGCCTGTTTCGTCTTTGGAAAAACATTGATTGTTGTTGGGGCTGGTGTTATCACTGATACGACAGGAGGTTGTATTTCTGCCGGAAGAGCAGGGAGGGGAGTTTGATTCGCCTGCTTTTGAGGTGATGATTGTTTCTTTGGAGCTGTGACCTCAATGATGGACTGCTTGAGACTGTTCAGCTGAAGTGTCTCCAGCACAGATTTAGATGTTCGTTTCATGGAAGAGAGCACCGAAAGCTCCTTCTGGACTAATTCAACAGCGAGCTGCTGTTTGGTTTTGGTCACGCGTTTCATCAAATTGGAGCAAGTTTTATTTCCGATTATCAAAACAAGACAACTGAACGGATAGACTCGCCAGAGTGCATCAAGTCGAAACCACGGTTAATTTCCTCCAATTTCAACGTGTGAGTGACAACTGCAAAAAGAGTATGAGAATCAGGTCAAGAAAAGCCAGGGGGCAACTCACAGCTGTCAATGTCCAACTTCTTGTTGAGATAGTCGTCAACCAATCCTGGCAACTCAGTACGGCCTTTGTATCCACCAAATGCAGATCCCTTCCAAGTACGGCCAGTCACAAGCTGGAATGGACGAGTCGAAATCTCCTGGCCAGCCCCTGCAACACCAATGATTGTGCTTACACCCCATCCCTTGTGGGTGCATTCCAAAGCGGCACGCATCACATTGACGTTACCAATGCACTCAAAAGAGTAATCAACACCGCCATCCGTGATTGAAACAATGTGTTGTTGAAGGGAAACACCGGCTGGAACATCTGAAGGGTTCAAAAACTCAGTCGCGCCCATCTTTTTGGCAAGGTCGAACTTGCTTGGATTCAAATCCACCGCAATAATTCTAGCTGCGCCTGCCGTACGACACCCTTGCACGACGGAAAGCCCCACACCTCCGAGCCCAAACACGGCAACAGTAGCCCCTTTGCTCACTTGTGCGGTCTTCAGGGCGGCACCATAACCTGTAGTAATTCCACATCCAAGCAGACATACTTTCTCCAGTGGCGCTTGAGGTGTCACTTTGGCAACAGAGATTTCGAGACACACTGTGTATTCAGAGAAGGTAGACGTTCCCATATAGTGGAAAATCTTTTGGCCTTTGCAGGTGAATCGAGAGGTGTGGTCGGGCATGAGACCCGCGCCTTGAGTCTCGCGGACAATTGAACAGAGGTTAGTTTTTCCAGATGTGCAGAATTTGCAAGTTCTGCATTCGGGGATGCTGAGTTGGAAGGAAAAAAAATGAAAATATGCATAGTTACAACCAAGAGAGTTAAGAACCAGGTAATATGATACGTACTACAGTGGGATGACGTGGTCTCCGGGAACAACAGAAGTCACTCCTTCACCAACAGACTCAACGATCCCTCCTCCTTCGTGTCCCAAAATCACAGGGAAAACTCCTTCGGAATCTTGGCCTGACAGAGTGTATTGATCGGTGTGGCAAACTAGTTATAGGATAAGAGGGAAGCAAGCAAATGTCGAACCGAAATCAAAGATACCTCCAGAGGCAATGACCTTGATTCGAACTTCTCCTTTTTGGGGAGGAGCTACTTCAATTTCTTCGATACCTGGAATTCCTTTAGCGGTGAAACATAATGCTATTATTGCAGTTTAACCACTCACTCAGGGGTTGTTTTGGAGCCCAGGCGACAGCTGCGTGACACTTGATGACCTTAATATGCTGGGTTAAAGCCATAATAACACACATTGACTTGAAACCAAACTTGTCCAATTGTGCTCATTTTTCGATCGTTTTTGAAAATGGGACTTTTGCGAATTTCAAAGCATCCACAGTCAGAAGCTTTCGAATCGAGTAGAAAGAACTCGTGTATTTATTTATTCCGAATGCATTCTCCCAACTCCGGCACAACCACATATTTTGCAAGTTGTATTTAATAGGTACAACAGCTGTTTGTGCTCTTAGCGGTCTTGTAGAACATTTTACTCTGCGATGAGAGTTGGTCCGAACGTTGTACCAAGTCATCCAGGACCTCACCGCGGTTAAGAAGGGATTCCATTGTCTTATGCTAAAGTTAAAATTGGATAAGCATACTCCCAAACAAAAAAAAAAGAAACAGTAACCCTCAATATACCAAAACAATCTTGGTCTCATCCAAGTCTCTCTGAACTCGCAGTAATGGATCCGCAGCATGTGGATCCTGAAACTTTGTCAACTGAGCCTTTAATTCGGGGTACTGAGTTCCCGTGCTTGCAGGATTTAAGGTTCCCCACTGAGAGGAAGGGAAGCGGGTGCTGAATTCTTCCAGAACCTTGTTTACGATTGTAAACGCAGAACGGGTGGGATATTCAATATCGGTGACAATAACACCAGCCAGTCCATCGGATCGAACGTATACATGTCCAACGTACACTACGTAAAAACAGTGTTGAGCGCTGAGAGGGTCTTCCAAATAGTCTTTGAGTGGTAAATCTAAATTGCCACTAAACTGTTTTGCTCTTCAATCTTTTGTCGCTGGCCTCGCTGAGTTCTTTCGACGGCTGTTTTGATAAAGAAGCCCAAAAACTCTTGAACACTGAAGGATGGAGAGATTGCGGTGAGCAAAGGAGTGGTCAAATTAGAGACATGGTGGCTCTCTCAAGGCTGGTTGGGCCACTTTACCTTCCTCTCTGGAAATAGTTGAACGAAGTAAGATCATGTTCGGCAGCAAGCAGGCGACCGGTGCTGTCGGAGATGGCAAGGGAGAACACTTTAGGCATTTTGACGTTGAATTTGAAACAGCTTTTCAAAAGTTCCACGCTGATGATGGTGATGAGTTTCCATCCTTACAGCACAGAGAGCGATTTGTGTGGTTTAGCAGGACGGCGATTCAGAATTTGAATTGAGCGTGATTCATTCCTGCTGGAGGCAATAAAATCATGTCTGAATTCTACTGGTCTGGCTGGGGTTGGACACTGATAGGGAAAAGACTGTTGCAACAACCACATCTACCACCACATCAGCACAATCAACTATCGCTGGTAAATGCAAGCTGCTTGCGGTGATCGTGTTGCGTTAACCTCTTCAATTTAAGCTCCCAAAATGACACCAGAAGAAAAGTAAACGAACACTCTTGTCTGTCCGCCCAGCATCGAATTTGACACCCTCTGTTTTGCGCTTAGATTCGATTTGATTACTCGAAATCTGCAAGAATACTTGGGCGGCGATGAAATGAAGAAGATCCTTCAAGAGAGGTTGGTATTTCACTTTTTTTCGTTTCCTGGGGTATCTAACTGGGACTCTCAAAACAAAGGGACCTCAAAGTTTACTGGGGAACTGCTACAACTGGAAAGCCGCATATTGGATACTTTGTGCCGGTTCGGTTGAACCGTTTTGCTTAACAAATCAGGGGAACTCTAACAGTGCGACTACAATGAATTTTAACAGATGACAAAGCTGGCTGACTTTTTGCAGGCTGGATGTCATGTATGTTTGCATTGTTGCTGTGTTCATATGTCAAACCCGAGACATCATAAATAGGTGACTGTTCTTTTCGCGGACTTGCATGCCTACCTCGATAACATGAAAGCTCCTTGGGAGCTCCTTCGTCTGCGTACAAAATACTATGAAGCTGCCATCAAGGCAATGCTCACAAGTATTGGTGTTCCAATTGACAAATTGAAGTTTGTTGTTGGATCCAGTTATCAATTGAGTGAAAAGTACACTTTGGATGTTTACAAGATGCTTGCTCTCGTAACGGAGCGTGATGCCAAGAAGGCCGGGGCGGAAGTTGTCAAGCAGGTGGAAAGTCCTTACATGTCTGGTGAGTTTTGTTGCTGTGAAGTTTAAAAACTACTTATTCATTTCTAAATGTTTTAACGGTGTCTTAAGGTCTGGTTTACCCTTTGTTGCAAGCCCTTGATGAGGAATACTTGGACGTTGATATGCAATTCGGTAACGCGAAAGAAATCGCTCATTGGCGTGGTATTGATAGTATTAACTGTATTTTTATAGGGGGTGTTGACCAGCGCAAGATCTTCACATTCGCTAGAGAATCTTTGCCTCTTCTTGGCTACAAGAAACGTTCCCACCTCATGAACGTAATGCTCGGTGGCCTCAGCGGCTCCAAAATGTCCTCCTCCGACCCCGACTCCAAAATCGATCTCCTTGATGACGAAAAATCCATCCGCAAGAAGCTTGCCAAAGCCTTCTGTGAGGAAGGAAACGTGGAAGACAACCCAATCTTGTCGTTTTTGAAAGTCGTTATTTTCCCGTTGATGAGTTTGAAGGGAGAAGATACTTTTGTCATCAAGAGACCGGAGAAGTTTGGTGGTGACATTCGGTTTGTTGGGTTCAATGCTGTCTTTCAGGCGTTTCAGGACAAGAAGTTGCATCCGGCTGATTTGAAGAGCGGTGCTGCTGATGCTCTTTGTGCGCTGTTGGCGCCAATTCGAAAGACTTTTGAGGATCCTGAATTGGTTGAGTTGACAAAGAAAGCGTACCCACCAGCTGAGAAGGATAAGAAGGCTGCCGGTGGACCCAGTGCCAAGAAGGAGAAGAAGGATCCCGGTTCTCCAGCCGCTGGCAAAGTCAAAGCCCCGGCTGCTTCCACCGAAGATGATGAAGCATCTATTATCTCTAAGCTGGATATTGTCGTTGGAAAGATCATTGAAGTGCAAAATCATCCAGATGCAGACTCACTCTACGTGGAAAAGATTGATTGCGGGGAAGCCGAGCCACGGACTGTTGTTTCCGGGTTGCGAAAGTACATGACCACAGAAGAGATGCAAGACAAGCACATTCTTGTCTTGAAGAACTTGAAGCCAGCCAAGTATACAGCGCATATTTTTTGAAAAACTTTTCATTGCTGTAATTTCTAATCCTTTTTTCTTCAGCATGCGTGGTGTCAAATCTCAAGCTATGGTTCTTTGTGCCTCAAATGCGGATGGATCCAAAGTTGAATTCCTTGTTCCACCAGCCGGATCAGTCGCTGGTGACCGTGTTTACTTTGAAGGCCACGAAGGAAAACCAGACGATCAATTGAACCCAAAGAAGAAGATCTGGGAAACAGTTCAGCCTGAATTCAAGACCCGTGATGATCTTGTTGCTGTTTGGAAGGATGTTGAATTCAGAACCAGTAAGGGTGTTGTGAAATCGGCATCATTGGTCGCTGCAAACATCAAGTGAGATATTATTTTGGATCGAATGTTGTTGTGGGTATTTCGTTGCGCATGATGATAAATAAAACAATTACAAAAAAAATGCTTGTTCTTGGAACGTTACACAGACAATTGTTTTTGTCATAATTTATATTGAAGGCGGGTCTGTGAAGTTCTTTAAAGCTTCGGAGGTAACCCATAGGACTTCGATTTTCTCGACACTTAAACCTTCTTTGTTTCAAGCTACTGTAGGTGCCAGTCAGAAGCAAGTTGACAAATTCAAAATTTTTGGATCAATAAATAGATCGATTTTGAGAGAACTTCGAAACTCGGCCAGCACAAACATGATTGATTTTACTGGTGGCATGTCCCCATACTTGGCAGATGGATCGCTAAACTTCGCCCTTACTCCTTTTGGAACAAAGCCAAAGATAGAGCTAGCGTATGCCGGAGCTGTCATTTTCTCTATAATTCTCTTTCTCCATGTCGGATTGGCTATACGATTCAAGACCAGATACATGCTTGCAGCCATTGTGGGATGTACATTGGAGGCAGCCGGTTATATAGCCCGTGTCATTGCCATCAACGATCCATTTGCAACTGGCAAATATTCGATCCAACAAGCCTTCATCATCCTAGGCCCAACACTCATTGCAGCCACCCAATACGTTATGCTGGAGAAAATCATCCACTTTTCGTACCCTGCCGCTTCTCCCATCAAACACCATTTAATTACTCGAATCTTTGTTATTTCCGACATCATCACCTTTATTGTTCAATGCGGGGGCTCTGTCTTTCTCCTCCTCCCAAACCCAACGATGGACCAAGTCGACCTCGGAACCAACATCCTCCTTGCCGGTATCGTTATGCAAATGGTTTCTTTTGTGGCGTACATTTCTCTGGCCATCGTCTTTTACAATCGTGCACTGGCTATCGAGAGTGGGAGTGCTCCTGAAATCACTGCAAGCAATATCGAAGTTGATAAAACTGCCGAACTTGTTTCCAACTGGAAACGCATATATTTCACGCTCATGTTTTCTGGTGCCGCTGTTTGTTTGCGTTCGGGATTCAGAATTGTTGAATTCGCAAATGGATTCACGGGTCCGATTGCAACAAATGAGAATTACATGTACGTGTTTGATTTTCTGCTGATGGCTGTTGCGATGGTCGCATTTGTGGTTGTTCATCCTGGGTCGGTTTTGAGACATGCCGCTGATGTTGGAAAGATTGAGCCAGTTGTAGAAGGTGGTGAATCCAGTCCAGACGGAAGTAGTCCTGTCGTTTGATTACATTTAAATAAAGATGAAAAGTACGCGTAGAATCGATGTTCATTCTTTTGCAGATTCACGCGTGGTTCAGATGCGAGAAATTGGACCACTGGCAATTGTCCATTCCTTGCAGCCCTCACAACAGTGTGAAGTTTACACCTTCACGGGAGGGGTTTTTGACTTTCCCGCCTAGACTACTAACTTTGACAGCATTTTTATTTATTAATTGTTATTTATTATTCTTTATTGATTTATTTGTGATTCTCTGTTTTGGGATTGTCGCGTCGATCAATAAAGATTTGGAGTTGTTGAGAATTGAAATGACCGGCATGGCGTGATGGCGACCATGTCCTTCCCAGGTCGCGTCAGTGATCGCATCTCTCACGAGCGAACTTTATAAGAGAGGGCTACGTCCCTCCAAGGGGATCCTATTGTGAGTTGATCAGATTCGGTGAGTGAACGCGAGCGAAATCAGTTGTGCCAAAGGGTATTCCGGAAGATACCTGGGCTTTAGTAGCTAGCGAGTATAGCGGTCTCGAGTTGGGCGAAGTAGCGCATGGGAATGATCCCAGGAAGTCGACTAGGGAGCTTTAAAGAGTCGTAGTAGGTGTGCACCCAGTCGCTGTTGGAGAGCCTGCTATTGGGATGATGACCCAGGGTAAAGGCGACGGGTCCCACAGATCGTGCAGCCGAGCAATCAAACTAGGAGTGAGATTTAGTTTAAGGGTTGTAGGTGCGTAGGGACTTAGAGGAGTAGGGCCACCGCAGATCTCAATCTGATTGACATGGATCCGGAAGGGGTTGCGCTGGACCGCAAACCCAATGGAACCAAAAACACTCGCGAGTGGGGTAACGTGAGTAAAGATAGGAAGATTTCATTTTATTTGGGATTCAGTTAAGTTCTGTTATTTCTTTTATTTTATTTCTTTTATTCTGTTCTTTCACTTGTTCTTCTTTTAGGATCATTATTATAATTATTCCTCGTGAGTACGCCATTGCCGCGAATTTTACTGATGAGTATCTGGGCCACTGGACCACTCATCAGGCTCAACCAACGACCCATGCATCTGGACTATCTTTATTTAAACGATAAGGAAAGACTAGGAATGTGTGACAGGGGGGCCCAACCTTTAAAAGTGAGTCTTTTTATGACTGAAACTAATGTTTTGCGTGTTTATTCCGCTTTTTTTGACGTGGTCTTTGTGCCCGTTGCCCTTCGTCGGCCCCATAACAGTTGACTTTATGTCCTGTTGCCCTTCGCGGCTTAATATAGATTATTAAAAACAGAAATAGGGGGAACCTATGCCCAAATTTTGGGAATTTTTCAATGATTTTTGTTGAGTTGGGTTAGTTTAAATATTATAAGTAAAATACCCGACGCGTTTTTACGCGTTTCGAAAGTGGAAATGCAATAAATAGTATATTATTAAGCTACTCTTAAAGTTTGGGAGCGATTGGAGCGTGTCTGACACGCGTTTCAGTGATTTGAAGTGTTGGTGGTTAGAAGAAATCTCACTTACTACTGAACCGCTCCATCAAAAGTTATGAAACTTTGTAAATGTATTTGAAAAATAGTTTCTACTCATTTCGCTTTGTCGAGTAACGCGTTTTCTGGTTTTCAGAAGAGAGTAGTGTTTAGTTAAACTCACCCACCTACAGAAAAGGAAATGATTGGGAATAACAACACAAAACACTCAACATAAATCTATTCATTTTTATTCATTCAAATTACTAAATTAAAGAAAGGGGATAAAGGGGATTATATTGAGAGTGTTGTAGAGGAGTGATTGTCGCATTTCAGACAATTCCTAAGTCAAAACAATGATCGCTGGCATCCAGTCCCTTTTCCCCCCACTCCAACAGGATGATCGGGTCAATTTCCACCGCCTCTACGACGTCGTGTACCACCTCCGTTAAGTCCAGGCAACTCTGCTGGCCTGGGGAGAAAAAGATGAGGACTTTGTTATTGCATGTGCAAAAGCTTACCCCGACTGGAGAGGCGAGGCCAAGGAGGCATTCCGCTTGGTGAAGACCTCGAAGGCGGCCGTATCGTTCCCCGAGAAGGAGAAGGCCCGTCGCTACCTGAGAACATGGAGAAACAACGAGGTTAAAAATGGTAGAGGTCCGCTTACCCGCGAGGCAGCCGCATCTGAGCGCGAGGCGCGCTTTGTCTCCCTCCAGCCGGGTGTTCCTGCTCCCCAACCTGTTCCCTCCGTTGTCGCCAGCCCAGAAGTGGAACTCAGCGAAGCTGAGCTCCACAACGTCCCACTACCCGAGGACTCGGCATCTTCAACGCCCCGGGCTGGATCTCCTGCTCCTGCTACCGCTGGATCCGTTGAAGAGGACGTGGTGATGGGGGAGAGCATCAACATCAACCCCCCCTCACATCCGGTCGCAACCGTCGATCCGGTGACCATCGACCTGACCGTCGAAGCTCCGAAATCCGTAGCCGCGCCCGATGCCGTCGCTGACTTGCGGCAGTTGGTCCAAACCCAGGCGCAGGCGTTGGAGGCTCTACGGCGCCAACTTGCCAACCTCCAACCTGCCCTGGGCGCTCGATCGGCTGTTGAGGCTGTTCCAGTTGTCAACGCGCCCGTGGCCGCTGTCGTTCCTACGGCCGGTCCTTCAACTGCTCCTCGCTTGATGTTTCCTGCTGTTGCTGCTGTACCATCCTCCGCTGCTCCGTCAAACGGCGCCGCTCCGATGGCGTGGGAACCACGCGCTGTACCCGCTGGAGCGAATGGAACCGGAAGTGGTCCTGGGTATCATAGAGTGGATGAGTGGGGAAGTGGTGCAAATGTGGAGTGCCACCAACAAAATTATGGTCACTCACCTGGTCGCCGAGGACGCCGCTTCAAACAAATGGCCTACCATGAGCGTGAGTATCCCTCAGCTATGGCGGTTGGAGACCAGGATGTGGTCTTGGGTTGTTTGCTGTTGGAGCATTTTTTACATTTTACATTTTTTTATTTTATTTGCGAGACTTTGGCTTTTGCCCACTCGCTGGCCCGCTGTAAAGCTCGCCCCAGCCGCATATCTGCGCGCTTTAGTGCCCTCTCTATTGGGTTTTATTTCCGTTTATTAACGGATTTTTATTTTTGTGTAGGCATGGAGGCTCTTCGTGGGATCGAAGCGGCTAGGAAGCAGGAAACCTTTCGCTTCCTCATGGGAGAGGCGACGCAATTCCGAGCCCAGACTGGAGTCGAGGCACCCCTGGACTACAACTTTCGTAGTGCGCAGGTCTACAAATCGATGGGTGTTGTTGACCAGCAACACCGCACGTATGCGGGGAGACAGCGCCAACAGCGACAGCAGCGCTTCGACGCCAACCAGCGCCCACCACCACCGCCCCCCAACTACCCGCCGCCCGAAGTCGCTGGAAACGGCAGTCGTGGAGGACGCGGACGCGGAGGACACCGTAAGTGTCCAATCGCTGTGTTGGGTTTTATTGACCTTGACTTACAACAGACCCAACAATGGGCTACCGCCATCCCGAAGGAAGCCAATAATTATTTTGATAATTATCGGAGTTTTTCGCGATTAAATAAATTTATTTTATTTTTCTCTTATTTTCGAGAATTGTCTTATCATTTTTTTAGACAAATATTTTTATTTTCAATAATACAAGTGTCAACTGCCACCACCACCCATGACGTCGAGAAAGACCAAGAAGACCGCTTCAGGCGAGAAGGGGTTAGTCGGAATCTCCCAATGCCTTTTATTTTGGTCATATGTATTGGAGTGATCGCTGTGGTTGGAGCGATGTTTTGGAAACAACTCACCTGGTGCATGCGATCGCTAACAGCGCTTGTTCACAGACGCGATACCCGCAGCCAGTCAATGATGCTGGAGATCGGCTTCGGTGAGAAGGTTGATCACTTTCGAATTAGTTTCGACTATGGCGTTGAGGTCCAGACAGTCTCTGGATACGAAGCAACTCCGCTCGCGATGCCATTTGTCTACGCGGCAGCGATCTACTCGGTCGAAAATATTGATGAAGAGTTGCCCACAAAGTACACAGATGCGAATTTCCGTTCGCTGGTAAAGTTGTTGAAAGCTTCCAGAGTTGCGGGCGCAGTCATCCGCTGCAGATTTCCCGAACGATTGACCCACCCCTCAATGGACTTTGTATCGTTCCTCGAAATGGCGCAAAGTGGTGGAGTTAGTGGCTCCACTTCAACCTACGGTACTCCATCGAAGCAGGTCTCTCAGACCCCATTCTTGCCTGGGCAGTTCCCCAAATCAGTCAAGCCTATGGAAAAACCGAAAATTAGTACGTTGGAAACAGTCAAACAAGAAGAGGGACTTGTGGAAAGCGCAAGTGGCAGTTCTTTGGCAGCACATCGCTCAGGTAGCACTGCTACATACACCGCGGTTAAAACAGAGTCGCCATCAAAGGCGCCTAGGTTATCACCCACAAAGTCAAAGACATCTACGAAAGCTTCTTCGAAAGGAAAGAAGGCGTTTATTGAATCGCTTAGTTTCCCTGAGGGCAGAGATGATTCTTTGGGGTTTAGTGATGACTCTGAAAATGATAGCGGGGATCGCAGTGACAAATCCTCCGAGCCTTCAGAGGCCATTAGTCCTTCTGGTAGTGACGGGAGCAGTAGCGGTAGCTCTGGTAGTGAGTCGGATGATTCTGGGGTTCTTAGACAGAACCGCGCTGTTAAACGTAAAACTGAAGGTGAATATAAACCTGACCATTTGTCAAAACTACTGTTTGATAAGTTAATATCTGCTAATATGGTAGGAAAATTGACAAGTGCCTTGAATAAAATGGCAAATGCGTCCAGTATTGATAAGCTGTCAGCCTCAGTGACGCCTCTTGCTTCACCTGCCAACGTGAAGAACTGGTTCAGAGAAGTGGAAATTCTAAGAAATCGTCTGGTTCCGGAAACCTATGAGACTAACGATGATTTTGTTCGAAAATTCCTCACTATGGTGCGTTATGAGGGCGCGTTTGGAACGCGTATTCGCGATGCTATTCTTCGCTTTGATAAGAAAACGGATGCGTGGAAAAAGTTGCGTAAATTAACTCGTAGTGTGGAGGGTGCAGACTTTGAATATGCGGACAAGAATGAATTGAAGCTGTCCTACAAAATTGGTACCTATAACTCTGTGATGTTGGGTCAGGACCTGGAAAATCGAAACTCAGATTTGAGTGAACGTTTATCTGAAGCTGAGTTGAAGGATGTGTTGGTTGGACGCATTCAGCTTCAGTCCAAGACGGATTCCTATGTGTATAGAGTCTACCGGAAGTTCCTTAAGTCTCAAATCTTTGTTACCTCGAAGGATTCAAACACGGGGGAAAAGGTTAAAAGAAAAGTTTCTTGGGACTATCGTAAGGTCACCTACGACCAAGTAGTTACTGCGCTGTTTGACGCTGGATTTGACCAACGCTTTGCTGATGAAAATGACTTCAAGTTAAGAGAGAGTGGGAAGCAGAAGGCGAAGAGTGAGTTTTATGAGGAGAGAAGAGGGGAGTTGGAAATGGAGTCTAGACGTCAAAGATCTCAGACCCCTCCTCCTAAGCCTATTCCACAAACACCCGCACCTGTTACTCGCCCTAATAAGCAGGCGCCTCCTTCTCGTATTCCACCTTTTGGGATTTACTTTGTGGATACTCATCTTTCTGACCCCGGCGATGTTTCAATGCCCAAAGAAGTTTGGATGATGTAGCTTGGAATTTTGATGAAAGCTGTGTGGAGTCTTTCAATCAACTAGTAAAACAACTATGCGTTGACATGGTGTTGCATAATCCAACAGAAACCGATGAATTCATCATTGAGTGTGACGCATCAGGGAAGGCTTTAGGAGCTGCCTTGTATGTTAAAGGCGAAACGAATGCAAAGAAGGATAGATTGCCAGTTGCATTCATCTCTAGAACACTGTCTGATGTTGAGCAAAGATATAGCAACACAGACCGGGAAGGTTTGGCAGTAGTTTGGTCCATAAATTGTTTTGACAAGTTCATTTGGAATCGGCCCGTGACTGTTGAGACAGACCACTCAGCCCTTATTCCACTCTTTAAGAAGGGGGATCTTACTGGCCGTTTTGCTAGATGGGCTTACCAGCTGGCTGACTATGACATAACATTAGTTCATGTGCCCGGTAGCACGCAGGTTGCCGCGGATACGTTATCCAGATTGGACTTAAGTACGGACAATGTCCTTTCTCTGCGGAGGGAGAAAGATCTCAAAAAGGGACCCAGTATTGGCCCAGAGGACCAAAATGGTTTGGAAGAGGGGAGTGAGTCAAAACACCCACCACTTGAAACTTTATTGGACACATACATCTATGGCCACATAGAACCAACACCAGAAAAAACGGCTTATGCCATCAAAGTTTTTGAGAACTTGTATCAATCCTTGAGGCAGGAGGAGAGAGAAACAACACATGCGCTGATGAGCGACATGTCTCGCAGAATCATGAAAAAGAAGAAAGTGGAAAAGATTTTGTCTCTGGATGACATCCGAGGAACTCTACGGAAAGATGGTGGTGAGAAATGCCCATCCGTGAATATAACCACTTACAACGTTAATGGTTTGAGAAACATCCTGAAAAAATATGTTGAAAAGGGGGACCTTAAAAAGGCACCACTGGTAGAACAGTTGGAGCATTTCTTTAATTCACTGAGATGTAGTATTGTTTGCATCCAGGAGACTCGACTGGGAAAGGATAGCAAGAGTTCAAAGCTCATTGAAGCACTCAGTAGCCTTCCTCAGTGGAACTGTTCTCTCAACGATACGCAGACAGGATATGCAGGTGTTACTATGCTCTGGAGGAAAGAGCTCCTGGGGAACGTTTCCTTAGATAAGGTTGAGGTTGACAAACTTCTAAATGGGGAGCCAGATGAAGAAGGTCGCATTTTGACACTAAAACTGGCTGATATAGCAATAGTCACAGTCTATGTCCCTAGCGGGATGCGAAAGGCAGAACGCCACGACTATAAGATGACCTTCCTGGACAAATTAAAGTCCCATTGTGAGAACCTTTTAGAGAGTCACTATGTGTTTTTGGTAGGAGATATTAACATTGCGCCTGCAGCCGAGGATGTTTTACCCTTTGTTAGCGGTGAAGGCTTGGAGTCAAGGTTCCCTTCCACAATAACTAAAGAGGAGCAAGACTGGTTTGCCTCAATGAAGGATAACTTTGTGGATGGTTTCCGGATGAAACATCCAGGGAAGCTTGGAGCCACTTGGCTACTTAAAGGTTTGGACAGGAAAGAATATCCTTTCTGGCGCATTGACCATGTGCTAGTGGACAAACGTATCTCACCTGGACACTATGATGTGAGAGTTGATAGCAGTAGTGATACTCTCAGTGACCATCTTAGATTAGAGTTTCATATGAATCTCCAGAAGTATGGGCTACCTACCCTACCGGACACCAGCAGTTGGCTGACACCTGGCACTGAGGAATATTATGCCTTCTTCCACGAGTGCAACTTGGGATTACAGACTGCACCTCTGTTTGGTTATGATGTCAAAAGGATCCGTGAGTTACAGTCAAAGGACCCTTACTTTGGTCCTATACTTAGATATATTCAGAGTGGAGACATAGATCTTGAGCTAGATTTTGATGTGATGAAGGCTGCTCGTTATTTTGTCCTAGACAAGCAGGACTTATTGTTCAGAGTCGCAGATGTGACGGCAAAGACTGTCAGAAGACAGCCAGGCCTTATACAGTTATGCGTTCCTGATGGAATGAGAGTGGAGCTCTTTAAGAGACACCATGATGACTTGTATGGTAGCCACTTGGGTTATTCAAAGATACTCCCCACATTGATTGATAGATTCTGGTGGCCTGATATTGTGAAGGACCTTAAGGCCTATGTGGAGTCTTGTGAGACTTGCCAGAAGTCTAAAGACCAGAGAATTAAGGTGGGTTACATGAACCCCATTCCTTTGGGAAATTACCCTAACGAAAGGATGTTTGTGGACTTTGTTGGTCCCCTAAAAGAGGCCAGCCGCACTGGTCATAAGTACATTATGGTTTGTGTCGATAGTTTCACAAAGTGGGTTGAAGCTATTCCCATACCTGACCTTACAGCAGAGACTGTTTGTCATGCTTTAAGTGAAGTATTCTCTAGAACAGGAATTCCTGTTTTCCTTCACACAGATGGTGGACCACCTTTTAGTGATAACCTGATAAGATACTTAGGTACTCTTTTGGGTTTTGAGAAAACATTTACAGCACCCTACTGGCCTAGAGCTAATGGACCTGTTGAGAGGGTTATAAAGACTCTATCCCAGGAGATCAGGGCTTATATAAACAAGTTTGACTTTGATGATTGGGATGTCATCTTACCTTTTGCATTATTTGCCTATAGGACTCATGTCCACTCCACTACTGGAGAGACGCCATTCTACATGTGGTATGGAAGGGATGCTAGACTGCCCACAGATATGTTTTTTGGGGTCAGCCCCCATGATGAGTTGTATCCAGAGGAACTTAATTCCCCTGTAACTGAGTCCTTAGAGACAAATCTGTTGGACAATAAGGTAGAAGGGCCTTTCCCCTCAATTGCAGTGGCACAGTTCACTAGTTTGAGTCAGTTTAAAGATAAACTTCACCGAAAGATACATGGCTATCATAAGGATGTGCCGTTGTGGGACGCGCTGAGGGATGTTTTTGACACATATCAGTTGGACGTCCTATGTCTGGTATATGACCCTAAGAAGAAAACTAATGATAACCGAGAACACATCCCACAGAGATTCTTCTTGAAAGATGGAACCTGTGTGGCGCTGGAGGGGCGAGTGTCGAGATTTGACCCGTCTAAGAGAAACTCTAGTGTGAAGTTGGACCGGAGCCAGGCTCCTAGAACTGTGGCTATTTACAGCAGGGTAGGTTTGATAAGAAATGGACCTACTACTATTTGGAATGGCACCAATGCCACAGGGATGGGACCATTCTTATCTTACGAGACTGGTGTTCTGTCATGTTCCTATAAGAGACAGTCAGTTTTGACAGGAGACAAGGATCTTTGTACAAAGATCATCTTTGATCCACGTCCTCAACAATTATTGATGACAGTTGATAGACCACTGTGGAGTAATTCTGGGAATTTAGTATTGATCCAGAAGCCATGTTGGAGCATTGAATATGAAGTTGGTGAGCATGTGCTTGAAACATTATTCCACTACATGCCAGATGAGTTGGATTTTGAACTCAAGACATGTTTGGTGTCAGACGAAGCTGAGATCCCTCAGGAGACATCTGAAGAGATGCGAAAAACCATCCTTCAGTCTATAAGAGCTGGGCTTAGAAGTACTTATGATATTATTAAGGAAAAAGTGTTAGCAGCTCAGAAAAGGGCAAAAGAGAAGTCATTAGAAGACGATAGTCCTCCTTATGATTTTGAGATTGGGGATAGGGCTTGGCTGGCCGTCCCTTTGGAGGCTGAGGCACAAAGATTGCATGTGGCAAGGAAGTTTGTCTTTCGCTGGGTTGGTCCAGTGCGAATTATTGAGCAGTCAGGAGGTGACTCTAAATCCCACTTTACAGTGGTTGAGACCTTTCCGGGGGGAGAAATAACTTGCAGGCGTGTGCATGTGAGCCGCTTGAGGCCCTTTAAACATAGGAAGCCTATTGACTCAGCGGAGGATGCTGTTAAGCTGGCTGGGACCACCTTTGGCGAGGAAATTGAGACTTGGATGAAGTCTACCCTCCTCAGTCGCCGACCTAGTGGCTCATACCAACCTCTTGACTCAACTCATGAGATGCTTCAGAGGAAGTTCAACCCTGAGTGGACACCTATTGATATTACAGACCCAAAGTATGTGATTGAGAATGTTAAACAGGTTAAGTTTGAGGCCGGAACTTACCAGTACCTTGTTGATTGGTTGCATCAAAATAAAGCTCGAAATACTTCCTGGCAGTTACATGTGGATATGCCACCAGTTATTCTTGAGGATGTTTGGGAGAATTGTATTCGGAATCAGAACCCCGAATACTATCGAAACTACAAAAGTTGGGTCTCTGGCAAGTGGGCTAAGTCCAACCCTATGCCGCAACCAATTAAGGTTGACGACGAGTTATTATTGACTCCTCAAGTAGTTAGAGGCTATGTTAAAACGAGCTCTAGGAGAAAGAAGGCTAAAGTTAGCCAGAGGGCGGAAAAACAGGCCCTGGGTACCTTTAAGGCCCCTTCAGAAGTTGAGCAGAGAGTTCGCGTTGTTACTCGAAAGGGTACAACAAAATCTGCTGCAGCTTCAGGGTTGTCTACTAAGGCAGTAGATATATCCCCCAGTGTTGGAGTATCTGGTACAAAGAAAGTTGTGAGGAAAAAGAGCACAGCGAAACCAGATACTTCTCCACTAATGACACGGCAGCATACCATGAGGACAAGGAGTGGGAAGCCTACCACACCTTAATAATGTCCGTTGCCATGTTATCCTTTATTTTATTTTATTTTGTTTTGTTTTATTTTGGGTTTGAGGCTGTGGAGCTCTAGTTACTAGGACGTCACTAACCGAAACCGCGATCTTTGAGGGCTTCTTCTTGGTTGTACCCGTAGTTGACGGAGCAACTAGGAGGTGGTTTTTGGGGTCACTGTGAAGTTTACACCTTCACGGGAGGGGTTTTTGACTTTCCCGCCTAGACTACTAACTTTGACAGCATTTTTATTTATTAATTGTTATTTATTATTCTTTATTGATTTATTTGTGATTCTCTGTTTTGGGATTGTCGCGTCGATCAATAAAGATTTGGAGTTGTTGAGAATTGAAATGACCGGCATGGCGTGATGGCGACCATGTCCTTCCCAGGTCGCGTCAGTGATCGCATCTCTCACGAGCGAACTTTATAAGAGAGGGCTACGTCCCTCCAAGGGGATCCTATTGTGAGTTGATCAGATTCGGTGAGTGAACGCGAGCGAAATCAGTTGTGCCAAAGGGTATTCCGGAAGATACCTGGGCTTTAGTAGCTAGCGAGTATAGCGGTCTCGAGTTGGGCGAAGTAGCGCATGGGAATGATCCCAGGAAGTCGACTAGGGAGCTTTAAAGAGTCGTAGTAGGTGTGCACCCAGTCGCTGTTGGAGAGCCTGCTATTGGGATGATGACCCAGGGTAAAGGCGACGGGTCCCACAGATCGTGCAGCCGAGCAATCAAACTAGGAGTGAGATTTAGTTTAAGGGTTGTAGGTGCGTAGGGACTTAGAGGAGTAGGGCCACCGCAGATCTCAATCTGATTGACATGGATCCGGAAGGGGTTGCGCTGGACCGCAAACCCAATGGAACCAAAAACACTCGCGAGTGGGGTAACGTGAGTAAAGATAGGAAGATTTCATTTTATTTGGGATTCAGTTAAGTTCTGTTATTTCTTTTATTTTATTTCTTTTATTCTGTTCTTTCACTTGTTCTTCTTTTAGGATCATTATTATAATTATTCCTCGTGAGTACGCCATTGCCGCGAATTTTACTGATGAGTATCTGGGCCACTGGACCACTCATCAGGCTCAACCAACGACCCATGCATCTGGACTATCTTTATTTAAACGATAAGGAAAGACTAGGAATGTGTGACAACAGCTAGATTGTCATGCCCATCAACGTCGGAATCTGAAAGCAGCAATCGCACTACATCAAAATTCCATCAAGAAAAGCTGAATCAGCGCGTGGATTTTGAAGGAATAGGTGTACAATCGATGTATGGCCCAATTGACACGTCTAATTCAGAACGGCAGGATTTGCTTGCAGACCACCTTGACAACTTCCAATTGATTGCATCTGACTGCCCAAGTAAGTAATCGTTTGTTGCACACTACAGAGTATGAGCGAGATTGCGAGAGCAGCGCTTTGATTCTTCAAAGAGAGATCTAACAGGATCCAAATTCCATCTGAGGGGACGTATGTGATCCCTAAGAGGTAAAGGACTGTCTCTGTCGGGGTTTGAGAGAATCCACTTCGGTGCTCTCAAAAGCTCTCTGAGTATTACAGTCTGGTATTAATAATTAAACGGCAAAGATGCGTAGCTGTACCTTTCGCGGATCAGAGCAAGGCAAAATAGTCCGGAATCATTGTTGTAGAGTTCAATGACTCTCAAAGAGTCCCAAATGTAGCTGGTGTAGGGGTGGTCATGGGACAAAGCTGGCGATGGAAGGACTTGACGCAAGTGCCACTACGCTTGTGATGAATGGCAAAAGTAGACGAAGAAGGTGTGGGTGTATCGCATGTCAATTCTATGTCACGAGCACTGAATGCAGCCTCGAGTTCCAAACCAGCATGCGTCAAAGATAGTATTCAATGTGATCTTGAACTGAATCAACGCGCTTGTGAAACTACAACTGCATTACCATCTCAAGTCCAAAGTTTCCAGTCCCCTCCATTCTTGTCTCTGTCAGAAGGTAATAAATAGTTTGGATATAATTTGACATACATGTCATCCGTTCTCGGCACACGAAGGCGGTTCTACTTCACGGCTGCTCAGACACGTGGGACAAAGTTGATTGAGTTCTGAAGCTGTGAGATTATTTTTACGGCGGGTTGGAGGAGGAATTATCGAGTTGGCCGATGATGGCGTTCGAAGGAATTGCGTATTAAATTGAATGAGTTTATGTTGCTCGTCGGACTGGTGATAGCTCATCCGGTGAGGCCTCGTAGACTCTGAAAAATGTTTCCGAAAGAGGCTGATCACCGCTACTTGTATAAATTTGTTAAGGCTTCGCGCCAGTCAATGTTGTTTCCAGTACCAAGTATCCAGAAGTCCGGCCAAATTGACTGAAGTCTTGATGAAGCTGAATGGAACGCGTCATATGTAAACTAAAAAAAAATAAACAGGATGAATAAGCTCTTTAAACTTTATCTCCTCCTTTGTGTATCCAAAATTCACAAAACAAAAGGTGAAAACCTGTACGATTTTCATTAATATTCTACAATTATCCGACTTCGATACTTTTATTGCCATTATATACTACAATGTATACTACTTGTTACCAGCAGTAGTTGTATAGTGGTTATTATGCCTGCCTTCCAAGCATGCGACCCGGGTTCGAATCCCGGCTACTGCACTTTTCGATTTTTTTCTTCGATGCATGTGAGATGATGGTTTTGAAGGAATGTGTTTTATCACTCACTTCTCGAGGAGTGAGTCTCTGCAAAATCACTCACTTCTCGAGGAGTGAGTCTCTGCAAAATTTATTTTGATGAGGAGGAGGAGGAGGAGGAGGAAGCAAAAAATAAAGGTTTCACTGCATCCACACGGTCAGTCTCTTCCAAGGCATCAACGGCGGCCGTTTCTGCCGTTTCAACACGGCGAAACAATGGTTTGGTGCCGGCTCCACCCATGGCGACTGTGGGTGATGTCCGTTCTTCTGTCCCAGCAATGCTGGTACCGTAAGTCCACACTCAAATCGAATCTACAAGTACATCTATCCAAGCCAGAACTGCGTTATTGCAGATGCGAGATTAAGTTAAACGGCTCCTTGAGCCGACGATTCTGCAGGTGCCCGGAAGCAGCGGCCGAATCATCCTCACCTTTCCAATAACAGCTGTGGATGATGTAGACCAACTCAGGACGATGACATCAGTAGAATTCTTGGAACACTTGGCGAAAAACAGCGAACCGCACAATCAGCTGCCGCTTGCGAATGATTGAGCTTGAGGACCTGAATTAGTCACCTGAGGTGAATACTGGACTCTCGCAGTGTAAAACAACAAAGACAGGTTTCTCTTACAGTAGCAGAAGTACTTTCCAGTTATTGAGGACCTTAGCTCGATCCAGCACTCTCGCATTGCGAAGCAGGCAATGCAATCAAACTCTAGACGAAGAACGTGAATAAAGAAATTTGCTTGCAACGTATTCCATCAGAAATACTTTCCATTACTCGGGTTGTATCTGAGACGATATCTTATGGACAGTTACAAGAACGCGACACAGTTGTCGTGCTAATGTTGTGCCCAAAAAACTTTACGTGACCAAACCGTCATTACCCACAACAAATAAAAAGAACAAGATTGAATTGAAATCATGTCATAAATCTCATTTTTTTTAATCAGTGTAAAGAGTGAGTGATCCATAGGGAAACTCTGCATTTATTTTGATGAGGAGGAGGAGGAGGAGGAAGCAAAAAATAAAGGTTTCACTGCATCCACATGGTCAGTCTCTTCCAAGGCATCAACGGCGGCCGTTTCTGCCGTTTCAACACGGGGAAACAATGGTTTGGTGCCGGCTCCACCCATGGCGACTGTGGGTGATGTCCGTTCTTCTGTCCCAGCAATGCTGGTGCCGTAAGTCCACACTCAAATCGAATCTACAAGTACATCTATCCAAGCCAGAACTGCGTTATTGCAGATGCGAGATTAAGTTAAACGGCTCCTTGAGCCGACGATTCTGCAGGTGCCCGGAAGCAGCGGCCGAATCATCCTCACCTTTCCAATAACAGCTGTGGATGATGTAGACCAACTCAGGACGATGACATCAGTAGAATTCTTGGAACACTTGGCGAAAAACAGCGAACCGCACAATCAGCTGCCGCTTGCGAATGATTGAGCTTGAGGACCTGAATTAGTCACCTGAGGTGAATACTGGACTCTCGCAGTGTAAAACAACAAAGACAGGTTTCTCTTACAGTAGCAGAAGTACTTTCCAGTTATGGAGGACCTTAGCTCGATCCAGCACTCTCGCATTGCGAAGCAGGCAATGCAATCAAACTCTAGACGAAGAACGTGAATAAAGAAATTTGCTTGCAACGTATTCCATCAGAAATACTTTCCATTACTCGGGTTGTATCTGAGACGATATCTTATGGACAGTTACAAGAACGCGACACAGTTGTCGTGCTAATGTTGTGCCCAAAAACCTTTACGTGACCAAACTGTCATTACCCACAACAAATAAAAAGAACAAGATTGAATTGAAATCATGTCATAAATCTCATTTTTTTATTTATTTTCTGTATAAAGAGTGAGTGATCCATAGGGAAACTCTGCATTTTGGAAATGGGCTCCAAAACCCTTCAGATCGGTCTTGAGCTGACGGACCTTGACACAACAGCGTCCTCCACACAAGACATTGGACGGGCGAATGCTTACAGCTTTGGGAGTGTTCAAGTCCTGACTCAAAGTGCCCACTCGACTCGGGTTTCTTCTCAAGATTCAACTCCTTTTAAACCAAGAGAACTCTTGATTCCCAGCGCGGAAACAGCCCACTATTCGGTCGCCAATATTGAATACACGTCAGAGGCTCTCGTGATTCAGCAGGCAAAGTGGGCTTCCCACTTGGGTCTGAGTGCGTTTGTTCTTTCTCCTTCAGATTCAACAAATATCCACCTGATGGCCCGTACTGTATCTTGTCTGATTCAATCGCTTGGTTATACGCAACTTTTTATAAGAGTGGCCGCGTCTGATAAGGGCTGGCAACAGTGGAACACCATCCGCAGTCTTGCAAACCATTCCTCCAAGCTACTGCTTGCTATTGAATTCACGTCTGTAGCCAGTGAGGAAGAAACAACCGTGAATCGCTGGATGGCGGAGCCTGTTCGGCTGGTTGTTCTTCCGTCATCTGTCTTCCTAACAAACAAGAAAAACTACCCGGTCCTGAGCAAGAGGCATCAGGCTTGGTTACACAGGCTCATGGATGTAAAGAATCATTTTTATATACATGTAGATGTGGTTAGTAACGTCCTTTCTTGTTTCAGCTCAGCGTGCAGTTTCTAGTCACCTCGCCAACTGTTCCTGTAATCTCCCAAGAAAACGGTGGAATCAGTGCTTACCGCGTTTACATTGAGCACTTGTCCAAGACACGTCCACCTCTTTCCTCAGTTGACGAGTTTGCCCAAGGATACGATGACTACCTCCAAGCCCCTCTCCAACCCCTCATGGACAATCTTGAGAGCGCAACCTACGAAGTATTTGAAAAATGTCCAACAAAGTATCAACAATACGAGCTCGCCATTTCAGAAGCCCTGAAGGACAGAATTTCAGCTAATGGGAAACGCGACTTTGTTGTATGCGTGTTTGGTGCTGGGAGAGGGCCCTTAGTAGACTGTGCATTAAGAGCTGCTGATACCGCTGCCTGTTCTGTTCACGTGATTGCTTTGGAAAAGAACCCCAACGCGATTGTGATTTTGGAAACCAAAAAAGAGGAGAGGTGGGGAGATTTGGTGGACATTGTTCATGCTGATATGCGGCACTGGGTCCCCAATGTACAAGCAGATATTCTTGTTTCGGAGCTGCTGGGCTCTTTTGGAGGTGAGGCTCCTTGACAGTCATGTTGTAAAATCTCACAGCTCGGAACAGACAATGAACTCTCTCCTGAGTGCCTTGATGGAGCCCAAAAAGTACTCAAACCTGATGGAATCAGTATTCCTGAAAACTACACCGCCTTCATTTGTCCAATATCTTCCTCAAAGCTTCATAACGATGTTCTTTCGTACAAAGACCTCGAACACCTCGAGACCCCGTATGTTGTTAAACTCAAGGCCATTAATTCAATTGGCGGAGGCGAGCCAGTTCCAATTTGGAAGTTTACTCACCCCGTGAGAGAATTGGAAGTTCCACCGTTAGGATCCAAGAACTTTAACCTTCACAATACGCGATTCTCGAGTACTAGATTTGATGTGAAGGAAGATGTGTTGATGGTGAGTTTTCCCCCTCATTTTTCTGTGTTTTCAGAGATTTGTTTTAACAATGTTTATGGCAAGCATGGAATCGCTGGATACTTTGAAAGCATTCTTTATCGTTCAACTCTTTTGAGCATCAACCCATCTACTCATTCACCAGATATGAGCTCTTGGTTCCCAATCTTTTTCCCAATTCAGACCCCAATTCATTTACGCCGAGGAATGAGCGTCGATATCTTGTTTTGGAGATGCACAGATGAAAGAAAGGTGTGGTACGAGTGGTGTGTGATTCCTGTGGATGCGAATGGACATGAGGTTGTGGGTGGTGCCAGTTTAATTCATAATGTCGGAGGAAGAAGCTCGTGGATTGGTTTGTGATAGGTTGGCACCAATAAGATGATGAAAAACAGAGTAAACACAAGAATCATATTCCAAGGGTTGGCTTTCAAATTTGAATTCAACATGCATGAATCACGAAATCGTGTGTCCCAACTGGTTCAACAAAAGAATATTTATTAATATCAGCCTATTCAAAAAGCAAAACCAGCCCTGTCATAGTCTGGTCAGACGCAAATATGGCTTCACACTCTTGAACTCGGGGAACAGCTGATGGGACAAAAAACACCACGTTAAATCAACCACTGAGTTAATGAAAGCAAAACAATACATACTTTTGCGGCTTCCTCATTGTTGAGCGAGTTGTGCACAATAACTTCATCGCCGGGTGTCCAGTTTGCGGGAGTAGCCACTTTTCTCTCATCACACAGTTGCAGACTGTCAATAACTCTCAAAATCTCGTTGAAGTTTCTCCCAGTGCTGGCTGGATACGAAATGATTGTTCGAATTACGTTCTTTGGATCCAACACAAAAACACTTCGAACAGTCAGTGGCATTCCTGCCTTGTCCACATTAGTTGAATCCTGATAATCAAGCATGTCGTATAGAGTAGCAATTGATCTGGATGGATCGGCAATGATGGGAAACTCAACCGAGCAGTTCTGTTTTATCAATGAAAGCACAGTGTTAGTGCGTTTAGCCGCATCTCTCGCATCTCACCTGAGTCTCGTTTATGTCTTTAATCCACGAATGATGGTCTTCGAGCGATGAACAGCTGAGTCCAAGCACTTTAACTCCTCTCATTGTCCATTCTGAGCTCAACCGAGCTACCGCTCCTAGCTCAGTAGTGCACACTGGAGTAAAGTCTTCGGGATGCGAAAACAAAATTGCCCACGAGTCCTTCTTGAACGCGTGAAGCGTTAGTTCGCCTTTCGTTGTTTGGGCTGTGAAGTCTGGTGCAATATCTCCAAGTCTCATTGAATTTATGTTCTATTTACTCAGGTCAATTATCATGTATACTAGAGAGAAATTCAATGATCTTAGACGTGTTTTTTGCAGATCTTTCGACAATTTCATACTGAAAGATCGTTCCATGATGAGGGGAATGTCCATACTGACGGCTGTCTTAAGGTTGGCCGCGTTTCACAGAGTCTGTTTGCTTGCTTTGGCGGACAAGACTCAAACGTCGATTACTTTCGCTTTTGTTGGGCCTTATGCTATGTACGATATCAAATACTCCAGACTCCAGAGGAACTGCTCCTAACTATCAATCAGCTTACCTAATGTTGAAATGAATGGATCACTTGTCACCAATGATCCTAACTCTGGCTCCTTGATGGTGGAATATAGCACGGAGTTTTCAGACTTGACTTTATTCTATTGGAACGACGTTTGTGCAAGAGTGAGTCTTAAACACGCTTGCCGCTCTGCCAAAAGGCCCAAAACTAACTTATTGTGGTCACAGATAGCGGTGGACGCTATAAACGCGAATAATGAAGTACTTCCTGACACCACCATCAATATTAAGCGGTTCAACAACTTCCGTTCCATGAAGGGTGATAATGGTGGTTACGCAATGCAGATCGCGATGGATATCCAAAACAACCATCCAGGTTTCTCTCCACAAAGCCCAAAGGTTTAAAAGTTACAATTATTGAAATTTTGTTAGACGTCGTGGCGGTATTCACAAGTGACCTTCAGGCAACAACGACAGTGTACGTCTATCAGTTCTATACTCGCTTATCGACAATAAATTTGCAGAATGCAGAGCCAGATTTACTCCCGTTTTCAACTTCCAACAATCTCAGCATCTCAAGTCTCGTCGAAATTCAACAACAAAAATGACTATCCCTATTATCTTTCAATGCTATCCAGTAAGGTCAAATGCTCTCTGCAACGGTGACATTATTAAAACTATCTTTTTTGCGGCAAGATTCTGGATGGTTTGAAGCAAGTTGTTTGCTACTGAATTCATGGGGAGTAAAACGTATTGCAGTCATTTGGCAAAGCTCGTTCTTGTCTGATCCGCAGGCAATGTTCGACACGCTTACCAAGTGCAATTTGAGCATTGTAACCTCTTTCAGAGTTTCTCTGGCAGAAGTTACGATGGAAAATGCTCAACGAATTGGCCAGGAAATTGAGTATTACGACGCCAGGTATACGCAGTCCCTCTTTGATATGCATTTTTAAGGCTAATGAGGCCTCTGGAATTGATAGATACGTTCTTATATTTGCAGAGTCTACCATGAGTGGCTTTTTCTACTTCACTTTGGGGCAGTTGGGTTTTAACTTTCTTGGAGAAAGAGTTTATAAACTGTAATTTTGGCTACAGAATGAAATTAGCAGTCGGTCCTGGATACGTTTGGCTTGGGGTCTGTATGCCCATGTCTCCTGGACCCTTGTACAATATGTCTTTAATCAATCATTTCATGGTAATTAATCAAAGTTATGTCGAATTATCTGAGCTTCTAACGAATGAATCAATAAGTTTGTATTTGGCAGCGAATTAGATATGCCAGTTTATTACGGAGAGCTTCTTCAAAGTATTTTGGATGCCATCAATGTTTTCACGGAACCTTATAAGTATTGCTGTGAAAGTCCATTCCAAAGAAATTAAAATTCAAATCAGTTCTACTTTTTCCATCAACGATGGGAAGTTCACCGGTAATTGCGCACAAGCCTTTGATGCAATTGGCTTATTGGCTTCTGGTATCGATGCCGTCAGCAACTCAACTTCGCCAGAAACCGTTGCCCGTCGAAGTGCTCAAAGACTTCTGAATTTCACGGCTTTTATGAACACAGGATATCGAGGACTTGTCCAAGATCCTATCAGATTGTTTCCGTCTGGCGACATGGCTGTGTAAGCTGCCAGGCTCCTTTTGTCCTCTGTTTGACACGCATTCACGTTTAGACCATACTTGGGGTTGCAGATCGATGAAACCGGCTATGTCATGCGTAAAACTATTTTTTCTCTTTTTTTCAGCTTTTGTTTTCTTAATCTTGTCTTCTTCCACAGCGTTTGCCGTTACTGATGCGCAATGGAAAACAATCATTGCTATCCCAGGACTTCCTCCGCCTATTTTTGCTGGAGGAACGTCAATGCCACCTCCTGATGGCCGCGTATACGCTGATGCTATTTTGGATTTGACCAGTACGACAGGGCAAGTAACACGCGTTCTTCAGTTCATTGGATGGTTGGTTTGCAGTTGTGATATGATTCTTGTGGTGATGAATCGAAGCAATATCATTGTTCGATCCAGCTCTGTAAGTTTTACGGCATTAATTCTCGTTGGAGCCGCTATTGGATACGGCGGCAGCAGCTTTATTTACGGAAAGCCAACTCCGTCAAGCTGTCTTGGGTCAATGTGGCTTCCATCATTGTCCTTTTCGATTGTTGCATCAGCACTGATAGTTAAAAACGCACGAGTGGCTGTTATTTATGCAGCCAAAACAAGGCTTCCGAAAATCATCTTGACTAATTGGCTGAGTCTGTTGGTATTTGGATGTTTCATGGGAGTAGAGATGGTAGTTTCATCATTCTTCATGGATATTTGGGACTGACAGTTTCGACTTTTGCGTCCAGATCCTGTTGGCTTTTTGGTCTAGTCTGTCTAAAATTCACATCAAAACCATTCACACCACATCGCTTCAAAGAGAATTTCTGTGTTCATACGGCTCAACAGCTGGTACAATTTTGGAGAAGTCCATTTTGGTCTATCATGTCCTCCTTGTCCTAACTGGAATATGCATTTGTGTTGTGATTCGGAACTTGAATGGAATTCATTCAGAAATGACATATCTCACTGTCATACTGGCCTCAACTTCTTTATTTACCATCATCAATTGGTTACTACAAGCATCTTCGCCGTCTGGATACACTCAGCGCCTGTCGCAGGCACTTACCACATGGTTAATCTTGACAGTAGTAATTGGCTTAAAGTTTGGGTCGCGAGCGATCGAGCTTTGGTATGAAAGTACTTTTACTATGCAATCACTGTTGTCCAGTCTGAGTTCAACGGCCCAATTATCAATCGGCACCCAGAAAACTGCATCTAAATATAGCCCTGTTAAACCTGATACATCAAGCTGTAATAATGGTACCAATACAGTGCTAATCATTTCAACGACTACAGAGCGGCGTAAGAAAAAGAGGACAACTGTTACAGCTATGAAAGTTGTTTATAGGATCGACGAAGGGATGTTTTCGAAATGGATGGAAGCACTCTGCACTGTCCAAAAGAATCGGGAAAAAACATTGGCTTTATTCTTTCCTTGTGAACATGGGTCTTCTCGAGCATTTAATATTAGAAAAGAGTCGTTTCATGAAGTTTCGGCGAAGAGCCCTGTTAGGCTTGCGGGCAATGTTTTGGTGGCCGGTGGACACGTGCGACAGGTGTTAGTGGACTTCACGTCGGCGGAGCAAATGTCAAACTTTCAACAGTCTCTAGAATAATTAATTGAATAAATAATCGATTAACATGAAACAGCCATTCCCTGGATCATGCCACTGCGGAACCATCAAGTACATTGTAATGCTCGATGTTCCTACAGGCTTTACATCAGGTGGTACCGAATGTTATCCGGTCGATGAGTTTAGGACTTTTCAACTCCAAAAATGCAACTGTTCAATCTGTCACAAATCTGGGCTTTTACATCTGCGACTGGCTGATTCGGTGAAAGACTTTTTCCTTCTGAGACCCGAGCCAGTGATTGACAAGAACGGGTTTGCCTCCTTGACAGCAACTGGCCTCATGAGCGACTACACCTGCAACGAAGGACACATAAGCTTCTTGTTTTGCAGGAAATGCGGAGTACGATGCTTCAGTCTTGCCGCAAATCTAAATCGCGTGGAGTTGCCGACGGAATTATCAGCAGTTGGGGTTGGACCGCAGACAGAAGGATGGACTGTCAAACCATGGAACCCCAATGTGGAATGGGACATCAAAAGACTGGATACCTTGCAATTAATGCCTTGACGCTCGATGATCCCTCAGAACGCGGCTTTGATTTACGAAAGTGTTGGGAAACGAAAAGCGTCAAGTACATTGACGGGCGATCGTGGAGAGGGAAAGTACAGACCGACAGACCGCACGACAATGGGGCTTATTAGCATATTGGTTCCATATTTCTTGTCCCACTGCCCATTGCCCAATAAAAGCTCTCACGCATAATAACGCAACATATGATATCGACTGGACATCATAAGACGGTATCTATGCACATGACGCATATGATAGAGAGTGGTGGTTCAAAGACGTATGAGTCACACCAGCCTCCAGGGCTTCGAACCACCACTAACCCTGTCCATCTTTCTCACAAACTGTGATCACACACAGCGAGCCAGCTACGAAACATACGATCAAATCCAGATCCTTTTATTTTTCTTCGTATTTTTGAAGCGACGCAATTTAGAATCAGTGTTCAGCGCCCTCCTGAGTCTTCAAGTACGCCTTGGTGTGGTAGTAGTTGTTCTTCTTCACAGCCCAGTCGCCAAGGTAGTAGTAGAAGGCCAATGGTGGCAGAATAAAGACAGACAGGCGACCAATTCTGATGGCAAACTTCTTTGCACCGGGGTTAAAGAAGCCCTTAAAGAGATTCTGCTGGAACGGCGAGATTTGGTGCTCTGCGAGAGGTAAAGAGTTAGACTAAGACTCTTCAGGCTGTCGATGGGCTCTCGTTACCGTAGTATCCATTCATTCTGCTCAAGTTTCCAAACCAAGCACTGTTGATTGATGTGCGATTTAGTATCCCTATCCAATCATAATAAGCCCGGTGCGAGAAGGAGGTGTACGTACTGGCCACCCATTTTTAGACTTTGTGTTGAGGAAAAAGTGAAAATGCCTTCATTCTATAAAAACACAAAACATCAATAGTCTATCTCCTTTCTGGCTTTCGTATCTTCTGAGGACTTTGGTTCCTAAAAGACGTATTGTAATCATCAGGGAGCTCATTCGCCCGTGACACGGCATCACTGCCTGATCCTGATGAAAATTGATCACGTCCACTACTCCCTTTAATCCCCACAAAGTCTTCATTTTCATCATCAGAAGGGTAATAAACTTTCCGAATCTTCGCATCTGCAGACGAAACAGATCCATTGCTCCCTGATCTTCGTGCACGCTTTCCAGAATCAATTGCTGAACTGGCAGGTTTCGTTGGTGTCTTGAATGCAGAGTTTGTACTCTCTTCTAGCGGCCCCACTTCGGAATGAAAGCCAAATGAAGACGACGCTTCCACGGAAGTCTCAGATGGAATCGCCAACACAGAGGTCCCACCAAATGCTCCAAACTTTTCTCTCGACGCACCGGTAAAACCACCAAAGCTCTGCATCACACCATGAAATGTTCCATTATCTATAGAATCCAAGGAATCCCTGGCTAATACACTTGCATCCGACATACTTGTTGAAGGGTACTCAAATTCCAGCTTGTTTATAAACCGGTGAAATATTTTTTGAACAGGTACCCTCATGGAGTCTTGTTTCACGTATATCCGAAGAGTGATTTCTTGTGGATTTGATGGAATCAGGTGAGAAAGTTGAGACTTTGGTAGATCCTTGAAAAAAAAGGAATGAGGGACGAATCAGATTGCTAAAATTGACGAAGAAGAACAACTCACAAAGTTCTGGTTTTTGTTGAACTTGTTGAAAAATCTGCACTTGTCAATTGGATTTTCAGTTTTGAAGCACCAGTCCAGAACGAGATACTCTGGAAAAATGTCGTCCTCTTTGATTTCTTTGCGCTCAGAGGCGGTTGCATAACTTAAAATCCGCTCTGCGGTAAAATTATGTTTCGTGACCCGGTGAGCCATATGACTGGGAAGTAGATACGACTCCGCACATCTATGAAACAAAAAAGTCAGGTGGCGAGTAAAAATAACCTAAAATACCTATACAAATCTCTCAACCGAATGCGTTTTAAAATATCTCGCGAAGCTGCAAGCGCTGGTGTTCTGCTGCGTTCAATTTCCTTAAGAATAGCATCCGTCAAGTGAGTGTATTGTTCAGGAGAATCAATTGCCGACCCAATATCAAGGTGATCATCAGCCAAACAAAGGGCTTCAATAAGCATCAACTCAATCGCCTTTCCAACTCTACAATAACTGTTTCAAAATAGAATAACTTAAAACGACATGATTGGGAATGGACGGTCACACACTTGTGAGTATAAATCTGCTTGAAACATATTGAAGCGCGTTTGAAAAAGCTGGAGGAAGGACACAAGAGATGAGCGAATAAACTAGTTGTCCTAAAAAAAACGGCATACCAAACTTAAATTCAAAGCCTCATTCTTGTTCCAGCAAATCTGATCATTGATCACTCGCGTAAATTGCATGGACCTCTGATGATCAAATCCGACTTTGACCCCACAATGATAAGAATCACGCGCAAGATAATCAAACTGTTCGTTGCGGTGGTTTTTTAGAGCATCTAGCACCAGCACGAAGCAAATACCTTATCCACATCTACACTATTCCGCTTGTTATTCACAATATCAAAGAGGAAACGTTTGTGTGGTTTGTAATCGCCATGGCCGCGAATCAATGCTTTGATGAATTTCACGTCCTCTTCGCTACATTGCTCAGCTGTAAGACCATTCGAATCAACCAAATATTCGAGCATCGATTCAGACGCGTCTTCGTGTGACCATTGAACAGTAGGTCTCAGTCTTGGGATGACGTGCTATTATTGAGGAAAAGAACTTCAGGACGGACGACTCAATGCGAAAGGAGTGAGCGACAAAAAATTAATACCAACCGAGTCAAAAATATGAGAGAAGGGACCATGTCCCAAATCGTGAGTCAATCCAGCCAGAGTCACAGTTTTCACGTCAAAATTATCAATTTCAAGTTCCGGTTGTTCATACTTCAAGTGAGTTATCAAATGGTTTGAAAGATGCGAGACTCCAAGTGAATGTTCAAATCGGTTGTGACTAGCGCCTTAGGTGGTTTTTGTAGTGATCGAAGTCAGTCGTGTCAGTGAGGTCAATTTAAAACCCGAATCAGCAGCTATAGTGATCAGATACCAGGAAAAACAAAGTAAGCCGATCCGAGCTGCTTCAAGTCTCGGAGTCTGTATTTGATGTCGGCAGACTGCGGTCAGTTGCTTGGATATGTTTGCGAAGAGACCATGCACTACAAGCACACAAACCTCTGGAACTGCGGAGTATCGATCAACGCCCAGCAGAATGCATCGATTCGCATTTGGCCGTGAATTGGATCAGTCACAATCTTGTCGTAACTCGACTTCAACATGGTTTTTATGACAGAAAATACCCGTTTTTTTATTTCGCAACAGAATCTCGGATCAAATTCAACGCAGATCCAGCTTTAATCCAGGCAATTTGGTCGGCACTCAATGTGTGGTTTACAGCAACGACATTCACCTTTCCGTCTTTACCAACAACCTTCAGCGTGACTTGGCTGCCAGGAGCTAATTCACTCAGTCCTTGAGTTGAGACAGAGCATCCATCGGTAATCAAGTCGTAATCATCCGGGTTAGCAAAAGTGACTGGGATCACACCTTGCTTCTTCAAATTTGTTTCGTGGATTCTTGCAAACGATCTTGAAACGATCAATGGACAACCGAGAAATCGCGGCTGCAAAGCTGCGTGCTCACGCGCCGATCCTTCTCCATAGTTCCAGTCTCCAATCACAGTCCACGCCGCATTTTGAGACTTGTAGTAACGGGCAACATTGGGGATGGTGTCTTCCTTGTTTGTGAATTCGTTAGTAACCAAATTGGTCTTTCCAGTGTGCGCATTAACAGCTCCGATCAAAGTGTTATTGGCGAGGTTATCCAAATGTCCTTTATACTTCAACCAAGCCCCAGCTGCAGAGATGTGGTCGGTGGTACATTTGCCGGACACTTTGACAAGAACTTTAAGGTCTTCAAAGTCCTTTCCGTTCCATGGAGCAAATGGTTCAAGAACTTGAAGACGTTGGGAGTCTGGGCTGATAGTGATTTCGACAGATTCATCGGGTTGAGGGGAGGCGGCTGGTTTGAATTCTACGCGTCCCGCATCGAATCCGTTGGCTGGTAAGGAGTCGCCAGAGGGTGGTGCGAGTTTGAAGGGCTTTCCATCCTTGTCGTTGAGTGTGTCAGTTGCTGGGTTAAAGCTCAATCGTCCGGCCAAGGCCAAAGATGTGACGATCTAAAAGCAGCACATAAGGGATTGTTCTTGACAAAAAAGTTTGAACGTACTTCAGGTGAGGCCAAGAAGTTCATGGTCTTGCTGGATCCATCGTTTCTCGCCTTGAAGTTTCTGTTGAAGGATGTCAAGATGGAGTTGTCTTCGTTCTTGACAGGGTCAGTTCTGTTCCATTGTCCAATACCTTTGTCAAAGCCAAAATTAGTGCCAACTCAACTTCGGGCGGAGAATGTGAAATCACATACATGGTCCACATGCGTTGGCAAGTACCTTTCCACCAATGTCTTCCAAATTCTGCGTAATTCCATCGCGAGCAATGGTGGCTCTGACTTGCTCTGATCCTGGAGTGACAAGGAACTCAGCAGCGGTCTTGATACCGTGAGCCTTTGCCTGACGAGCGATCGAAGCCACGCGACTCCTGAACATCACATTAACAACTTTTAAAAATTAAGAAAGGATACAAAAGGATATACACACATGTCCTCATATGAAGAGTTGGTACACGATCCAATAAGGCCGGCAGAAACGACATCGTTCCAACCATTCTTCTTGACAAGTTCTCCAAACTTGGAAATAGGAGTAGCCGCATCAGGAGTGAAAGGGCCATTGATATGCGGCTCGACAGTGGACAAGTCGATTTCAATGACTTTGTCATATTCACAACCAGCATCCGCCTTCAACAAGCCATCGGCCAAAGCCCTGTCAGAAGCTTCTGCAGTTTCTGCACGACCAGTGGCCCGAAGATACTTGGCCATACCTTCATTGTATGGGAAGAAAGAAGTGGTGGCACCAACTTCGGCACCCATGTTGCAGATGGTGGCCATTCCAGTGCATCCCAAGCTTTCAGTTCCAGGACCAAAGTACTCAATAATGTAGTTGGTTCCACCGCGAACAGTCAACTTTCCAGCAAGCGCCAAGATCACATCCTTTGGCGTCGCCCATCCACTCAACTTTCCAGTCAATCGAACACCCAACACCTTGGGTGCCTTCAACTCCCACGGAATATTGGCCATACCATCAACGGCATCGGCACCTTGCGTAAAGTTAACAAACGCGTTGGCACGTGGAAATGGTGTCAACAAAAAGTCAAAAATCCCTTACCACCAACACCAATAGCAAGCATTCCCAAACCACCAGCATTTGGGGTGTGAGAATCAGTTCCCAACATCAAAGTTCCAGGAGCGGCATAGTTTTCCAACACAATTTGGTGGATAATTCCAGATCCTGGTCCCCAAAAGGCAATTCCATACTTTTTGGCTGAAGACTCTAAGAACGAAAAGATTTCCTTCTCTTTAATTTTCGAAGCGTCCAAATCCGCTTCTGCTCCATTGTGCGCTTGGATAAGGTGGTCACAATGGATGCTTGATGGAACTTTTTGAAAGTGAAAAATGCAACTTTAGATAACCAAGTGATAAGGAGACTAGGAACAAACCTGCAGTGGTCTTGCGGCCACAGAGCATAAACTGAAGAATGGCCATTTGAGCCGACGCATCCTGCATGGCAACTCTGTCTGGTCTGAGCTTGAGGTATGTTTCACCGCGAGTAATCTTCTGGGCAAGTTCTTCGGGGGTTCCAGTCAAGTGGCCATACAGAATCTTTTCAGCCAAAGTCAGTTTAGCTGAAGGCGAAACACCGCCGTGGCTGCGAACTGTTTTGAGAGTCTCAGTGACTCTGGCAAGGATTTGTGCTGGTCGCAACATTCTTGGAAGAAAAAAGGAGTTGGTGATCGGAGAGCAAAAACAAAAAACATAACATAAAAGTTGAACAGTGAATATCTTGAAATACAGAAAAACGACTCTATCCTGAATCCTGATACCCAAATACGGCTCGATTCGCTAGACTATGAGTCCCAACAGTCTGCTTGAAGCGGCACTTTCCCGTCGAAGGCACTCTGGCCTCCTGAGATCCCTCACTGTTCCTCCAATAGACTCTTGTGATTTTTCATCGAACGACTATCTGTCATTGGCCAGAAATGAATGCATTCATGCTCATGTCATGCAACAACTGCAGTCATCGCACCTGCTTGGTGGTAGTACAGGGTCCCGACTTCTCTCGGGAAACTCAAAGACGGCTGTAGAACTAGAAGACTACCTGGCAACATACCACAATGCGAAATCAGCGCTTCTCTTCAATTCAGGATATGATGCTAACGTTGGCCTGTTTGAGACACTGCCTCATCCTGGATGCGCTGTATTGTACGATGAACTAGTTCATGCCAGTGTCCATGATGGTTTGAGAAGATCGCGGCCAGGCGTTGTTAGGCTGGCTTGGAAACACAACAATATTCAACACTTGGAGGAACTTGTGTGGAAACAGATTGAAAGGATAGAAACCTCCGTTTCGGGTGACGCTGACTTAATGCCTGGCATTCTTATTGTCGTGGAGGCAATTTACAGCATGGATGGTGATAAGGCTCCGCTTGTAGAAATTGTAAACTTGACAGATCGGGTTGGAATGCGGGCAGGAGGTGTTCATTTAATTGTGGATGAGGCTCATTCAACCGGAGTTTGCGGCTCGGGTGGACGTGGCCTAGTTGCCGAGCTTGGATTGGAGGACAGAGTTTTTGTGCGTTTGCATACTTTTGGAAAAGGCGTTGGAGCCCATGGAGGTTTGTAATGGATTTTATTTCTACTTTGGATGTACGACCTACTTACAGTCATGATTCAGCTGTCGTATTGGGTCCGTCTGTGGTGCGGGAGTATTTGATAAACTATGCACGGCCGCTTATATATTCTACATCCCTTCCTGCGCATTCTCTGATTACTATTCAATGCGCGTATCATTATTTGGAAATGGAAGCAAATCAGGTTCAAGGCTTTGTTGCATAGCTCTTTCTCTTTACTGATCTTCGTCTTTCTTGACTATAGTTGCAAAAGCAGTTGACTCAAACAATATCTCATTTCCGAAGCGCTTTGAAGTCTCTTCCGAATGATATCCACGCCATCGACTCCCAAACAGCGATTCAAGGCATTATTGTTCCAGGTACATACAATCGTAAAAACCATCTTAAAGTAGGTTAAAGCATTCGATCTTTTTTTAAAAACTTCAAGGAAACAAGCGCGTGTCTAAAGTGTGCGAATACCTTCGAGAAAGCGGTTATGACGTACGACCTATTCGCTCACCCACTGTTCCCAAAGGGTCCGAACGCTTACGTGTTTGCTTACATATTCATAACTCCAAGCATGAAATCAATGGATTGATTCGAGAAATTGGAATCGCGTGTCGCAATACTGGAGAGGAGTTGTCAAAGCTGTAGGTGAGGCAAGTTCTTACCTCTGGAAGCCTTATATTGGATATTTCACAAGTTATCAATGGAAGTCTTTAATTTTAAATCTAATAAAGCGAACATCTTTTCGTCTAGCATTTTCCCCAAACACTCCAAGCAATGAAACACATGTACAACTTGGAATTGACACATTTAGTGGCAAACCATGGAACACAGAGTCCGCTTGGTGGTTTCACAGTTGGGGTTGGGGTTGGGGTTTTACTTGCCGTCGTTGTCGTTGTTGTTTTGGTTGTAGTCTTGGTTGGAGTAGTGGTTGTAGTGGTTGTGGTTGTGGACTTTGTGGTAGTTGTAGTAGTAGTGGTAGTCGTAGTGGTAGTAGTGGTTGTCGTCGCCGTCGAAGTCGTTGTGATTAGAATTGCTGGGCCAAACTTGATGGAGATGGGAGCAGAATTAGCAGTAAGCGGAACCCAAACCGTAACAGAATCGATCCCGATTTGCTCCACAGTAGCGCCAGCTGGCAAGGAAGAAATATTTCGCGCGCCAATCGAAGGAGGAAGTGTGATTGGAGCAATACAATTTTTGACTGCAGTTACGTTGAATCCAGCGATAGCAACACCACCAGCATCCACGCTCACAAGCTGAACTACAGTCACACCAGCAGTTTCATAAATCTGACGATTGATAAACTTTTGAGTCAAATCGTCTTGCTTGATTGAGATTATGGGCCAATTTGCAACTTGGGTAAAGTTTCCAAAAACGGCTTCAACCCATTGTTGCATAAGTCCCAATTTTCCTGTCTTGGAGCCGACTGTAACAACTGGCAAATCAGCGTTGCGCAAGTTAGCTTGATGGAACATTGCTGACGCCCAATTTAAGAGTGCAAAGTTACGAAGATTGCGGTCTACTTCCGCCTTGAGAATGAAAGCAAAGTCTTTTGCGTTCGATCCGAAGTGCTTGTAAATATTGTTGTAGAGGATTGCGTTGTATTCCGGATTTGTTGCATTGAAGTAGATTGCTAACGATTGGCGAGGAATCACTGTGAACCCATCAAATCCATTGCTGGTCGCTGTGGTTTTTAAAGGCCACCATAATGGACGATCTGTATTCAAAGTCTTTGCGCGGGAAGAATCTCCAACAACGGCAGTGATTCCAAAATCGGAAAGTGCTCTCAAAGCATCACCGTTGAAAATTCCAGAGATTCCTGGCGTCACCATGGACTTGTTACTCCAAAACGACTGCCCATCAAGACCCCAGTATTTTTTGCTTGCCAGATCAAAGTTGAACGTGATTTCATTCATCGTATCACTGTACGAATTATTGTTGAAGATTTCGTGGGTAAAAGTGTGGGAGCACCAAAGGAATTTGCTTGATACAGTAGACAGGTTTCCAGGAGAAGAAAAGAAATTATACAATGGATCTTGTGCCAAAGCAGAAACCGCCCAGGTTCGGTTAATAGTGGCCAAATCAGGCCAGATTGTCTTTCCTGTTCCAAGTGGCTTAACCCAGTCTAATCCAGTGTCGGTCAAATCAGGATCGAGATTCACATAATAATCAGTCGTGTTGGAAATGACTTCCAAGACACCGTTACCTGGTAGTCAGAGAAAAATGAGTTAAAAGTTGCATTAAGCCGTTGTAAACGCCTTTTAACCAGTACCGTTGAAAGCCATTTCGATAGTGACATTTGAACCAGACGGCAAGCGTTTGTTTAAATCGGGCATCCAATCAAGCAATCCCTGGATATCTGCCGGGCTTGTGCGGAACGCATTGAACTGGCCAAACTCGTTGTTGCCATCGGTATTCAAAAAGACATCATCGATTTGAGGAGTGAAATAAATTCTGCGAATTCCAGTGTATAATCCTTTAGTAGCCCATTGGAACCAAATGTGGCTGATGGTGGTGCAAGTAATTGACCACGATCCGCAAGGAAGGAAGAACGACATTTGCTGTTGGTTGCGACCAAAATCGACAACTGCGGCGGCCACTCCATTTGAAGTGAAGTTTAAAACCGGCGTGACTGCCGACGCGTCGACAATAGTTGCTGGAAAGTTACAAGATCCTTGAGCAACACCGTCACCAGCAGTTAGCGACCAGGAAGATTTCAATCCAGCGGGCTCAGTAAAATGAGTAGACACCGGGAAAAGATTTAACGTTGCTGTGTTGCAACCTGAGGAGCCTCCGACTGAAGACAGCTTCCCGGCGAAAACGCCAGCAGTGGGAGCGTCGTTGATGGCAACCAAGCGAACACCATAATATTGCTGGTAGCTATAAATTTGTTTCCATTGTGCTCCACTTAAAGTGGACAGATACAGTCCATTGGCAAACTCGGCAATCATTTGGCCACTTGCCAGAACAATGACACTGTACTTTCCAAGTACATTTGGAGTGACTTCCAATGGCAACGGGGAACTTGACATGGTTTCATTTGTGAACACCAAAGTATCATAGTCCATCCCATAGCTCTTGAAGGTCATTTGGGGATACTCCTCGGAACTATCACCTGGAGAAAGAATAAGTGCTCGGGTTTGGACATGGGCACTGTGGGCGACAACTGGAGATGGAACCAAGCTGTAGAGGCCTCGCGATGCCCAACTAATCCAAATCTCGTTGGTGTATCTTGAGATTCCGTGAGGATTCGCAGTGGCATCCCATTCTGCAGTTTGGTAGAAAAAGGAAAGCTGTTCTTGTTCTGGACCAAACTTGTAAACAACTGCGGCAGTACTGGAGACCCCATTACTGGAGAAGCTCAAAATTGGAGTGACACTGGTAGCGCTCAAGACAGTGGCAGGATAGACACGGTCAAACCTATTTTCAGAGATCACGTGAAATCAAGAATTTTTTTAGAATTTGTTGCAGGCACAGGGCAATCACACTTACGCGGCTGTATCCATGTTTACTGCAAATTCAGCTCCCAATCCCGCTAAAGTGGATCCAATAGCATTCGCCGGTGTAACGGTAAAAGCACCAAATGCTTCTGCTCCCGTCACAAGTCCGGCAGACACACCTTCGCCTGGGTGATCATACAAAGTAACCACACGGACCCTGTTAGTGCTCTGATACGCACGCAGCTGATCAAATTGACTGGCCGAGAAACGTGCAGATCCCAGGCCATTGCAAATAAGAATCATAGAGAAGTTGGCCACATTTTCCATGTAAAGTGGAAGTGTAGAAAAGGCAGCACTTGACGCAGAATCATATTGTACATAAGGCACGTTGTAAGAAAGAAGAGCAGAAATGACTGATCCACCGGATGGCGTTTCGCTTCCTGTTTAACCATTCAGCATGATTGACGCACAAGCACAGAAACTGGAAAGGCTCTCACCAAAGACAACGGCCTGATTTACTGGAGCGGCAGAGGCTGAGTTCCATACTACAGACAGTAACGGCAATACAAAAAATGGTATCATTTTTTGAGTTTTGGAAGTTAGAAGTTATTTTCCAAAACAAAACAAATGAGCAGTTCACCAAATTGAAATTTTTCAAGAGTTTGCGCGACACAAGCCCTCTCAACTGTGATGTGGATCCTGATCTGAGTGATTATGACAGTAGTGACAGAGAGATATAGAATAAAGCGTAGTTTGAGTGCACCTCAAATTCGCCAACAAAGATATCATACCCGTTGGATTTAATATTCATGTAGACACAATCTTAAGGGGTTGACGCCACTACATACAATATTACTTCAATCTCAGATCCCGCACTTCGCCTGTTGAACATACCTGAAATCCATTGAAGTGCCGCAGGATTTTTTCTTGTAAAGTACGAAGGTCAATAACAGTGCATATTACGATACAAAGACGGAAACATATAGGACCGTTCAAAGGATCTCAGGATTTGAAGCATACGTCTACGAAGATCAACAGATTTCTTCACCAAAAATGACAGTTCTGGCTGAATCAGATCTCCTTGATCTTGTCTCTCTCTTGGACCTTCTAAGACCAACCTTATCCGCGTATTTCGAAGCCCTTCCAAACGATAAAGTCACTTTGGCAGCAGCACCATCTGTAGTTCGATCCAATCTTCAGTTTGGCGATGAATTGACACCAACTTCATCCGGCACAGTCAATAGCCAATCAAGAAACCAGGACATCATTCAGCTGTTTCAATCGATTCTAGATAATAGCACTAAGACAGCGTCTCCGCGCTTCTTGGATAAACTATACACGGGAAGTGACGCAATCGGTACAGATATCGTTTTTTTTTTTTTTTTTTTTTTTTTTTTTTTTTTTTTTTTTTTTTTGCAACTGCAACATTTTATCGTTGTAGGCCAAGCATCCGAACTGCTTTTAGCGATCTTGAATACAAACAGTCATGTATTCTCCGTCAGTCCAGTTGCGACCCTCATGGAACACGAATGCATTGCGGCATTGTCTGCTTTGGTTGGATTCCCCACACTCTGCTCCGGTATATTCTTGCCGGGTGGATCTCATTCAAACTTGACAGCAATGACGTCGGCTCGAAACCTTTTGTACCCTCAAATCAAATTGAAAGGTGCTGTTCGGGCAGGAATTTCTTTGTCAATTTTCACAAGTGTTGAGAGTCATTATTCGATTGACAAGGCAGCAATTGCTCTCGGTTTGGGACTAGAGGGATTAATTAAGCTGCCTGTTTCGGGCGTTGGCCTCGGTATGGATCCTGCTGCGTTGCATCGGGCGATGATTAATTCTGTCGAGAATGGGGACACTCCGTTTTTCGTGAATTTAACTGCTGGAACAACTATTTTCAGCACATATGACGCCATTCAAGAATGTCTTAATGTTGTGCGGGCCGTGGAAGACCAATATGGGATTCGCGTTTGGTTTGACTTCCACCCTTCCAAGGACTCAATGTTAACATTATTATAGGGTTCATGTTGACGGTTCTTATGGTGGGCCCGCCATTTTTTCACCCACTCATCGAAAGGCTCTGCTCAACGGCCTCGAATGTGTTGACTCGTTTACAATCAGTCCCCACAAGATTCTTGGCGTACCATTGCAATGCTCTCTTTTGTTGGTCAATTCCCATCGGGGTAACGGAAGAGACGCACTTTGGCGTGCCAATGGCTTAAGTGCAGACTATCTGTTTCACGATTCAATTGCACCCGAATCCTCAGCGGCAAAACCAACATTCAAGATAAGGGAAGGAGAAGAAGACTGCGGGTTTATGATGGGTTTGGGGGATGCCACAATTGGATGTGGTCGTCGAACGGATTCTATCAAATTGTATATCTCGTGGAAATATCATGGCTCGTTGGGATTTCAGAAACGAGTGGAAAACGCATTCTCCAGTGTGGATTATCTTGCACGAAAGTTGAACGAAAGTCCATATTTCCATCTCGTTCTTCCGCTTTCGTCATTACCCAGATTGAGTGTATCATTTTGGTGTGTACCTCCATCCATACTTGCAAATTACGGCTCTGGACGATCATTATTGGAATCTCAATCCAGCATTCTTCTGAAAAATATTACTGCGGCTGTACATTCCGAACTCAGCAAACGGGGAACATACATGATCGACTATATGGGGCTATCCTCCCAGAATCTACCTCCATTCCTGAGAGTGTCCATGAGCCACCCGAGAATCGATGAGTCGTTTGTAAATGGGTTGGTCGAAGAGTTGGAGGGAATTGTGCTCACATGCCGAGTTACCGGTGAAGACTGCGTTGTGGACCTGCAATGATATGTTGAATAAATCCATAAATTGAAGAAATACAGATAATAATACAGAATATACAATTGATACTTGTAATTTTTAATCTTCAATTACTTTGTCTTATGCGAACATCAATCATCACAGTTCTCATTGCCCTCGTGGCCATAATTGCCGCCTCTTCACAGCCTCAAGTTGTTGTTGAAGAACTTAAATCAATGGCAAAGGCTGAAGAGTTGGCTGGCGGGTTCTTTTCTAAACATGGCTCTAGCCGAGGGCACACAAACAACTGGGCGGTCTTGGTTAGGTCAATTTTTGAAAAAGTCCTCGATTACGGATTCTTATCTTGTTTCATCATTCAAGGTGTGCACTTCTCGCTTCTGGTTCAACTATCGTCACATTGCAAATACCCTATCGATGTACAGGTTATACCTCCGCCTGCGGCGCTGCCGAGACGCTTTTTTAACCTTCTAAAATAGAACTGTGAAGCGTCTGGGTATCCCTGACTCCAACATCATTCTCATGCTTGCAGATGATGTCGCTTGTAATTCCAGAAACCACTTTCCTGCGACTGTCTTCAATAATGCTGGGAGACTCCTGGATTTATATGGATCTAATATCGAAGTGGATTACCGCGGATATGAAGTCACAGTGGAGAATTTTATTCGTGTCTTGACCGGTAAGTGGACTTGGGACTAGGAGTTTTTTTTGTTTCCAACGCTTACCTCAGGACGGCATGAGAAGCACGTACCGAGATCCAAACGTCTGCTGACAGATGATCGCAGCAATGTTCTTATCTTCATGACAGGACACGGCGGAAAGGAGTTTCTCAAGTTCCAGGATGCAGAGGAAATCGGATCGCATGATATTGGTGATGCTATTGCTCAAATGCACGAGAAAAAGAGGTAATTAGTCAAAAACGTAAATTGCTTTTCGTTTGGTTGTGAAAGAGTTGTTCATGTAGATACAACGAAATCTTTTTCATGATTGACACTTGCCAAGCTGCGTCCATGTACAAGCACATCTACTCTCCCAACGTAGTTGCTGCCGCATCCAGTCTCGTAGGACAGAGCTCATATTCACACCATCATGATTCAGAAATCGGAACAGCTGTTATTGATCGATGGACATTCTCTAACTTGGAAACGTTGGAGAACTTAAAACGACAGGATAGAGAAACGCTTGGAAATTTGGTGAGGTTTAGGATTTTTTTTAATATTCTTCTTTAACATGATGGCAGTTTGCTACCTATAATCCTGAAGTCATTCTATCAACTCCTGGAATTCGAACTGATTTGTTTCCTCGAGGGGTGGACAATGTGAGAAATTTTTTTTTTGCTGGGATGGATTATTCAAATGGTATCAAATAGGCGCTTGTCACTGACTTCTTTGGTGCTGTTCAAACGGTGGAACTAACACATTCGGGATACAAACATGATAAATCTGCTGCGAAACGCGAATCGCTAAAACCTGACATCAAAGTTGACTGGGATACTATTCATAGCCAATTAGATTCTGATGAGAAAAAAGTTAAGAGTAACTTGCGCATTGTAACTCCTCAAGCGTACCTGATCAATGCGCCTTTCTGCTTGGCCCTCTTTGCCTTTTTGGGTGGCATTCTGGCATTAGGATCAATGCAATAATAAAACCAAACTTCCGGAGACTACGCTCTTGCATTTATCATCTTATTATCATTAAATACTGTCATAATTATATCGAGCTCGCAAGCTTTCTCAAGTTTACGAAAAGAGTGTGGTCTTCGCCTCGAATACCCCTCTGCTTCATCTCATCCAACAGCCACGCTGCCGTCGCTTTGCGTTGATCAAAATCACCACTAATACCAGCACTACTAGCCGAATACCACGCCTTGTTACCATCAACAAGAGTTTTTGCGAGAGCTCGAAACACTCGCACATCAGGCTCCCACCCACACCGCAAAATTCCTTCATACACGCCTCTCAAATTGCATTCTACAGTCTCAATGCAACCGTTTGCCAAACGAATCGGAAGTCGCGTATTGGCAGGTTTCGGTGGCAGTACAGATAAGATCAGTATCAGAATAGTAAAAGTTTGAACGGTTGGCACCATATTCCCCTCAACTTTTTCAACCATATACTTGTAAGTCGCAAGCGCTTGTTCGGCTTGGTTGAGTCGCCAGTACCCAGCCATAAGACTGTTGAAGCAAATCACATCTGGTTTCAGGTGGGTATGAGATATAAGGCTGAAGAAAAGATTTACAAAGTGTGAAAACTGGGTCGAGTTTTGATGGGTTTTTGATGTGAGGGCTGTGAAAAGTACAGTGAAGAATATGCTGTCGAATGAGTTCGGGGGGGTAAGATTATCAGTCGACGTTGCAGTATCTGATGGGGTGGGTATCATTACGGCGGATGTTATTCTCTTGAAGTCGGATTCAAGCATAGTTGGAGATACTAGTTTGAGGAGTATGGTGTATGTGATGATGTTGGGTTGAAAATCAAACTTTTCAAGAAAACGGAAGGCGAGATCCTTGGTTTGAACCAAAAGTAAAGAAGCAAGGATTGTGTTGTAGGTGTCTGTAGTAGGAAGAATAGACTGCGCCTTCATTTCTGTGAAGATATCTTGAATCAAATTTGATAGCCCCACTTCTGGGTCTTCGTAAAAGTCTAAATTTCGTATCCTGGCTGCTAGGAGACTGTGGTATGTGCCGAGTGCCCCAACCACATCAGATTGTTGCATCTGTTCAAATAATTTTATGGCATAGCCAGAGTGCCCTTGATGGATAAGAGACTTCATCAGGATTTCATATGTAAATCTCCTGGGGTATACTCCGCAAGCCGTTTGGGACTTTGCGTGTGCAATCGCAGATTGAACTTGCCCTTTAGTCACTAGGCGCTTTAAATATAGTGAATGGAAATATTGATCTGAGTTCAGTTGCGCTACTGATGATCCCTCAATCTCTTGAAAATGCTTATCAAACGCTCCAATATCGTCGGATTTGAGCAGTGAGAGAAAGAGAATGTGCCACATACGAGTACTCAGCATAAAACCCCTATTCAAGGCTTCGATGCACTGTTTACCGGCTTGGATGATGTCGTTTTGGCTCGCCAGAACCTCCATCAAGGCGTAGAATGTACCGACGTCAGGCTCCACACCTCGCGAAACAAGACCCATCAAGTCAATAGGTCCAGCCCCATAACATCCATCTTTGAACGACAGAATGTACATATTCCAAGCTCGTACATTTGGTACAATCGCGTCTTCCCCCCATGCCAGCATTCTCTCAAACACAGCCCTCACATCCTCCCCTCGTCCAGACTTTTCAAGACGAATCATCAAGAGTATATACATGTCCAAATTGGCTGGGCGCAAATGCATCCGCTCATATTCCATCAAGCACCAAATTGCCATATCCAGATCCCTCATCAAAAACCCCTTCATCAACGTCCGAAATATCCGAATTCCAGGAAGTTCCTGTATTCTTCCGTCGCACAGAAGCCGATGATACCACTTCAAAGCCACCCCCATAGATCCAGTAGGTAGAGCACCCGCCTGTATCATCATCCAATATGCTTCTCTTGAAACTGCACCAGCAGATTCCAACGCCAAAAAATAAGAGAGCGCCGCATTAAAGTTTCCGCGTCGTGAATGCAGCGAAAGTAATGCAAACAAGTCCCCAACTGTCAGCTTTTCGTTTAACATCGACACAATCGTGCATTCCACAAGCCCGGCAATAGCGAGATCCAGATTCAGCAATAACCGTGAATTCTCTTTCAACAGTTGCGATTCGAGAGACGCAAATTTGGGTTTGTTTTTGTTCGCGACTGAAACCCATCTTTTGACAAAGGAGCGCCATTCGGAGGTTGAGTATTCGTCTATTGGGTCATTCACAAAGACGGAAAGATTTCGTTTTGAGGGTATATGGTCGGCTGCAATTTGGAGAAGGAGGTGGAGAGATTCGAGTGACAGCGAGGATTTTTCCTTGTGCGCAAGAAACATACGATAAGCTGTGTATTTGCAGATACGTTCCGTAAATTGATGCGTTAGAATTTCTTCTATCGCTGGTTTCGGAGTTTGAACTGGGGTAACAAGTGTTGGTAGTGGAGGATGATGCAATTCGTGAACAGCCTGCGCCGCTATCGATGAACTCCGGCACTGGACTCCTTGCAGGTTATGGGTATTTGGCTTAATAATACAGAGTTTTGGATGAATCAGCCCCAGCAGCTGCAGTCGTAATGGTGGGTGAAATCTTCGCATGTTGGATTTCTTTTCTTTTTTTGCCAATGCCTTGCATACTTTTTGTCTAACTATTTCTACTTTCTACGTTCTGCCTTGAGCAATTAGTTAATATTCCTTCTTCATTTCATATTGCGCGAAAAGGGATAAATATTAATTTAATATTTAGGAACACCTTTTGACTCAACGGCCTTGTATATAATAAGTTGCAATAGTACGATATTTAATAGGATCTTTGACTGCGCTTGATTGTATTCTTAATTGATTTCCTTTTTAAATACTCATCGTTAATCAACAAAATGGTATCACCACGAAAGATCCTCATGATCGTTGGTGACTTCTCCGAAGACTACGAAGTAATGGTCCCCTTCCAAACCCTGGAGACGTTTGGCTTCCAAGTGGATACAGTCTGCCCAAACAAGAAGAAGGGAGACACCGTTGCCACGTGTGTTCACGACTTTGTTGGATTCCAAACCTACGCGGAGTCGAGAGGGCACAACTTTGGCATTACCGCTGACTTTGATGCTATTAATCTCGATGAATACGATGGCCTTTTCCTTCCGGGAGGTCGTGCCCCTGAGTATCTTCGCTTGAACGAACGTGTGCTTGACATGACGCGTCACTTCTTTGTCCACAACAAACCCGTGGCAAGTGTTTGTCATGGAATCCAAATCCTGACAGCCGCCAACCTGGTGAAGGGAGTTGAAGCTACCTGCTACCCTGCTTGTTCCCCTGAACTCTCGTTGATGGGGGGAAAGTATGTGTCTGTGGGAGCACATGAGGCTGTCATTAGTGGTAATTTGGTGACGTCGCCTGCCTGGCCTGGACACCAGGCAATGCTGAGAGAGTTCGTCAAGTTGCTTGGTGTCGAAATTGTTCACAGACGAGTTTGATTTTTTATTCGGAGGAAGTCGGAAGGCGAATAAAACAAATAACGAAGTTCCAAAAAGATGAAGACTGCTGTGATCGTGTCTGCTGTTCGAACGCCCGTTGGATCCTTTGGAAAGAAGCTCGCAAAATTAACTGCTCCACAACTGGGCTCTATCGGTTTGTATCGCGCTAGAGCCATGTGGCGCCAGCCTGACTTTTGATTCACAGCCATCAAGGGTGCCATTGAGCGGGCCGGCATTGCCTCGACTAAGGTTAATTATTTAACTTCAATCTGTGCAGTATGGCTAACGTGGATTTGCGTCCCAGGTGCAAGAAGTGATTATGGGGAATGTGGTTTCTGCGGGTCTTGGACAATCACCAGCTCGCCAAGCTGCCATCGGAGCTGGATGCCCTGAAACCACCGAAGCAGTTACAATTAACAAAGTATGTGCTTCGGGTTTGAAAGCGATCATATTTGGTGCCATGAACATTTCTCTTGGATTGAGACATACTGTCGTGGCTGGTGGAATGGAAAGGTAAACCATTTGCGCATCTCATTTTATAAGCGGTTACTAATATATTATTTGTGATGCCTTCGTATATAGCATGTCCAATGTCCCCTTCTACTTTCCTCGTAATGCCGCTTATGGACACCAAACGGCCCAAGATGGAATTATCAAAGATGGTCTTTGGGATGCTTTCAATAATGTTCATATGGGTATGCGCGTCTCTAAGTGAGCGATCATTGGGTGGATTTTAATGGGTCGGGAAACAATAGGAAACTGCGCTGAAGAGACTGCCACAGAGTTTGGTCTCACGCGTGAAATCCAAGACGCACACGCGATTGAATCCTACACTCGTGCGGCAAATGCCTGGAAAAAGGGTCTATTCACAAATGAGATTGTTCCAGTCATTATCAAAGACAAGAAGAAAGGAGAAATCGTCCATCAACGAAGATGAGGAGTACAAGAACGTGAACTTTGATAAAGTTCCTCAGCTGTCCCCTGCTTTTGTGAAAGGAGGTAAGAATCTAAAAAATTGCCTGGCTGGTATTCCCGTTGAATATTTCCAATTTTCTTCTACAGGAACTGTCACTGCAGCGAACTCATCGACTTTAAATGACGGAGCTTCTGCTGTTGTTATCATGAGTGAAGAGGAAGCAAAGGCTCAAGGATGCACTCCTTTGGCCCGAATCGTATCATACGCCGACGCTGCCACAAACCCTAAAAAATTCACAATTGCTCCCTCTTTGGCAATCCCGATTGCCCTTGAAAGAGCTGGATTGAGCGTCAAGGACATCAGCTTGTTTGAAATCAATGAAGCCTTTAGTGTTGTAGTGCGTGCCAACGAACAACTTCTTGGTTTGGATCCATCAAAAGTGAATGTGAACGGTGGTGGTGTTTCTTTAGGACATCCTATTGGGTATGTCAAACTTTATTTTCTGAAAGGGGGGGGGGGGGGGGGGGGGGGGGGGGGGTTCTTTCTCTAAAATGTTTCATGCTTGGTTGTGCGTCGCAGGTCATCTGGATCTCGAATCGTTGTTTCATTAATCCACTTGCTTCAAAAGGGACAGTTTGGCGTTGCTGGAATTTGCAACGGTGGTGGTGCCGCTTCTGCGATTGTTGTTGAGCGTCTTTAACTCTGAAAATGAAACTCGAACAAATCAAACAAATGCAAATAATTTTAAAGAGATGTTTAATCAATAATAATGTCTTTTCATTTTCTCAATCCAAAAGCACAGTTATAACCAATACAAGTTGGAAGAACAATTGGAGGTGTTGGGCTTGGGGGAACTTCTTCGACTGGTGCAGTTTCTGGGACGACTTCAGTGGGATCTGGGACAGCAGCGGTGGCGGTTGGCGCTGGGACCTCTTGAATCACCTCCGTTGTAGCTACTGCAGAGGTCGTGGGTGCAAGTTGAGTTGTGGTTGTAGTGACGACAACGATTTCAGTTGATGTTGGAACGGAACCTGCGTCAGTTGTTGGAATAGTAGTTGTCTTGGCAATTGTAGCTTCTTCAGGGACGTATACTGGCTTGGTTGACACTTCTGGAGAAGCAATAGAGCTTGTGGTGGTTGGAACATTTCCAGCTGGTGGAGGTGGAGCACCAGTGATTGGTTTCACTTGAATTTCCGTGGTACAAGAGGTAGAAACAGGGGCCGGTGCTGGTTTTACAGCAGACACTTGAGAGGTGCAAATGGTAGTAGTAGCTGGTGCGATTGGAATATTACCAGCTGGAATTGTAGCGGGTGCAATAGATGAGCTGCTATTAGTCTTTTTTGCTGAACACTTCTTCTTGGTTTTTGGAATAGTTGGAGTTGCTGGAGCAGCCGTTGGAGCTACTGAAGGGGTCGTCATCACCGGAATGGTTCCAGAAGGTGGTGTGGGGGCGATATAGATAGCTGAGCTAGCAGTTTTAGTGGAGTGTGACAGCTGGAAGAGTCATGGTACTAGCAGTCGGTTGAGTGCAAGTAGTCGTAGTAGAAGGAGCCACTGGAGCAACAGAACTAGCAATTGGTGTTTTTATAGGAAGACTTCCACTTGGTGGAGTAGGCGCAATGTAAATTGCTGGGGTGGTGGCAATGTTGGCAGCCGATGTCGCAATGCAGGTTGGAATCACTGGAACTGGGACAACAATTGGTGCAACCGAGGAAGTAACAATTGGGGTTGCCGCGGGAGTTTTCACTGGAGTGTTGCTGGCTGGAGGAGTCGGCGCAATATAAATGGCCGGGGAATTGACGGCAGGAGACAACGTACTTGGAGAGCATGTTGGAATAACTGGAATTGGAACAGTTGCTGGGGCAACTGAACTGACTCTGGGTGTGGTGCCGGCCGGAGGTGTAGGGGCAATGTAAATGGCTGGTGTCGTTAATGTCGGAGAATTGATAGCTGGGACAGCAGAGGATTGAACGCAAGTGGGAATCACGGGAACAGCCACAGTTGCCGGTGCAACAGCCGAAGAAGACGGAGTCGGTGCGACATAAACTGGACGTGAAAGGACAACCGAAGCCGCAAGCGTTATGACTGCAATGATCTGCATGGTCTATCTATAAATCTAATAGTGTTTTGGGAGTTCTTTTTCTTCAGGCTGTTTCACCATTTCAAAGGGGAAATCTCATTCCGTGAAACTGAATTGAAACAAAATATTGAAACAAAAACACACGGTGTTATTATCAAAAAATTCCATCCCGTTGCCTAAAAGCAACAATGGGTTAATTGAATCAAAAGACACCAAGCCATCGCTTCTTTTATGAAACTAAAAACCTCAAATTACAACCCCACAGATTTTTGCGACCTTACGAATGATATTTCCGTTGGTTTCATCTTCCTTCGATTCTTCAAGAATTCCCTTAAGAGCGGCCTCTTCGCCGTGAGTATCCAAAACCCTCGCCACGTTTGTTAAATCACTGACAACACCAACATCCATCGCTTCCACCACTTTAATAATATAGTCGACAGTCCGTCGCTAGCTGCCGAACACCAAAATGCCCCAACCGCACAATTCCAAGCACACGTTTCACAACCAGTTCCATACAACTTCGAGCCAATGAAGTGATCCAGAGATGAATAATATCATCTTGTTCCAATCCTTTTCTTGACTTTTGATCACTAGCGACCTCTTCAGCTTCAGTGTCTTCAAAAATAAAATCAGCGGGTACTAAATTGGGCAACCCACGAACTCCAAGTTCCAAAGCGGCTTCAATAAGGGTATCACCCAAGCCATCATCTCTGTTGCGATTATTGCTTGTGGTAGAAATGCTTAAATGCATATCAAATCTCTGAGGAAGGGTCAACAATGATTCGCCAACACGCGTTATGAAAACACTTGGACTTAAACTAAATCGTGGAATGTCCGCCACGGATTTTCCGATGTTGGTCGGGTCGACATCGAGGGTCCATAGGGGAAGAGTGCTAATAGACTCGGGGAGGTGCTTTCCAATGGGCCCAAATACCATTTGAAAAAGCACTGCTTGAGTTTGAGATGTGATGATTTCAAGATTGTGCGCTGAGTTCGTGAACAATGGGGAGGGCAGAGGAGGTGAGAACAATAAAAGTTGAAGTTTTGGGGTGTTGAGAGAAGACGATTCTAGCAGCGACAATGATGATTTGCTGGAGAATACGGGTGGTGTTTTGGATAAGTCCAAGATTGCTTGACTGACTGGAGAAGCCAGGTCCACAGATTTGCCAGCTTCGAGTCTTTTAGAAACTTCCATCACGGTCTTCAAGACATTGGCTTCTTGCCCACGAATTCCGTCGTGAATTGATTTGATGACAGTCAAAAATTTGATCCCCAGCTCAAACGTAACCCATTCTTGGCCATCGTCCAATTTTGACGCCGTGAGTCCATATTCTTCATCATCGTCGTTTTCTTGTCCTTTTGCACCGGAAGTTCTGAAAGTAACTACGTTTGTACCTGAAACTGCAGGGGCGGCGGAATTCTCACTGCCACTGAGTGCGTTCAGATCGAAAACTACACCCTCGACCCTTTTGACAACATTCACAAGAAACAAGTCCGCAGCTTCAATATATCCTTCAAATCCAAATCCAGCAGTAAAATCAACTGTTCTCGCGCAAGCAGTTTGTAAACTTTCAAAGACGCTCGGAAGAACATGATCAACAAGAACATCGAGCGTTAGTGTCAGTTTTCCAAGAGAGGTCATCGTCGGCGGAAGATATCTTGGGCTGGAAAATATTCCAGGAAGTGTTGAAGACAAATAGGAGGATTCCAGTTTGGCGTAAGTTTGGTGATAAGGGGAAAAAGTCTCAAGGATGGGATAAGCCCAACCTGCCATGTCGAATTTAGACTGGATGAGTGGCGCTGGTACAAGAAGTTGAGTTGAAGATGGTTTTTTAACTACGATATGCTGAGAAGCGGTTGATTGAGGTGCCGGAATTATGTTGGAGTGAGATGCGAGTTCAATTTCGACGGTTGTGCACCAGGACACACAGGCTCGAAAACACTGGGAAATTATAAGAACGAAAGAATTTTTCTGATTTGTTTTGAGACGGTCCAATGAGAAGCGAAGCGATGGTTTCAACGAATTGAAAGTTTGGTGAATCAATTTGACCATATTAGCTACTGCATTGCCGGGAAATAACTCCTTTGCCCAACTAAAATCAGCAGTGAAAGTTAAACGTCGAAGTCAGCCTTGGAAATGAAACGTACTCAAGCTCATGTCTCAGCACCGATAAAAACGCATCCAGAAATTTCTGAAGGGAAAGCAAGAACACAGATGCATCATTCACATTGGCGGTGATAGCAGTGGCAGTTTTTAGGTTTCCGTCTGGCTCCATGATTGGCAGCGAACCCACAAGTTCCCTCCACAGAACCAACAAAGGAGCTTTAGTGGCCTTAAAATAAGCGGCAGCAAAATCGGTGGAGCGATTTATCTGTTCAAAGACAAGTTTCAGCTCAATTACTGTCTTGATATCCTTGTTAGCAAAAGCATTTGCAAGGGATGGGGATACTGCAGATTCAAGCTGGTTCTGCAATTGATGTAGCATAGATCTGCGGTCTTCATACTCTGGAGTGCCTTGGAGAAGAGCGAGGGAGCGCGTTGCTTCAGATAGACGAAGGGCGGCTTTTGCAAAGTCTTTCGACTCAAAGAGCGGATCCATGTCCTGAGCCAGTAGAGTCCAATTTTCGGCATCTGGAAAGAAAGGTTTAACGCCAAATAGCGATGCATAGATCTCAGTAACCTCGCAAAGCCTCCCGTGCAGCCAACATCCGCCTGCGAATTTTATCTGCCAAAGACAACCGATCAAAGGCATCGTTCTTACTGTGATTTCGCGTGCTTTCTTCGAGTTCTTTAAGTTCTTTGAGGTCATTTTTGGCGAGTGCCAAATCAACCGTCAGCAGAGGAAGTGTTGTTGTGGCTGTTGATATGTTTCTCTCGAGATCCTTCGCCAGCGTTAGAGCGGAAATGTTCCAGCGAGCAACGAGAGAATCCAAGTCGACAGGTGGCGTCTGTTGTAGCTGGGCATTTACCCATGCCTTTGTTTGTGTCAGTGTTGGCATTACAGCTGATTTCAAAATAAATGGACACGAATCTCGTAAAGAGCAATGACCGTTTATTTCAAATTAAAAATTAAAATCAAGAACAGGTACTTTGACACTGCCCCGACTTCTGTCCCGAAACCAAGTAACTTTGAGCAACTGCCACATTCTCCTTCACCATGACTTCATGACCATTGCGAACATCTCGCGTCTTCACAAGGGTGTGAATAAAAAAAGATTCCAGCTCATTGGATTCCACTGCTTCAGGCAGATTCACTTCGTAGACAAACTCTTCAGTTCCAGGATTGTTTCCAAAATACCAAATGATGGCTTGAGTTGAAACCTTTGTCACGTGGGTCAACGTAGAAAGAAGACTCTGAATGTTGGACAGTGATGTTGTACAGCAGCTTTCTGCCATCAGGTCAGACTGAAATTAACCCCTTGACTCCCGGGATTTTTCAGAAAAGAGGAAATTTTTTATTGCTTAACAAATCCAAGAGGATGACAACGTCCTGTCAGGCATGTGTCAGCCATATTCCTGCCCACAGCGGCATGTTACTCACAGCTAACCACGTAAAAGACCTGTCATACCCATCATTAAAAGGTAACAGGGAATACTAAGGAACTGTCGATGCCTCACAACTGGTCAGACCTGGATGACTCCCAATACTCAGAAATTACAGACGCCAACAGTGACAACTTTCACTCAGATTAGAATGGACCTGATTACAAAGAGGACAAAGAAGCCCATTTATGTTGTGTATGCGGGGAAACAGAAGAAAGTTCAAACTTCACTTTCAAGAACTTTGGCAGAGTAATGGTATGCCTGAAAACAGCGCAGCTTATCAGCCAGCGCTGCGTCATCTTTGAGAATACCCCTTTTAGAGATCCATTTTTTTTTATGGTCCTCAGTGATACAGGGGCCTGGACAGGTACAGTATGCATTGTTCGTATCATAGGTCATCTGGGTACAAAACAACACTTAGCTCAGGAACTACGAAAGTTAACCTGATGGGGTCAACGGATTCAGATTTGCTTCTCACAAATCTTCTTATCTTGAAAGTTACAAGAAGTTTCCTTTCGTTTTGGGGGAGTGCAATGATATGGAACAGCTTTTTTTCTTGAAAAAAATTGGACCAAAACATGATCACCTTCCACCGCTTCAATCCTGCATCATAGAACTGTATAACCTCATGAAGACAAAAGTTGGATTAAAAGTTCTTTGCTGCTTTAACTCTTGCTTTTGAATAGACCAATGATTGCAGGTCTTGCATTGTACTCATGGATTTCTTGAGCACAATACTTCTTCCAGTTATTGCCACCCATAACACGTTGAATAAGAAACAGATCTTCACCAGTAAACTTAGGACTGCCTGGGATGGGACCAGTTGGGGCAGTATGGCAGCGTTGGAGGGGGCTTGGCGGCGGCGCCATAGACTTCCTGACGCAGAGATGATCCAAAGCATCCTAATCCCAATCAAAAGTCACATTGCCTCTGTTGATGTCAAGAAGTATAACCAGAACTTGTCATTGAAGGCTTTAGTCTATGAATGGTCAGTTGAAGGATTTCCAAATCTTGTGAAATTGTATAGTGGAAGCCAATCAGAGCACCATCAAATTGATATTCACGTGCTCTCCAGCATATTTATGTGGCATGGGAGGGCTCTTATGGGCAGGTCCTTCAAGATTCAGAATCCCACTATCACGGTACTATGTGGCTGAAGCTGGATATGGGCTGAGAAGATAGGTCTGGTTTCATCATTGATTACCAGCCTGAGACGGAAAAAGGGGTTGGTGGTCAAGAAGAAGCAGTGGGTGGTGCAAGAGGTGGGGATCAAGATGCCAAGGCTTGGAGGGACTCAATTGCAGAGGCAATGTGGCGGAACTATCAGCATCGAGTGGGAAACAAATGAAATTTTTAGAAATTTTATAGAATAGGTGATTTCAAAGTTGCCATTTTTCAAAGACAACAATTGAAGTCTTGTTGGCAAGAAAACTCACTTTTTTTGATCAAGGTCTCTTCAAAAAACTTTTCCTCCAATTTTTTCCTCGATTTCTTCAAAAAAACTGAGTTTTTTCTACTCAAACTACAAAACAGGAAGAGCTCCAGCTAATTCAGATGACACAGCACTTTTCTTTATTTTGTTTGATATAATACAGATCTACAACAACAATCCTGATGATGTCAACTATCAACTGGCTTTTGGGATACAAACCTTGATATGGTTCAAGCAGAAAAAAAAAGCACCCTGTTCACCAGGCAGATTGAAATTACAACCGCTGATCACCCTCAAACAAATGGCAGTGTGAGAAAGAGAGGTAAATCCATCTCTGATGTACAAGTGTCCTAGCAGCAGCTTGTCAATTGTGAGGACAGCCTCAACTCCAGACAAAGCTCTGGACCTTGTGGCCAACGCGTCAACCCCTTTGAACACTCCTAAAAGACTAATGCAGTCAGCTTGCTAGAGGTATTAAAGAGCCAACCAGACTGGCCTTTTGTGCAGAAGAAGAAAGAACAAGAGCAAAAGAAGAAGGAGGCAGAGGAAAAGCAGGTGAAACAAGCTTAAGCAACAAATTACACCTGAGGACTTGGTATTCTTGGATTGCTGCAATATCAAGACTTATCGTCCTTCTCAAAAGATAGATAAAAACTTGGTCCTTCTAAAGTCAAACGTGTCATCAACGCAGTAACCTTTGAGCTTGCCTTACCTTCAACCATGTGTATTCATCCAGTATTCCATGTGTCTTTGCTTCATCCCAAGACTAAGAAAATTGGCGCCGCGTTTACCCAACCTCCGCCTCCACCAGTTATCGTGGACAACTGTGAAAAATGGGAAGTTCAAGAAATAAAAAATAAAGAAAAAAAACTTCAATATTTAGTTCATTGGATGGGTTATTCTAACTCTGACTGCTCCTGGGAGCCTGCTGACAATGTTTCTGGTTCTGCTGAGTTGGTTTCTGAATTCCATGCCAAATATCCAGGACGCCTGGACCTGGTGCAATTGCTGCAAGTGTTTGCAATCACAAGAAAAGAAGGGGATGATATTAGCCAGAAGGGCACAATGGGTTGGTCAACAAACTCACTGGCAATGCTGCCAGCAAAGATGAGGAGGGTAGTCAAGAAAGATTAACAAGCTTTCAAACAGATGTTGGAGCAGACGCAAATCATGCAGCATCCATTGCTAACGCCAGTTGAATAGTGGGTTTTCATCCTCCCAGCAAACAAGTGTGTTCTCACAGCCACATCCGTGCCACATCAAACACATCCCTCATTTGCAAGTTCAAACTCAAATCAAGTTGCAGAACAGGAAACTTAAGAATCAGAAAATTGAAGTTATTTAATAAGCTTGGATTTTATTCATAATATAGCTTGTCTGCAAGCAATTGACGACAAGCTGCCATTGCATTTCTTTCTTCAACAAGTGTGGCATTCACATTGGAGGTAGTAATCGGAATAGGAGAGTGTAGTTTGCTTCTTGGTGTTCATAGTTGTCTCATGTATCCAAAAAAACAGAGTCTGCATGGCTTTTACAGATATTGTGAAGGATGGCACAGGCAAAGAAGACTTGCATGCTCATTTGGGGGAGGCTTTTTGAACAGTAATAGAATTCTCCATTGTTGCTTCAACGTCCCAAACGTTCTTTCAATGACCACTGCTCATTGAAATTTCAAATGGAAAGTACGTACCTTTTTGCAATATACTAGTATTTTATCACAAACGCTGTCGCAAAAGAGGAAGTAGACGGGAGGTCTACAAGGGGGGTTGGGGTGCACAGTCACTTGCTGTCCAGAATGTGAGCCGGGCCTAACTATACTGTTCTAAGAAATTGGGGAGAAGTAGTTGTTCGACAAAGTGTTAATTACAAAATACATTCACATCAAAAAAAAAAAAATTATCGCAAACGCCGTCACTGCCAAAATAACATCAACGACTCAGCCAACCGGAAAGTAATGGAGGGCAGGCAAACACTGAGTTATTTTCAAATGGAAAGTACGTACCTTTTTGCAATAAACTCCTATTTTATCACAAACGCCGTCGCCGCCAAGGCAGGGGATTGTAAGTCTGGTTGGCAATAACATCAACAACTCAGCCGACCAGAGTAATGGAGGGCAGGCAAACGCTGAGGCAAACGAAATTTTGTTCAAAAAAAATGGATAGGACTGGTGGGGCAGAAGCAAGGTGCAACAAACCCATCCACTCCGATTCCGGAACTCTTAAAACGACTGTAATGCAGCAAGTGGAAGGAGCTACCGCCGCAACAGGTAGTGCTGGGTCATATCTTTTGTTGCCCCCTTTTACTTACCTTTTTTACCAGCTCCCCAACAGCGACTTTGAAGGAGGACAAGACACTGGGTACAACACGCCCTCAAGAGAGCTGTGAGGCTTGCTGACGCCCCGAAGATGTTTGCACTTCTGTTGTGCTCAATAACGACAGCACCACTCTATCACATGCTTGGTATTACTGTTTTCCTGTGTTTGTTGTTTTGCATATGGGATTTTGACAGTGTGATTCAGGTTTGTCATGGATCCTGTGAAGTATACTGCTGTTCGACACCATTTGGCCAGGCTGTCAAACTTTGGCAATCAACCAAGTGTCGAAACGGAATGGAATTACTATGTCTGTGGAGAAAAGTACGAGACGGCATTTGGTGTTACTTTGCTTTTGCCGGTTTGAAGTTGATGTTTTTTGCGTTATTATTCAGGTGGACATCCACTATGACGCCAGCATAACCAAACCAAATGCATCAGTAAAGCAAGCCACACTGAGTGGCAAGTAATTTAGCTTGGAAGGGCACTTGAATCCTGAGTTGGCAGAGTGTATACCTGGACTTCGGCCATTGGTTGAAGAAACCCAGAGTGTTCATGGGGCAGAAGCAACAGAATGCACTCAACTTATTCAAGAGGTTTGCATGGAGCTTTGAATTGCTTAGTTTTGACTGAGTTTTACTACACGACAACAGGAAGTTGCCCGGTCTGCTGAAAACCTCTTCCCTGGCTTCACAGCCAATTTTGCAACTGGCCGACAGTGCGCTCAAGGCATCTGGTCTCATTTGGATGTGTCCAACCACCCTTATTCTATTGGAGTTGTGGTGCCTATTTACTCTGGCCGCCGTACTCCGAGGGGAGTACTTCCAACATTGTACTTCCCTGATTCAGAAACTTGGGTCAATTTGACTCCAAATGAAGTTGCTTTGGTGCTGTTTCAAGACAAGGAGCATTTAGTTCCCTGAAGAAGCCGCCAAATTGACTCTGGAAGAAATTGAAGCCTGTTGAAAGGAGAGAACCTCTTTGATACTGACAGACAGTCTGCGAACAAGCAATGCGTATGTTTAAGAAACCCCCGCAAGCTCTCAAAGTCTGCCTCGGTTGTGTCAAAGGGGGGTAGGCAATCAGTTGTGTTGAAAACAAAGCACAAAATCGCCTTTAAATAACAATAAACAAAAATGCTGGCATGTTTAATGAGTTAGCTCAAGTTGGGCTGAAAGTAATGTGTAGTTGCTTTTCTCCCCGCTTTGCATATTCCTCCATTTGATGAAATTCCCGTATCATCATTACTTCCTTCACCCAACCTGATCAAGCTTTTTGTTTTGTTCAACGTCAAATATGGTCTTCCATATCAAAATTTCTGCCCCTGATCAACAAACTGGTAGAACTGAACAAAAGCAGACCCTCCAAGAATATGGCCATGGGGTTTTTTCACTGTAGACACAGAAACAAATTCAAGGACTTTGGCAAAGAAGCCTCAAACTGCAGAAACTGAAGAGTAATCAATTTGTCATGAAATGACAAAGAAGGGGTATAAGCATACAAACCTATAAGCGTTGCAGTGGTTGTCGCAATAGTGATGGACGGATCAATGACAGTGGAATAGCTACATGCATTTCAGTGGGTATATGTAGCAATTGGTGCTTTGAGATCAACAGCAGTCAAAGTTCTGTTCATACAAGTAGTCCTGTCGTCATGGCGACCCTACAGCAACTTACATCAGAAACATGCAGGTTCAGCTCAAGGCCAAAACAATGATTCTCTCATATATTTCTGTTATCCTATAAAGAGAAAATCAAATTGGCAATCATTTTGACTGACTTGCCCATACAACATCTAGTGGCTGTGATCCTCCGGTGCTGCGTCACCTACCAAATATGATACCACAGTTTCTAGAGCAGTAAAATAAGTTTAATATTTGCTATGGCACCAAAGTCATCAGGGCAGTAGTTGTATAGTGGTTATTATGCCTGCCTTCCAAGCATGCGACCCGGGTTCGAATCCCGGCTACTGCAAAGTTTAGCATCTTGGAATCTCTTTTCAAACAATCTGCACCACAACTCAAACACTTTTGAGATTAGCTAAAAGTCTCCCAGACGGGGAATTGAACCCCTGTCTCGCCCGTGACAGGGGCGGATACTAGCCACTATACTATCTGGGACGCCAATACGCACTATCAAAAAAAAATTATTATAATTTAACCTCAGCAACAGAGTGCAGAATGTAGTTTTTGGCTTTTTCTCCCCATGCCTTGAAATTAAGTAGTCATGACATGCTGCAACTCTTTGCAAAGTCTTGTTATCTCCAAAAAGGTTCCACTGAGTTTAGCGTTCTCCTATAACTCTTTGTGCTGTGGCATCTTAAGTTCTGCGTTTCAATGTTTTCATGCAGTAGGGTCAACTGACTCCGGATCAATTGTCAGAGGAGGATATTATACTCTGTGCAAGAGACTAGTGGCAACATTTGACCAATCTGTTTTTTAAGGAGGGTTATTAACATAAGAGTTTTTTTTGGAAAGCTGTCAGAAAGGGTGTTATTACTGAAGTTACACCATTGTTATCAATTGGGATGTGCATCCCAAAACAGAGTTTTGGTTGACTCAGTTGATCATTTATATCTAAAATTCATTTATATCTAAAATCAAATCTATCTCTAGAGCTTTGAAAGTTTTTTTTGAAAATGTTGATGACTCAGTTTTGTATTTTTATATAAATGCAGCTGGCTGTGGAATCGGAAACAAAAGCAAATGGTTAGAAAGATTTTGGAACAATTGAATTTGAGCTGAATATATTGTTTCAACAAATTCTGTTTCTTCATTTTTATTTGTTCTTATTGCATTCTTTTATATTTGTTCTTATTGCATTCTTTTATCTTCTAATATATATTACCTTATGGGTTGGTTGGGCTTTATAATAGTATGGGTAGAAACAAGGTTGTGTTGGTGGAGTTTTTAAACAATTTTGTGAGAGGTGGGATTTGCAAGATTGAATTGTCTTGGAATCTTTCCAGTTGTGATCCTTGCTCTTGTAACTTATGTACAGCTGCTAAAGGAATTAATTTAACTTGTGTGACAACATATTGATTTTGTCCAAATATAACAGCTCGCCCTGATGCTACTCCACAAGAAATTGCCGCTGTCATATAAGACTCTTTCTTAGGTACACATAGACAAAGCTACGCAACTTTTACCAGGTGTTAGCAACACATCCCAGTCAAACAATATTTGCTTGTGTTGTAGGGCACTGCATGCCTCCAAGAATTACTGGGTTTCCTTCCACAATATCAACTAGTCAGCTGCAGGTTACTTTGGAAAGGCAAAAGCAGCCATCAGCACATGAATTGCATTTTGTGCCGAATGCAGTCTCACTTGTACAGTTTGGCTTTGACAAAGATCAATCAAGAAATAAAAGAAGGTTTTATTGAATTAATAGGCAGTAATGTTCTACATCTTGCTGTTTGGTGAAATATATAAGATGTTGTAGGGCATGGGGCTGAGCTGCTAGTTGAATTGAAGGGGTCAACTTTAAGTTGTTTGGTTGTTGAACTCACCACCATCAGACAATGTGGTGATTGATTGTTTTGGAGGGCAATGGATAAGGTGCAAACAGGTTGGGTTTGGGTTGGGTTGGTTTCATCCCAAAGCTGACTGTTTGGATTTGGGTGTCAGGGTAAACGTGAAACCCAAACCTGTCAGGATTATCCTGCAGGTCTTTGGGGAATGGTCTGTTGTATGGAAAGAAGTAGAAATAAATAGTTTGGAATGAGAATAAAATAAAAAAAGTTAAGAATTTATGCATATAAACTATTGCAGAATGACATTTTAATAGCAAACAGAAAAATTGAAGGTTATAACCAAAAAAAATTGAACCTCAAACTTATTGTAAGTGACAAACCTGTTTGGAAGAATGGAAGGAGGTCGGGTCAGTTGGGTTTTGTTGGGTTTCTTTGGTTAATAGTGAAAACCAATCATACCCCCAATCTAGTGGGTCAGGGTACTTGCCAGGTTGATGCGAGCCCACTTGCACCTTATCAATGGAGGGCATCTGTTCAGGTTTTGGAATGTCAGTTTAATACTCCAATTTACAGAAAATTGTTCTAGAAACCACAAGTAGCCCGACGTGGGGGTCGAACCCACCACCTTAAGATTAAGAGTCTTACGCTCTACCGATTGAGCTAGCCGGGCCGTTGTCCGCTTAAGCAGTGTAGCCTTTATTAATGTATTAGTTTGAATTGTGTCTATCCAAAATGCTCCATACAGGGATCGAACCTGTGACCTTGGCGTTATTAGCACCACGCTCTAACCAACTGAGGTAATGGAGATATGGAATTTATTGAAACATAGTCCATAATGTCCAGGCTATACTTATAGAGGGTTTTTGACCCACTCGGAGAGAAAAAAAGTGTGTTTTCATGATGCTTCTGCATCAATAGACTAACTGAGAAAGAGTTATCAGGCAAAGCTTGTTTTTCTGTCAATTTTAATCCTCCACAGCAAGTGTGTTTCAATGAGCTGCATGATATTCTCAGGGGGAAGAAACACAGGGACCTTTCAAATCACAAGCAGATACTCTCTAAAGTACAACACATGTATATTGCGTTTATTATAATAAAGTAATCTATATCCCGTTTACAACCAATCTCAGGCTACATGCTCGACCCTAAACAATTGCGATGCATACCCATTGGCAATGGACCCATGCAACCCAAAATTCAAGGTATCCATGATATTTTCATTGGAAGTGTTGTCCTTCTAAATTTTTTCGATAAACTTCCAACACTGAATAGACCCAAGTCTCCAGAAATTCATTGATATGCTTCCAATGTACGTTTAGCAAGTTAAATCTTGTCCTGCCTCTTGGGATCTGATTTTGGAGTCGCTTCTATGCTGCAAAAAAGGACTGCTGAAAACAGATTCATTTTGGTATGAGTGTGCCTGTTCAACAATTCAGTCTAAACAGTAAGTAAAAGCGCTCGACATGGGTGCACTTTTGGTCAATAGAGGGCAAAGTGCATGGCTTTGATTGCATCATGATGGGCACTTGAGCTAATTGGGTTTACCAATCAGCTGGCTGTAAGCTTGATGTTTTTAAACAGATTGTAACCCTCCATCAGAGTTTCTGCCTTGTCCAAGTGTTTTTGTGTGTGTTGTTCACCTTGCTCCCAATAAATTTGTGATGGTCCAAAGGGAATTTTTTCATTTTATACTGATGTTTGCTTTATTTCATATTAGTTGGCACAATTTATAATCAATGGGATGCCTTTTGTGCAAGGGTTTCTGCTTCAAAAGTTGAGGCCAAATCTGTGAGACAATTTGCCCTTGCTGAGCACGGAGACACTGTGGCTGTTACCTCTGTGACAGGTGGGTTCCAATGTACTGTGTGTCTCTAACATCAATTACTACAGGAATTGCTGTCAGTCATATTGGAGGAGTAACTGTAGCATCATTTGTGGGATGTGGTCTTTTAAAAGGTGTGTTGTAAATATCACCCATCTCTTTAATTTATGTTTCCTCAGACGACTTGACTGCAAACGTCTTGGTGACAAAGATAAAGAGAAACAATCAAGCATTGAGTCGATGGAAATCAATTAAAGTGTGGATAATTGACAAAAGTGAGTTAATTTAATATCTAAACACTGAAATTGGCATGGAGAATACGCGGATTGTTGTCAGTCGACAGGTGTGGTTATGTTGGAGGATGCGTTATCACCCCAAACCTAACCTCTTGAGAGCTTACCGGCCACTGCTACAATGACTAGAAGTGCTGTAAAAGATGCGCAAAAAAGCATAAAAAATTCAATATAATTAAAGTTTCATCATTTCACAGAATTCTTTACGTGCCATGCTCTCTGGAGACACATACAATAGTTTTATATTTTTACTTCTGACTTTCTTAATAACCTTATCTCTGTTTTCTGCTGTGATTAGAATTCAAGTTTGTTGGTTTCAGTATGCTGTCAACACAACCTTCGCTCATTTCACAATGCAAAGCAGCTGCAGCAATATTTTTGCTGAGGCATTGCGACACTTGGTCATCCATAAGGGCCAGAAGCGGTGTGACAACAATGGCTGTGTTTGGCTGAGCAATTGCCGCTACTTGGAATGGCAGCAACTTTCCGGCGCCTGTTGGAAGAAGAAGCAAGCAAGACTCTCCTGCCAAGAGCTTTCAAATGACTGGTTCCTGATTGTCTCGAAAGGTGTCAAAGCCGAACACGTTGCGAAGGATTTGATGTGGGTTTGTATCTGATAAAACACAAGTCAGAGTTGTCCAAATCAAAAGCTGCCACCACCTCCGTCTAGTGCCTGCTCCGCTCTGGCAGGGTTGTGGTGCGATAGTTCATGGCAATAAAAATTTTGGCACCACCCAAAAATGGAATATTCCAGGGCGCGGCAACGGAGAATGCCCATCGGCACCGCATTCAAACTTTAAGGGGGGCATTTTAAAATATTCTTTATTGCCTCGGGGGTGTTGGAATGGCGTTTTTGTGGGTTTTGGGTGGTGTACTATTTGGGTGTCGTGATATCGCAAAGCCATGATTTTTGAAATATCACGACACCAAAATAGTACACCCCCCAACCTGACGGCTAAACTGATGCCACCGATTGCGATGGCATTGTAAACACTTTGTTATATCTATTACGTCAAGTGGACTCCATATTCAATGATATTAACATATTCTTTATTCATACAGGCACCCAACGTCAACCACAAATGAAGCGAAGCTACGACGCAATGCGACCTGCCTTCCCAACGACGCGCACCGGAAGCGATCGGACGCCGCGATGGGAAGCCGCTTACACGAACGACTACTATGCGAGTTGTTTGACCGATCCAGACGAGCCAGTTCCATCGGACGCCATCGGTTGCTTCGGATCATCGGAATCCAATGGCGATCCGATGGTTGGTGTCGTGACTGCGATTCGTGCTATTCCAAGATGTGCGTTCCAAACAATTTTTTTCTTCAAACACACCGCAGCCAAACCAACTCGCCGCCACACCACCGCCATGACCACCAGATCACCACGTCAAAACACCGCAGCCACCACTTCAGCTCCCCAAGGCCGCGTTATCGACGGATTTTTTGAGCCGGTGGTTGGCGGTGTCGCTCCTACTGGTCTGTATGTTGGTCAAGTACCCGTCCACCCAGGCTGGCTCGAGCGTCAGGGGTACAAACACCAGGACCTCTTTCAGTATCGGGGCTGGATGTTCCAAGGTGGACAGTGGGTTGAGGCGGTGCGTATTTAATTATTTAATTCACCTCTTCTTCAAACTAAAGATATGATTTATTTTTTAGTGCTCGTGTGGAGACCTTTTCTATAAGGGACGTCACAACCAAACTCAAGGCCTTCCTGTCCTCAACCGGTGCAAACGATCAGGCAAAGCAGCAAAAGTTCACTTTGTGCACGTCGGGTCCGGAGCTCTGTGTGCCAATGACAACACTGGGATCTGCCACAGCTGTATTGCCGCTCCTCAGGCTGGTGCCGACGAACCTCTCCCACTTCCGCCGCGCCCTGTTCTCCCATCAACCTGAAGTGTCTCTGACCGTGCGTCGTCATCCAACTTGTCAGCTGCAAAGAAACACAAGAAGACCGCCCGTCCAAAAGGCTCTACCAACGTCTACGTTGCTCCTGATGCTGCTGCCCTAATCCCAACGGTTCCTGTGTCTGACGACGATGGAACTTCTGATGGAGAACCAACCAAGCGAAAGAGCAGCGGATCTGGCAGGACCAAGAGACCCGTGTTGAAAAAGGATAAAGCTGCTGCTACAGCCAAGGCTGCCAAGGATGCTGTCCTTGCTCGGAAGTACAAGGTTGAGGATTACTTCCCTCATACTCGAGCTGGCTGGATCAAGGCGGGGATGCTACCACACAGTGACTTCAAAGTTGACAAAATCTCTCAGTTCGCCAAAGTGTTGATGAAAGGACAAGCAGGGGATATGGGTCGTCTCATTGACGAAACCTGTAAGTAAAAAATTACCCTTGAGTCCGAGCCAGCGAGGCGAAACCCGGGATAGTACAAACGTGCGAAGCACGGGAGAAAATTTTGACAATTTGGGCTCCAGTTGTAGCTCAAAACGACTACCATTTTTGTCAATTTCCTGTGAATATCTGTCTCTCCTTTTCCTTTTACTTATGTTAACTTTTAAAATTTTAGGGGCTGACAAGACAGAGACAGTCGGAGGAATCGAAACTTTGGTCACTTATGGAGATATACGGTCATACATGTACATCTTCATAATCTTTTTTCGGGGGCATCCGGCTTTTGACAAATTGGTGACAATTATTGTGAAGTCGTACAACCCTCAAGACCATCTCAAGGTTGCCCACTTCAAGACTGTGATTGAGTGGATCTGCGACGTCTGTACCCCAAAGAACAATGACCCAATGAAGGCAGATTGTCAACACAATTCTGTCTTCATGTATATGCGTCGCTACTTCGAGTTGGTGGATCTGTACCTTACGAATGCGGAACTTAAGGACCCTGGAATCAAGGAGAAGTACAAGGACTACAAGTGGAACTTCCTTCCACTTTACGGTTATTTCTTCTTGCTGCAGCTTCGGACGGCGCCCAAGTTGAATCCTCGAGTTCCAGACCAGTACGGCTTCGAACTCGGGGACGATGAGGTGGCTGAAGAAGAGGAGGCGGAGGCTGAGGCTGATGAAGCCAACGCTTCTATGACAGCTGAGGAGCGTGTTGGTGTGGCGATTGTTGATGCAATGGCTGCTGTTGCTGGTGTTGGTGTGAAAATTGTAAGTTTTTTTTTTTCCATTTCAACTTTTCGGTTTTTCATTCAAATATTTTTAGGGGGTGATGGAGCAAGGACATGTTATATTTGGGAAGATGGGGGTGTTGTCCAAGCTTGCTGCCGATGCAAGTGTCAAGCATGGGTGCGAGGAAAACTGTTCCTTGCACATGCAGCTACTTAAGGCAGAACAGAAAGCGGCTGTGATGAGAAAGATGCAGTGAGTTTTTCTCAATCAACTTGATATCATGCAATCATGTAAATAATGTGTTGTAGAGGGACTGGAAGCGGTGCTGGTTCTGTAGACAGGTGAGCTGATTGTTGTGGACACTACAGAGATTTTGGAGAGAATTCTTAAACTTTATTCCCAAACATGGAGCTTGCAACATGAGTTTCATGTGCCTCCAACACTTCCCCTCAAGCAAACATGATTGAATAAAGAATGAACTGAACAACGATCAGACTTGTATCATGTGACATGAATGTGACTTGATTAATTTGCCAATGATTAGTTAAGGCTTGGTGATTAAATCGGGTTTGGCGAAGGTCATGTGATTGTCACGTGATGGTGCCTTCCCCTTGATCGTGTGAATCGCTTGAGAGTTGTGTCTTTCTGTGCAGTCTTGCGTTATTACACCCTGTGTCAGATTCTTACTGACTAAAACACTTGTCCCTCGCTCAACCATTAAATTGGCGAAGCAAGGATAAAGTGAAACCTTCATAGGCGGATATGTAATAATCGAACAAGTGCGCAGAGCAGGTCTTGAACCTGGGTTGTCTTGGTAGCAGACTTGCGCTCTGACCATTGAGCTAAGTGGTTGGTTTTCTTGTGTACTTTTGAACTTGAATAAACAGTTGAATTGTTCTATATGAGTTGTATGTTTAAAATATGAAGTTTCTAGGTTCTAGAATCGAAATCAAAATTGAATTGAATAGAATTGACTTAGCATTATGAGGGGCAAATCACGACTAGCCAATGCGTATCGCGGAAGTCAATCTTGAATTGTGAATTGTTTAAATTGTAATCGCGGTAAGGAACATCATGCCAAATCGAGCACGAAGTTTCTTGAATTGATCGCGTCCAAGGAACTTGGTGAGTAAATCAGCTGGCTGGTCAGCGGATGTTTGACTATGTCATTGCGGATCCTGTTTGGTGGCAGCAGCGCCTTCCCCTGAGGGAATGGGAGTAGCGCATTGAATGGATAGTCTTGTGACTTAAAGCATTGAACGTGAAAGTGGTTGCCCCCGCAAGTTTTGCAAGGACTTGGAGGTTGTTGAGTTGTGAACTCTAAGGCGTGTAAGCGGTGAGTGGGTTGGTTACTATTAACAGGAAATTGTCTTCCCTGATTAACGTATCCTCCCCTATTAGAGTTCCCGCCTCCACAATTTCATTGGGTGTTCTGAGCTGGATAAGGTCCGGGGCAACCGCTCGCGTTGTTGTAACTTCCGCGACCACGGCCTCTACCACGCCCGCGGAAACCTCCTCACCCAGTCCCATTGGAGTTGAAGTTGCTGCTTTCGTTGGGTCGTCCACTTCCAAGGAGCAAGGCAAAATCGTTTGCGGTCTTCTTTGGTTTGAAGCCGATGTTCTTCTCAGTCTCCAGGAGTTCTTTCAAGAGATCACTGAGGTTTGTAATTTCAAGACTTTTGATTCTTTGGATTTGATGACCATAAGATTGTTTGTAGAGTGCGTCAATGACATGATTAATAACTTCAGTGAGATTGACGAATGGACGAAATGCGGCATTGGTTGGATCAGCGCGCATCTTGGTAAGAATGTTGGAGAATCGATTGTAGTATTCGCTAATCGACTCATGGGACAGATGTTGGAGTGTAATCCACTCTTTGATGGTTTCCTTCGTATCTGTCCTAGTCTGTGCATTGTAGTATGTCTGGAGGTTTCGAATCCAGGTACGTGCACATTTGGTGTTTTGCTGATGAATATTCAATAGGGCAGCGGAGATGTTCCACTTGATGATACGTCGCATCATCTTGTTGTTCGCGTAACTTCCTGGACAAGTATTTGGAACATCAGTCAGCTGAAGAACCCATGGATCGTTCGGGTCTTCAGGATTATCCCAGACTGCAAGTTCAAGGAGTTGTGGATCAGCCGTGATTCCACCATTTGGACCATAAGGAACCAAGTAGTTGTTGATGTTGTCGTTGTGGGATTCTTGGTCAAGACGGATAGTGTGGAGTGTGTTGGGCTGCAACACCTTCAATATCGTCAACCCACTGGTGGAAGTCACTGATATTATCATGATCAAGCGTGAAAGTTGTTTTCAAGTTGTTGTTGGTTGTCATTTTTTTAGTTGAAGTCAAGAAAAATTTTGAGGCGTAGTAGTTGGGGGTTGGTTGAGTTTCAAGTGTTTCAAGTAATAGAAAGTAGAAGTTGTTGTAGTTGAATAAACTGGTGTTAAAACGTAGTTTTAGCTGTTTGTAGTAGTGTTAGAAGCTGTAGCGGCTTTGGTAGTAGCGGCTGAGGTGCTTGTGTAACAGTAAATGCTTGAACGTTCCGGCTTTTTAAGGGTTCCCTGACCAATTGGTACAGGAAAATTTAACAGATGTTGAGTAATAAGACTTCTTCATCTGTTGTAGAGGGACTGGAAGCGGTGCTGGTTCTGTAGACAGGTGAGCTGATCGTTGTGGACACTAGAGAGATTTTGGAGAGAATTCTTAAACTTTATTCCCAAACATGGAGCTTGCAACATGAGTTTCATGTGCCTCCAACATAATGTTTTTGTTAGCAACGATCTTAACCGTCATGACAACCTTGAAACTCAGATGGAGGCTGCTACAAATCCTGAGAATCGTATGAGGGAGAAACTTTTCTTCCTCCATTCTGGGAGATTCAACGGGGGTGAAGGACTTCGAAACTTGGCCATGTCCAACTTCAATGATCAATGTCTGGGCCGCTCAGGAGAGCTTCGTTCCATCGAATGGTTCGATATTTTCAGTTATATGGCTCCCTGTACAAGTAAAGACCCGGAGACCCAGTTTGAGCCACCGAAGATGCAAGGGCTCAAGGTGTTGTTGGTTGGAACCAAGATGTTTGTGAGTATAACTTTAATCAAGTTATTGATCAATAACTAACTACAACATCTCCAGCGATCTCTTGCTGCTAGAGGTGCTTCAGATATGCGCTACATGATTTTTGGTCAACATCGTCTTGCGTTGTTTGATGTGTTGGCAACTCTCGGACTGATGGAATTTGAAAATCGGCACATGTATCCGACTGAAGATAGTAAGGACAAGTGGCGGAAGTTGATGGATGGATACAAAGGCGGTTTTGGGGATATGAAGCTGTTTCCTGGAGATTACAAAACTTTGGCGATGTCAACGCTGTCTCATTATAATGCCTTCAAGAAAATGATAAAAAAAAAATCTTTAAAACTCCACCGCGCGCAACCACAAACAAACCATACCACCGCATGCAACAGACAAACGAAAACCCCCGCAACGGGAGTCCTCGCGCGTCTGCCGCTGCTGTCCACGGTGGGTGGGATGACGTGGCGGCAGCGGAGCGCGCGGGGGCTGGGCGAAACTCTGGATCTGGATCTGGACCCGTGACGGTCATCGAGGTAAGTACTCACCAATACAGTACTTACCACCTTCTTTACTGTAGGAAAAGCAGGAAAGAATGCCATGTCGATGAACGCAAAACTGGACCTGGATCTGGAACGGAGTTTGAACTGCGGATTTTTGAAAAAGGGGCGGAGAGGGGGCAGCCAAAATGGGGCCCCTGGCGATGCATGTTGCACTTGCCCCGTCGACGCCAGAGCCAAAGTATAACCACTGGCGGGAACTGGATGGGCGAGACGGACGTCTGTCAATACCAAAACAAAGGGGCGGAAAAGGGGCAGCCGAAACGGGGCCCCTGGCGATGCACGAAGCACTTGCCCCGTCGACATCAGACTTGCTTAATTGCGGCTGGTGGGCTCTGGCTGCGTACGCCAAATGCAAACTACATGGAACCCATAGTCACTTCTGACCAACTTGAACCCAACAATGCCTCTGACTTCACTGACCCCACCAAATACACGGGCCCAACACAAAGAATAAATAGAAACATTATAGAAAAAAAGAGAAGACAATCTATTAAACTGAAAAACAGCCGAGCGGGAAGAAAAATGAGGGAAAATAAAAAAAACAACACAAGACACCAAACTTTGAGAAGAATAAACCGAGACAACACAAACCAAGAAAACACAAAAAAGAGGAGAGTAAAAAACCAAATGAAGCACTCAAAAAAGGACACGTCAAAAAAGGCGGGAATAAAGGAAACAGTAAAGAGTAAAAACAGGGCGGGAAAGCCTAGACAAGAAATAAGACAAAACAAACAAAGTGATAATCACCAGAAGACAAAGAAGTACCAAATGAGCGCAACCGAAGACCTGAACCAGACCGTCAATGCGTACATCAGGAAATCACACATTGACGAACTTGCCGAGGCTGGAGGAATTAAGGACAGATCGTCTAAAGCAAAACTCGGCAGAATTATCAACTCAGCGGGGATTACTGTGCCTACAATCGCGGAAACTTCACTGGGAAATAGGCTTACCTTCAAGTGCACACGGGGCCAATTCCACTTCCTCAACCAGGAAATTGCCCTCCGAGGAGACTCAAGAGTGTTCTTCGAAATGAGCCAAGAAGATGAAACCACGAGACCAACTATCATGATTATGGAGGTGACGAACCCGCTCAGGAAGGACGCCCAAACTATTGCCAAAGAAGTTGCTGAAGCCTTCGACAAATTTGCTGGGGTCCAGTCAATTGACCAATATGGAAAAGAGGACCCCAACAGCCGCAGTGGCAAAGTAGTGGTTACGCTGAGTTATGCTTCGGAAGCAGAGAAGATCCAGTCACTGGAGGTGTCTGGCATACCATTCAATGGCCACCATGTCTACCCGGTTGACCCAAACGAACCAATCCAGATGAGAATTGACAGGGAAAAACCAAGATGGTTGATAGCACCTGACCTGGACGATGGAACAGAAATTAAAGACTGGTTCAAAGTCAAAAACATCAAATACCAACGCATCAAGATGACCCGCGACGGACTGGAGATCCTGGTGACAACAACGGCTGAGGCAAACAGATGGGATGGGAAGAAGGTGAGCAACTGTACTTGGAAAAAAAATCGAAAACAACTAAGGAAAAATGCAATCTTATCAAAAAAAATACAACAGCTCGCCACACAAACAAATGGATACGAAGTCCAAGTAACTGTCTACCGCAAGTACGTCATGGACCAAGGGACTTACCGCCTCCGGGACCACTGCAAGCACTGTCAGAAGGACCACCCAAGCCACCTATGCCAAATCCCGCGACAACAGGAGGACTCTGACTGGCAGAAGGTAGCTGACGAAAGACTGGTCTTCAACTTCAGCAGCGCCGATATCACAAGGATTGAAAAATCTGTTCGAAACTACGCAGAACGCAAGAATGGCCTGACACAAGCTGAGGCCCGTGGATGCCAGACCCTTCGCATCAAAATCGACTCAGCCTGGATCCAAAAAGAAAACCGCCGCCACCAAGAAAACCTCAAACAGCCGCATGCTCAACCGCAAACCAAGCCAACACTGGGACGCCGATCAGAAAACACATGGAATGACGCTACCGCCAACTACGCCAATGCCGCCATCAACGCCGCCAACACCAGCGCATTGGAAAACCAGATCCGCGAGCGAATCAAGAAAGAGATCTGCGAAGAAATGACAAACCTGGTGGAAAACCTGGTGAACAACAGAATTGCGGAAGAACTGGAAGAGTGGAAGAACGAATTGCAACGGGAAAGGGATGAAAGACTGGCCGAAGAAGAAACAGAACAGGAGACCCAACTGGACGAAGTGAGTAAAGTCATAACCCACCCAGGAAGTAGTCCATCGTCGACGTGGATGGAGGCCGTAGACAAGGCCATCAGCCGCATGGAGGAAAACCAGCTCAGAACCGACCAAAACATAGAAAGAATCGACCGGAACATTGACAGACTCGAAGTGGAGACTGGGGTTGCACAGGGAGTGGTCTTCGACAGCAACGAAGAGGCGATGGACATTGAAGACGAGGACGCCGAAGTGACAACCCCAAACGCCCTGAAACCGGGCCGAACCAAAAATGATTAAACATGGAAGGAAGCGGGTGAGGGAGGAAGCTGGTGGTGAGAACAAGGAGAACGAAAGAGGGAAGATTACGAATAAAAGAAGAGATACTACTGAAACGTATAACGCCAAAATAGAACCAAAAAACAGACATTTCTACATACAGTGCAAAGAGAACATCACAATAAAGAAAAGGAAGAGAACAGGGGATCCCGCCCTCACAAAAAGAAGTAAATATGAAACACGCCCACAAATAGAAAGCTTCAATTCCCTCTTCAATTTTCGAAAGAACATCGAAAATAACCAAACAGCCCAAATAACAAAGAACCCAAACAACAAAACAAGTACAGAATCCACAACGCTGACAAAGATCCTGACAGAAACGCCAACCCCACCAACCCAAACAGCGAAAAAGAAAAGAGGCAACAACCAAGACCCAAGTCATGCCACAAAGAAGAAAAAGTTGAGAGAATATATGCCAAGAACGAAAAAAATAAAAGAGAAACACACACCATTCCAATTTACGCGACCAACCCCAAGCCTCTTAGAAATAGACTCAAGGGAAAAAAGGCAAAATACAATCCAAAAAATCATAGTAGAAATGCTAAGACAAAATGGAGATCTATCGGAGGCATCAGCCACAATAGTCCAGCAACTGGAAACAGCCGAAAACCAATACCCACAGGCAGGAGGCTCCAGCACAGAGCAACAGAACTTTCTAAACCTAAAAAGAGCACAATGGTTAGAGTGCCAAAAATACAAACATGCAGAAGTCGCGAAAGGAACTGAAGGAACAAAGCAGTCTCGCAACACGGCAGAAACCCCTCAAAATATAGCAACTACAATTAGTGCGGACGTCAGAGAGAAGATTGACAAACTAAAGGAAATATTGCGTGGAAACCTAACAGTAACACAAACGGCCCAAAGCAAAACACCGAATAGGACCAGCAAACCTGGAACGCCAGAAACACCAGAGGCAGACTCAACAAGACAACAAGACAGCCATAAAGCCCACGAAACAGAACAGCATAACAACAAAATAATAGGAAAACTTAGCCGAATGAGAACAAAACCGGAAAAAACATTGAGAATAGCAACATACAACTGTAGAGGACTTACTGACACCACAATGATCCAGATTTCCCAAATAATAAAGGAACAGAGCATCGACATCCTTCTACTACAAGAAACAAAATGCACTGACAAGCAAGCCCAAAAACTGATGCGCGCCTATAACAGCGAATTCAAAGGGCTATCATACTGGACAAATGCAACAGGGACCACGCAAAAAGCAGCAGGAACTGGAATCATCATAGCAGAAAAGTGGAGCAGGCACTACACCAAATGTGAAAAATCAAGCACAAGCCTCATATCACTGACACTCACATTCAGGGAAGGAACAATCAGAGTAGTCAACACCTACTGGCCATCAAATGACACAGCGGAAAACACAAGAAACACATTATTAACACTTAATAAATGGCGGAAAGAAGATAATGAAAAACGCGAACACATTGGAACAATCATCGCTGGCGACACAAATGAAGCAGAAACTACTAAAGACTGGCAATCAGAAAAAGTGAACACCAGACCGACAAAACGGAATAGCCTTATCAAATGGCTAAGAGAAGCAAACTATGAAGATGCATACAGAAGTATCAACGAAGATGACGAGAAATTCACTTACTTCAAAATGGAAGTAGGGAGAATTACACAAGCAAGTAGACTGGACAGTATATGGCTTGAACCTAACCTGGCCAAAATAACATCCCAATGCGAATGCTTATCAGAGATGTTGGACTATAAATACTCTGACCACGTTCCAGTAATTGCAGACATTGATGTGAAACATGTACTCAGCCCCTCAATGAAAACAAAGAAAGAAACCAGAATAGTAATCGATATGGAAAAAACAAATGAAACACACAGAGTGAAATTCCAAGAATCGCTCAACTTAGCCCTAAAGAAAGAGAACCTAATTGCAAAACTAGCCGAAGTAACAAACAAATGGCAACTCAGGAAAGGAGACCAAGAGAGAATCCAAGAACATATTAAGATTGCACAAGACCAAATGAAATGCAAAGAACCATCCCAAACCGAAAACCTATATGACCCGGCAGGGAAGCAAGAAGTTATGGAAATCCTTGACAGGATTGCGCAAAGACACATGGAACTAATGAACAAGATTGCGTTAGAAACCCTCCCAACCAGAATATGTGGCAAGGAAACTAAGAGAGCACAGCTACACAACCCATGGATTGCCCTATACAATGAATTAGAGATATGCATCAAAGAAATTAGGAGGTCAGAAGAGGACAAGACAAGAACAATAATGAGGCAACACAGGAGAAGACTGCAAAAAACACTGAGAAAAACTGAACATGAATGGACCAGACCACAACCGAGCAAGGAAAACAGGGACCCTAAGGAACCAATTAAGACAGAAACAAAAAAATGGCTTATAGAACAACAAAATGAAGTCAGGAAAAAAATGGAACATACAACTGCACAAGCCATAACCCAAATGATTGAAGAAAATGTGGCAGCAAGGAACAACAGGATGAACAAAAACACAAAGAAATTTCTTAACAGTGTCCTCGACAGATTCCACAAAATAGACCTGGATAGGATTAAAGTCACAGACAAAGACGGCAACAGCTACATAGAATTTGACAGTGAGAAAGTCAAAATAGAAGTTGCAAATCAAATGAAAGAATGGTTCTGCAGAAGACCAGACAAAGAATTCAAAGAAAAATCCATCTTCATCGACGCATACAAACCGTTGGACAACATAGATGAAAACATATATGAACCAATGAAAGCCGAGGTCACCGAAGACGAAATTCGCATAGCAGTAGAGCAACTTGGAATCAAAAAAGCCCCAGGGAACAGCGGAACAACCAAAGAACTCTTGCTGATGGGAGGGCATGAAAACTGGAAACTCATAGTGAAGATGATGCAAACATGCGAAGAGTATATGGACTCCCCCAACTGCTGGCTGCAAGGAATCATAAACCCAATCCCAAAAAACCAAGAATGGGGCGCAGACATATACTCAACAAGACCAATTGCTTTACTCGAAACGCTGTACAAACTCCAAGAAATGATTAAAAAGAACAGACTGGTCCCTATCCTTGACAGAAACAATGTACTAAAAGGAAGAAACTGCTCTGTCCTCCCTGGTGAATCCACTGACCCAGTCATACATTGTGTTAAAGCAATCATTGACCACTGTATCGAAACCAAGAAAGAATGCTACATACTATTGAACGACATTAAGAAAGCCTTTGACTCAGTAAGCCCAAGGGCAGTCATGAGAAGCCATAGAAGAATCAAAATTCCATACTGCTACTCGGCATGGAAATATAATACACAACTGAAACTCACGGCAAAAATTAGAACAGCAATTGGCGAGACGGAAAGCATACAAATAGGGACTATGATCCAACAAGGCTCTGTCCTGGCCCCTATCGAATGGAGAATATTCTGGGACACAATCCTATGCGTCATTGATCAAGAAACCAAAGGTATAAAACTCTCAGCAAAAATCAAAACAAGATTCAACGGAAAAAACTGGGATACCGAAACTATATCGGAAGACATAGCAGCCCTCGCGTTTGTGGACGACACCAACACAATAGCCGACAACTGGAAAGAACTGGAAAAACAGGCCAAACTGCTGTATGAATTCCAAGAGGGAAATACGATAGCATCCAATACCAAAAAAGTCAAGGTGATTGCCATTAACCCCCAAACGCCCCAATCAGTCCTGAAATGGGGAGACCAAAGTGAAGTGGAAGTATTGCAAAAAGACCAAAGTGAAAGAATATTGGGAAACTACTTCTCAGCCGACAACTCAAACACAAGAGCAATTGAGGAAATACAGACCCAAATCCAAGCTATGGTAAACATGCTGAAAGACAAAAGAATCACAGACAAAAGCACAATAATGATCATTAACACGGTGCTCATGCAGCAAATAAGATACAAATGGCAAACTGTACCGGTTAGCCCAACTGATGTGGAAAAGTGGTTTACACCAGTGCTAGGACTAGTCAAACAGAAAGCAAAACAACCTAACAGCCTGCCAACCTCCCAAATGAAACACTCACAGATATATAACCTCATCGACTGGAACGACTTATTCATGTACGACACAATCAGCAACTTGATGATTCGAGCAAACTCTGATGACTTGCTAGGGAAAGTCACAAGAATTCGCCTAGCAAACCTGCAAGAAGAACTGGCCCTACCACACTGCCCACTGGAGACACCGTTCCCGGCAAAAGTTGAAAAAGGTACCCACCACCTAGCTGCCACACTTAACAGAATGTTCAGACACCGCATAAGCAGCGAAGCGATTAAACACCTCGACTGTGAAGGAAAAGAAAAACCGGCCTTTGGAAAAGTAGAAGGAGGAGAAACATCAATGTTCCATGCAATAGACAACTGGATAATATATAATGAAGTCAAGACCCACCTTAAGAAATGGAACATCTTATTTGTGGAACAGATCCTGTGCAGAAACAGTGAAAGAATACTTAGCCAAAGAGAAATGGCCATCAGATACCCCGGCTTCAATGCAGGCAAAGAAAAATGGTACAACATAGTGACACAATCACTCCAAAAACTATCAACCAAAGGCAATCCCAGAATATCAGACATTGCAAAAAGAAGTCCAAATCCATTTGCAACCGAAAAATCAACAATGAACCTTACTGAGTCAAGTTAAAAGTCAAGACATAGCCACATGGACAAACAAGAACGGCAGTTCTGAATATGGACAGGTTACAAGGAACACACTCCAAAACGGCAAAATAACCTACACACTGAAGCACCTGAGAGTAATCCCCTTAGAAACATGTCAAAACATAAACCCAGGAGGAAACTGGGAAGGAAACAACACACAGCTTGGATCATGCTGGGAAAGTGACTGCCCTGGATGGCAAGGAAACACCTGCACACTCGAGTGGACTGGAGAAATCCAAAGGAAGAAAGCAGGAAATAAGGGGACCCACTCTGTAATCACCATAGATGAAAACAACCAAGACATGGAACTTAACATTGACATATGGGAAATACAGAAGACTGGGTTGGGAGGAGAAGTTATCAGACCAACAAGAGGTGGAGGAATCAAGTACAAAAAAGACCCTACCATGGAGAGCCGGAACATACGGAAATAACATACATGATGGTGCAAAGAGAGCAAGAAAATTCTTTAATTGCAGGGACAAACAAACACTAGAAGCCATTGGGACCAGAATCAGCAATTGTCTGAACAACACATATGACAACATATACACCGATGGATCACTGAAAACCATCAAAGGGGCTCCAAGCATAGCAGGGTCTGTATTCGTCAGAGACGGCGCTAGCAGTGGCAGACAAGTGAACTTCAAACTGGAAGGAAATGCACACTCGGCAAACCCTGAACACATGGCCATGAACGCAGCACTAATTGGGTGTGGGGACTTCTCAAACACAATCAATATTGATAACATGACTGTAATCTCGACCTACAATAGACTAAAGGAACTCAACTTCAACATACACCCCAGAGAGCTGAACAAGAAAGCAAATGTAATGTCCACAGCAATCACATGTGAAATCATGAAAGAAAGAAACAGAGAAGGAATGACAGTTCTCCCTGAGGTGAAACATGTAAAAGGACACAGTGGGGAAATTGGCAACGAACAAGCTGACAAGGATGCCAACAAAGGACACATGGCACCACTGCTCACACAGAATGCCCACGCCCAATCAAACATAAAATTCATCCTAAAGGCAGATGGGAATATCATTGAGGGAGCATACAGGAACAACCTAAAAGAAATAACCAAAATAGCAGCACACCTGGAATGGACTAGACCAACCAAAACACAGACACATCAAAGAAATCCAGGAACTGATAGACCTGGGACTTACCTTCACAGTCATCCAATGTGGACACAAAACAACCTCGCTATTCACCAGTGAAAACCTCAGCCACTACAGGAAATACCTGATAAACTCAACACATAGGCAACTACCAACCCAAAAAGAAATGCGAAGAAGACATCAGGACCTCTACCCCGATGGATGCTGTAGAGTATGCCTCTCAGATGAGGAAGAAACGAATGAACACCTATGGAACTGCCCAGTAATGCAAGAAACCAGAGGCGAAATCATGACCAACTTCATCGAAAATCTTAGTAAAAAGATTGAGGAAGAATGCCAAAAGGAAAGCAAGGAGAAACCACAACAACCCAGTAACCCTGAGGGAGACATCCAACCAATTCTAATACCAACAGGGAAACAACCCGAAAGGAGAAATTGAGAAAGAAAGTAACCTGACACTAGATGAAATTAATACCAAACTGGAAAAGTGGTTCAGAAACTGGATGGGACAACCAACAAACCAATACATGGAAGAAGACATGAACCCAATAAACTCCAAAACAGACAGATTCTCATTCGAACAGATTGCAGGATATGGACTTATACCAGAGATAACCCACGAATGCATCAGAAAATGTGGAGTACAGAAGGCGGAAAGCATCAGAAGAATTATTGTACAAGCATGGAAAGACCTGAGATACGAAGTAAAGGAGAAAATCTGGAAACACCGCAACGAAAAGACAATTGAATTTGAACTTGCCTGCGGAATCACTGAGAAAAAAAAGAACAAGAGGAAAGATAAAAACCCCAGAAAAGAGGGACCCAGAAACAAAACTGAAAGGAACAATGAACCAAGAACAACCAGAACCACAAAGATCAAAAATGAAACCATATGTCAACTATGCGAGGGGATAATGAATGCAACAGGAAACCATGAATGCTCAGGAAGAATGGGGAGAATTAAAAAAGCAATCAAAACGCTAATTGAAGATAGAAAAGGAATCAGGAAAATACGACCTGGATGGACAACAACATCTAGCAGATACATGAACGCATACGTCAAGAATGAAGAATTCGAACACAAACCAAAGAAGCGCCAAGTGCCAGGAAAGAAACTGAAAACCGATGAACAGAACAGACAGGGAAACAAAAAGAAGGAAACACACCGTGAGGAAAAGGAAAGTGAAAAGAAACAACTGAAAAGGAAACTGGAAGAACTACAAGAATATGAAGACAGAGCATTCAAGGAGCTGAGAAAAGGGAAAACGACATTAGAAGATATCAGCCATGACATAGCAAGGGAAAGACAAAGACTGGAAATACCTGACGAAGATGTGGACATGGGACCGGTGTCCCTACAAATACCCAAAGGATGGCGACAAGGGTTGACCCATCCAGAGGGGACCCTACCAACACAAGGACCAAGCAAGCAGCAAGGGGACTGGAACCCCACAAGCCGGAGACATATGGTGGAAGGGAGGCCAGATGGGGGCTCTCTTTTTTCCCCACAGGGGTTTTTGATAACGAGGCCCCCGATAAGTGTGGAAGCTCAAGAGGAGCTGAGGGATGGGAGTGGAGGAAGTGGGGTTGTTGTAGATTAGGGGTGCACAATATAGGTGGAAACTCAAGACGAGTTGGAGGATGGGAGCGGGGAAGTGGTAGTGGTAGTAGACTGGGGATCTACAAGGGGGGTTAGGTGGAAATCATCGCAACCCGGAGTATGAGGCCGGGCCTTACTAATCAATCCGAGTAATTGGGGGGAAAATAGTAGTTCGACAAGTGTTTATTACAAAATACAGTTCATACCAAACCAAAAAAAAAAAAGCCTTCAAGAAAATGATGAAGGCGTTGGGACTCTGGCTCACAGGAGACAAGACTTCTGGTGCTTTCGAAAATCGGTACTTCTTGGACTTTCCAATGGCTGTAAGTACTGTTTATCTATCTGAATTGATCTTAACAATATGATAGGTTTACCGAGTACTGGCGGGTTTTACTGCCAGGGGTGGAATCTGCAAAGCGCCTTGGAATATTGAAGTTCCAGATGAACTCCTGAATGAGTGCGGGCTGTTCCCTGAAGCCTCTGAGTTTGCTGATGCTGTCAAAGATGAAAATCACCCACTTTGGAGCTCTACCGTTGACCGTTGCGACTTTCAAGACCAGATCAAAGAGCGTGGCGGGAGAAAAACACTCACGCTCTTTGGGGAGCTGATTCTTCAAATGAAGAAGTCTGTCTTGCAGTTGCTGGCTTGGCTGATGCACTACAAGCTGTACCCAACTCGCAACTGTGAGTTATATTTAGTATAGCCAAAATTTTGTAATCTAACTATTTGGAAATATCAGATAAAGCAATCTGTAATTGCCTTCCGAAACTCTTTGAAAACCCTCTGTGGGCTGAATTCTGCAGTAAAATGGCAGACACAATGGTCAAGTACAATGCTGACCAAGCTGCAAAAGAACAACTTGAGGCTGCCAGAGCCAGTGGTGACTTGCTCTCCTTGTTTTCAGGGCTGGATCCAGAGTCCCAGAAGCAGCTGCTGGAAGAGTTGAAGGATCTCCGATTGGAGATTGCTCAAGAAACAGCCCAAGTTTTGGAATCACTGGGTACTGGCAGCGCAAGGCTTGAAAAGGCCATTGCTGACCTTAAAGATTCTATGGATGCGCGTTTCGATGGTCTCCGCAACTTGTTGAACACAGATAGTGGGGAGGCAGCTGCCTTCAGCCGCTTCCAAGTAAACCCTCAATCGCAGCAAATGCAAAACCTATTGCGTGAGGAGATTGGTTTGGATATGGGAGAAGATCCCTTGGTTGTGTTGGGTAACGCTAATTCCGTTCCGGTGGTTGGTGGTCCCCCTGTTGCTGTCCAAGATGGACCGGATGCTGGTTTACAGTTTGAGATTGGAGTCGTTGTTAAAGAGCTTGTGGAAGGCACAGAAGTTGAACAGTTTCAAAAGTTGGGATGCATCCGATACTCTCGACTTTATAAACCTCGAGCAGATAGGAAGCAAGATGAGGACAACTTTCCTCAAGTTGATTTACCAGATGTGTCTGTTCTTCAAACTCCTTCCAAAGTACGTCATTCCTTGTTACTTTGTTTTACTATTTCACCAGCTGTATGAGTTCTTCTGGAATACCCGTTTCCGTCTCCAGAAACTGGCCGCCAGACACAAAAATAGTTGGAAGAAAGAGGCTGGCAAGAGCGATTCCAAAACGTGAAACTACAATCTCTGGAAACAGTATACAAATGTTTTGGAGTTGCTTGACATTGAAATTGAAGCCCTACCTCTGGCTGAACGAACAGGAAAGACAAAACTCCAGCTTGTTCATATTGTTTGTGATTCCATTCAAAAAGGTGGGAGATGGAGAATGGGTGGCAAGTTTTCTTTGTCGCAAATGGCAAAACAGAGTCTGACAGCGCTGGGCACATCAAAGTATCAAAAGTTTGGAGTTGATGGTAAAGATGATGATGATGTTGTATTTATTCGTGCAGACTATTGACAAATAAAAGTGTTCAAACTTTGTCTTAACCTTCCAACATGGATTCCCAGCTTTATTTATTATTATACAACTGCGCCAGATTTTTTCTCTTCTTAACAACTGGTTTACCTTTCCACATGCCCTTCAGCAAAAACGCGCCCCAAAACAACATTCTCAATCTGCTTCCCTTTCAAGCATCCAAAAAAAGAAATAAAGTTACTACTACTCTTCAACTCTCTTTTAATTCCCTCTGTTTCCTTGTACTCTTCCCCAAATAAACATCGAACTCCATTTTTGCACACTTCTGCATTCAAAAAACATTCGCTCTGTTCAAGAAATTCAATAATATCATCCATAAATTCAATAGATTCAAAAACCGTTTGATTTGAGATTTTCACGTCAAATACTTCTTTGAGGGTAAGAATGGGCCCCTCCTTCTTGCAGTAATAACATTTCCCACAATCGGCATCCAAGGGAGAGTCAAAAAGAGTTGCAAATAGCTTCCAGAAACATTGGGGACGAGACCCTGCTTCTTTCTCAGTGAAACCTCCTTCAACTCTTCCACAACTTTTCTGCAAAACAAATACAATTCCCCATTATCCAGCTTTCTACAAACTTTATACTCCCACAATTCAGGTTGGTAGTTGGTGAATTCAATGATACCTTCTCTAAACAATTGGACAAGAAGGCGTTGAGGTGGAGCTGACTTTTGAGACAGCAGAGAGTCAACCAGGGCCTTGTTTCCTTCGACAGAGAGACTGTACCCGTTCTCTACGCCAATCAAATGGGATGTGTAAGCATAGTCGTTGTCGGTGAGAATAGTAGTGCATGACCCCAATTTAATTTCCTCCTTACGCGCAGCCCGCCCAACCTCTTGCAGGTACCGCTCAGGAGACTGAGGTATAGTATAGTGAATTACAAAACTAATTGCTGCATTAATTCCCAATCCGAAGGCTATAGTGGCCACAACCAACTTGTTTGGAATACAGTCCCCCTTCCCGCACAACCGATTTCTAACCTCACCCTCCATTATCCACTCTAGCACTTCGCGTTTCTTGTTGGCAGGAATTTGGCTGTGGTACTCTCTCGCACAGTATCCTCCAGACTTCAGGAACTTAGTGAGATTGTCCACGTCTGTTCGTCTCTGACAGTAAATAATTCCAGTCCCATTAAAAGGCGACTGAGGCGACGTGTATTTATGGAGCTGCTCCAATAGAACGTGTCTTTTATTCGAGCTTGATGTTTTGATACAGTCCAAATACAGGTTTTGTCTGAAGATGCTTGTTTTAAATATGCAGTCAGCATCAATCCCAAACTGGGAACATAGTTTTGCTGATACGTGGGGATTTGCGGTGGCTGTTGTGCAAAGAATTGCTTTTGGTGACAGCTTGGTAGCAAACACAGGTAGCATTGAATAAATTGGCCTGAATCCTTCCCCCCATTCAATGCAGCAGTCTAATATAAAAATTAATTCGCACCTTTCAAATCTATAATCTTTGATCTTACGGGCTTCGTCCATGACAAGGAGGGAAACACCAACTAGTTTCATCTTTTCACTGAATTCTTTACGTGCCATGCGCTCGGGAGACACATACAATAGTTTTATAGCTTTACTTCTGACTTGCTTAATAACCTTATCTCGGTTTTCTGTGGTGATTAGAATTCAAGTTAGTTGATTTCAGTATGCTGTCAAATACAACCTTCGCTCATTTCACAATGCAAAGCAGCTGCAGCAATATTTTTGCTGAGGCATTGCGACACTTGGTCCATAAGGGCCAGAAGCGGTGTGACAACAATGGCTGTGTTTGGCTGAGCAATTGCCGCTACTTGGAATGGCAGCAACTTTCCGGCGCCTGCTGGAAGAAGAAGCAAGCAAGACTCTCCTGCCAAGAGCTTTCAAATGACTGGTTCCTGATTGTCTCGAAAGGTGTCAAAGCCGAACACGTTGCGAAGGATTTGATGTGGGTTTGTATCTGATAAAACACAAGTCAGAGTTGTCCAAATCAAAAGCTGCCACCACCTCCGTCTAGTGCCTGCTCCGCTCTGGCTTTATGGTTGCTCTCATGTTGGTTGACGTCAGATTCCGCCATTGATTAAAAATTAGGAAGAGCGTTAGCACTGGATAATGCACAGCCAAATACACGAACATGTGGAGAAGTGGATTCAACTCCATATCGGAACAATAAGTCCATTCTAGTCAATCGTGAAGATGTTTCGAGATTTTGAGCAAGATCCGCAATAGGGACTGACAGATCTTCACCATCCGCCATGGTACCTCTAGGTACAGCGCCCCCACCTGCTGCAAACCAGCGACTGTGCTCAGCAAGGGCAAATTGTCTCACAGATTTGGCCTCAACTTTTGAAGCAGAAACCCTTGCACAAAAGGCATCCCATTGATTATAAATTGTGCCAACTAATATGAAATAAAGCAAACATCAGTATTTTGAATAAAGTTTGAAAATGATACTTGCGCACTTCCTTTGAAAAGTAATTTCGATGAACACACTCAGCCAGACCTTGTAGGAAGCCCCATTTGAAGGTTTTTGCCAGAGTTATGAGTGGGGTCGTTGACAGATTCAAGATCAGATAGATGGAGTGATTTGGATCGGCAACCATCTTCAAACTCTTTCCAATCTGGAAAAAAGAACTGGAGAAACTCTTCTGGCACTGGAATATCCCATGAAACCTTGCCAATATCATTTCTTGGAGAAAACCCAGCCAGAATTTGTGTTATCTGTGGTCAAAGTTAAAAAAGAAAGACAAGATAGCTGTGGAACACTCACAGCTTTAGGAAAATCCTTGAAATTTGTCTTTGGAGTGAGATGTGGGTATCCCAAGTTCTTCGAGTGAGTGGACAAAATGAAAAAAATTCCCTTTGGACCATCACAAATTTATTGGGAGCAAGGTGAGCAACACACACAAAAACACTTGGACAAGGCAGAAACTCTGATGGAGGGTTACAATCTGTTTAAAAACATCAAGCTTACAGCCAGCTGATTGGTAAACCCAATTAGCTCAAGTGCCCATCATGATGCAATCAAAGCCATGCACTTTGCCCTCTATTGACCAAAAGTGCACCCATGTCGAGCGCTTTTACTTACTGTTTAGACTGAATTGTTGAACAGGCACACTCATACCAAAATGAATCTGTTTTCAGCAGTCCTTTTTTGCAGCATAGAAGCGACTCCAAAATCAGATCCCAAGAGGCAGGACAAGATTTAACTTGCTAAACGTACATTGGAAGCATATCAATGAATTTCTGGAGACTTGGGTCTATTCAGTGTTGGAAGTTTATCGAAAAAATTTAGAAGGACAACACTTCCAATGAAAATATCATGGATACCTTGAATTTTGGGTTGCATGGGTCCATTGCCAATGGGTATGCATCGCAATTGTTTAGGGTCGAGCATGTAGCCTGAGATTGGTTGTAAACGGGATATAGATTACTTTATTATAATAAACGCAATATACATGTGTTGTACTTTAGAGAGTATCTGCTTGTGATTTGAAAGGTCCCTGTGTTTCTTCCCCCTGAGAATATCATGCAGCTCATTGAAACACACTTGCTGTGGAGGATTAAAATTGACAGAAAAACAAGCTTTGCCTGATAACTCTTTCTCAGTTAGTCTATTGATGCAGAAGCATCATGAAAACACACTTTTTTTCTCTCCGAGTGGGTCAAAAACCCTCTATAAGTATAGCCTGGACATAATGGACTATGTTTCAATAAATTGCATATCTCCATTAGCTCAGTTGGGTATAACGCAAGTGTGATAGTTCAGGACAAAAAAAATTTGGCGGTGCACTACAAAATGTAGTACACCAACAGAGCAACACCAACTTTACTGCACCGCATCACAAACAATAAAGAAACATGTAGAAAGAAATAAAAGGGCAGGGGGAAATGGCTGAAGGATCGAGAAGGGGGTTTGAGACTGTTTACGGTCCAGTTTGGTGCAGCGATAACTCGAGCGCTGCGCACAACACTTCTCTGCACCCTGCTGAGTTCATCTCGATGGATCGGCGGAGCTATCTGAGCTATCTGAGAGCCCCAGCACTACAGGCGGCATCGGCAGCAGCGGCGGCAGGTCGGATCGCTCCAGAAGTTTACTCCAACCGCCTGGTTGCGACGGATATCCCGAAGGCGGTAGTCGGCGCTTTTCATTGTCGATATGTGAGGAATCAAGGCTGGGCCGGGAAAGGGGGGGTGTGGAGGTTGGGGCGGGAGTGTGAAGGGACACAGCGAACCTTTTGTGTGTTGAAGAAAAAAAAGAATCGAGATAGGATAAAAATAGATTCTAATTTCCGAAACACGTTTGAGTGTTTACGTACCGTTGACACTTATTGTAGCTTATTGCTGTACATTTTTGTTGGTTTCTCTTCGGAGTGAGTGATGGAAGTCAGTTGGCTGTTCGCTAAAAAATAAAATAAAAAAAAGATTGCAAAAAAAAAGACAAACAAAACAACCAGCTGTCTAGTCGTCGTCTTCAACGAGAAATACCACTGATAGAAACAAATCCAGTACTTAAGCGAAGCTGGTGCGATTCCATGGCATGTAAGTTTCTTGGCCCCTGTCATGTCTTTTTTCTTCTATCTGTCGTTATCAATCATCCCCAAACGGGGATGGTTGATTTAACTGCCGCTATCGTATCTCCGTTTGGAGATATAGCGGGAGCGGCTCCTTTGATTTGAGTGTATTTGGCTGTGCATTATTCAACGCTAACGCTCTTCCTAATTTTTAATCATCCAGCGCCGAAGCCAGTCGTAGTCTGACGCGACGCCCTATTCTATATTCTGACACGATGTGCTATTCAATTCGCTGCCGAAAAATTGCTTTAGAGTAAGTTTCTTGGCCCCTTTCATGTCCTTCCGTTTTTTTCTTCTGTCTGTCGTTATCAATCATCCCCAAACGGGGGTGGTTGATTTAACTGCCGCTATCGTATCTCCAAACGGAGATATAGCGGGAGCGACTCCTTTTAATTTGAGTATATTTAGCTGTTCATTATCCAACGCTAACGCTCTTCCTAATTTTTAATCATCCAGCGCCGAAGCCAGCCGTATTCTGACGCGATGTCCTATTCACCGACGATGTCCTATTCAATTAGCCGCCGACGATGTCCTATTCAATTAGCCGCCGAAATATTGCTTTATGTCTCGCGCTAACAACGCTCGCAACAGACAGCTAATTTTGAGACAATAAAAACCGGGAAACTAGATAATCAATTTAAATCCCCATTAAACATCAGTCTTGAATCTGTAAATCGCGGTCATTGGTTTATAAATCAAGAGTTTTTTTTTGTTTGTTTTTATTATTAATAAAAAGTGTCAAAAACAAGTACGCGCCGGCTGTATCTTGTACTCACCATAGAAAGAAAGCAATGGCGGAATCCGACGTCGACGAACATGAAAGCAACCATAAAGCCGGAGCGGAGCAGGCACTAGACGGAGGTAGTGGCAGCTTTTGATATGGACAACTCTGACTTGTGTTTTATCAGATACAATTCCGCAATCAGGAACCTGTCATTCGAAAGCTCTTGGCAGGAGAGTCTTGCTTGCTTCTTCTTCCAACAGGCGCCGGAAAGTCGCTGCCATTCCAAGTCGCGGCAATCGCTCAGCCAAACACAGCCATTGTTGTCACACCGCTTCTGGCTCTTATGGATGACCAAGTGTCGCAATGCCTCAGCAAAAATATTGCTGCAGCTGCTTTGCATTGTGAAATGAGCGAAGGTTGTATTTGACAGCATACTGAAACCAACTAACTTGAATTCTAATCACCACAGAAAACAGAGATAAGGTTATTAAGCAAGTCAGAAGTAAAGCTATAAAACTATTGTATGTGTCTCCCGAGCGCATGGCACGTAAAGAATTCCGTGAAATGATGAAACTAGTTGGTGTTTCCCTCCTTGTCATCGACGAAGCCCGTAAGATCAAAGATTATAGATTTGAAAGGTGCGAATTAATTTTTATATTAGACTGCTGCATTGAATGGGGGGAAGGATTCAGGCCAATTTATTCAATGCTGCCTGTGTTTGCTACCGAGCTGTCACCAAAAGCAATTCTTTGCACAACAGCCACCGCAAACCCCCACGTATCAGCAAAACTATGTTCCCAGTTTGGGATTGATGCTGACTGCATATTTAAAACAAGCATCTTCAGACAAAACCTGTATTTGGACTGTATCAAAACAACAAGCTCGAATAAAAGACACGTTCTATTGGAGCAGCTCCATAAATACACATCGCCTCAGTCGCCTTTTAATGGGACTGGAATTATTTACTGTCAGAGACGAACAGATGTGGACAATCTCACTAAGTTCCTGAAGTCTCGAGGATACTGTGCGAGAGAGTACCACAGCCAAATTCCTGCCGACAAGAAACGCGAAGTGCTAGAGTGGATAATGGAGGGTGAGGTTAGAAATCGGTTGTGCGGGAAGGGGGACTGTATTCCAAACAAGTTGGTTGTGGCCACTATAGCCTTCGGATTGGGAATTAATGCAGCAATTAGTTTTGTAATTCACTATACTATACCTCAGTCTCCTGAGCGGTACCTGCAAGAGGTTGGGCGGGCTGCGCGTAAGGAGGAAATTAAATTGGGGTCATGCACTACTATTCTCACCGACAACGACTATGCTTACACGTCCCATTTGATTGGCGAAGAGAACGGGTACAGTCTCTCTGTCGAAGGAAACAAGGCCCTGGTTGACTCTCTGCTGTCTCAAAAGTCAGCTCCACCTCAACGCCTTCTTGTCCAATTGTTTAGAGAAGGTATCATTGAATTCACCAACTACCAACCTGAATTGTGGGAGTATAAAGTTTGTAGAAAGCTGGATAATGGGGAATTGTATTTGTTTTGCAGAAAAGTTGTGGAAGAGTTGAAGGAGGTTTCGCTAAGAACGAAGCAGGGTCTCGAGCAAATGCAAAAACTATTCACAACTCCCCAATGCTTCTGGAAGCTATTTGCAACTCTTTTTGACTCTCCCTTGGATGCGGATTGTGGGAAATGTTATTATTGCAAGAAGGAGGGGCCGATTCTTACCCTCAAAAAAGTATTTGACGTAAAAATCTCAAATCAAACGGTATTTGAATCTATTGAATTTATGGATGATATTATTCAATTTCTTGAACGGAGTGAATGTTTTTTGAATGCAGAAGTGTGCAAAAATGGAGTTCGTTGTTTATTTGGGGAAGAGTACAAGGAAACAGAGGGAATTAAAAGAGAGCTGAAGAGAAGTAGTAACTGCTTTTCTTTTTTTGGATGCTTGAAAGGGAAGCAGATTGGGAATGTTGTTTTGGGACGCGTTTTTGCCTGGGAAGCTATTCTAAAGCTGAAGGGCATGTGGAAAGGTAAACCAGTTGTTAAGAAGAGAAAACTTACGGAAAATCTGGCGCAGTTGTATAATAATAAATAAAGCTGGGAATCCATGTCGGAAGGTTAAGACAAAGTTTGAACGCTTTTATTTGTCAATAGTCTGCACGGATAAATACAACATCATCATCATCTTTACCATCAACTCCAAACTTTCGATACTTTGATGTGCCCAGCGCCGTCAGACTCTGTTTTGCCATTTGCGACAAAGAAAACTTGCCACCCATTCTCCATCTCCCACCTTTTTGAATGGAATCACAAACAATATGAACAAGCTGGAGTTTTGTCTTTCCTGTACGTTCAGCCAAAGGTAGGGCTTCAATTTCAATGTCAAGCAACTCCAAAACATTTGTATACTGTTTCCAGAGATTGTAGTTTCGCGTTTTGGAATCGCTCTTGCCAGCCTCTTTCTTCCAACTATTTTTGTGTCTGGCGGCCAGTTTCTGGAGACGGAAACGGGTATTCCAGAAGAACTCATACAACTTTTGAAATTATATTAGGAACAGTAAAACAAAGTAACAAGGAATGACGTACTTTGGAAGGAGTTTGAAGAACAGACACATCTGGTAAATCAACTTGAGGAAAGTTCTCCTCATCTTGCTTCCTATCTGCTCGAGGTTTATAAAGTCGAGAGTATCGGATGCATCCCAACTTTTGAAACTGTTCAACTTCTGTGCCTTCCACAAGCTCTTTAACAACGACTCCAATCTCAAACTGTAAACCAGCATCCGGTCCATCTTGGACAGCAACAGGGGGACCACCAACCACCGGAACGGAATTAGCGTTACCCAACACAACCAAGGGATCTTCTCCCATATCCAAACCAATCTCCTCACGCAATAGGTTTTGCATTTGCTGCGATTGAGGGTTTACTTGGAAGCGGCTGAAGGCAGCTGCCTCCCCACTATCTGTGTTCAACAAGTTGCGGAGACCATCGAAACGCGCATCCATAGAATCTTTAAGGTCAGCAATGGCCTTTTCAAGCCTCGCGCTGCCAGTACCCAGTGATTCCAAAACTTGAGCTGTTTCTTGAGCAATCTCCAATCGGAGATCCTTCAACTCTTCCAGCAGCTGCTTCTGGGACTCTGGATCCAGCCCTGAAAACGAGGAGAGCAAGTCACCACTGGCTCTGGCAGCCTCAAGTTGTTCTTTTGCAGCCTGGTCGGCATCGTACTTGACCATTGTGTCTGTCATTTTACTGCAGAACTCAGCCCACAGAGGGTTTTCAAAGAGTTTCGGAAGGCAATTACAGATTGCTTTATCTGATATTTCCAAATAGTTAGATTAAAAAATTTTGGCTATACTAAATATAACTCACAGTTGCGAGTTGGGTATAGCTTGTAGTGCATCAGCCAAGCCAGCAACTGCAAGACAGACTTCTTCATTTGAGGAATCAGCTCCCCAAAGAGCGTGAGTGTTTTTCTCCCGCCACGCTCTTTGATCTGGTCTTGAAAGTCGCAACGGTCAACGGTAGAGCTCCAAAGTGGGTGATTTTCATCTTTGACAGCATCAGCAAACTCAGAGGCTTCAGGGAACAGCCCGCACTCATTCAGGAGTTCATCTGGAACTTCAATATTCCAAGGCGCTCTGCAGATTCCCCCCCTGGCAGTAAAACCCGCCAGAACTCGGTAAACCTATCATATTGTTAAGATCAATTCAGATAGATAAACAGTACTTACGGCCATTGGAAAGTCCAAGAAGTACCGATTTTCGAAAGCACCGGACGTCTTGTCTCCTGTGAGCCAGCCAATAGCTTTGATGTCAGCAGCAGACACACCACATAGCCGCAAGTAGTAGCAAAAGGCTTTCCGTTTCAAGTGAGTGACCTTTCCGTCAACTTCCAGTCCCAACGCCTTCATCATTTTCTTGAAGGCATTATAATGAGACGACGTTGACATCGCCAACGTTTCGTAATCTCCAGGAAACAGCTTCATATCCCCAAAACCGCCTTTGTATCCATCCATCAACTTCCGCCACTTGTCCTTACTATCTTCAGTCGGATACATGTGCCGATTTTCAAATTCCATCAGTCCGAGAGTTGCGAACACATCAAACAACGCAAGACGATGTTGACCAAAAATCATGTAGCGCATGTCTGAAGCACCTCTAGCAGCAAGAGATCCCTGGAGATGTTGTAGTTAGTTATCGATCAATAACTTCATTTAAGATACTCACAAACATCTTGGTTCCAACCAACAACACCTTGAGCCCTTGCATCTTTGGAGGCTCAAACTGGGTCTCCGGGTCTTTACTTGTACAGGGAGCCATATAACTGAAAATATCGAACCATTCGATGGAACGAAGCTCTCCTGAGCGGCCCAGACATTGATCATTGAAGTTGGACATGGCCAAGTTTCGAAGTCCTTCACCCCCGTTGAATCTCCCAGAATGGAGGAAGAAAAGTTTCTCCCTCATACGATTCTCAGGATTTGTAGCAGCCTCCATCTGAGTTTCAAGGTTGTCGTGACGGTCAAGATCGTTGCTAACAAAAACATTATTTACATGATTGCATGATATCAAGTTGATTGAGAATAACTCACTGCATCTTTCTCATCACAGCTGCTTTCCGTTCTGCCTTAAGGAGCTGCATGTGCAAGGAACAGTTTTCCTCGCACCCATGCTTGACACTTGCATCGGCAGCAAGCTTGGACAACACCCCCATCTTCCCAAATATAACATGTCCTTGCTCCATCACCCCCTAAAAATATTTGAATGAAAAACCGAAAAGTTGAAATGGAAAAAAAAAAACTTACAATTTTCACACCAACACCAGCAACAGCAGCCATTGCATCAACAATCGCCACACCAACACGCTCCTCAGCTGTCATAGAAGCGTTGGCTTCATCAGCCTCAGCCTCCGCCTCCTCTTCTTCAGCCACCTCATCGTCCCCGAGTTCGAAGCCGTACTGGTCTGGAACTCGAGGATTCAACTTGGGCGCCGTCCGAAGCTGCAGCAAGAAGAAATAACCGTAAAGTGGAAGGAAGTTCCACTTGTAGTCCTTGTATTTCTCCTTGATTCCAGGGTCCTTAAGTTCCGCATTCGTCAGGTACAAATCCACCAACTCGAAGTAGCGACGCATATACATGAAAACAGAATTGTGTTGACGATCTGCCTTCATTCGGTCATTGTTCTTTGGGGTACAGACGTCGCAGATCCACTCAATCACAGTCTTGAAGTGGGCAACCTTGAGATGGTCTTGAGGGTTGTACGACTTCACAATAATTGTCACCAATTCTTCAAAAGCCGGATGCCCCCGAAAAAAGATTATGAAGATGTACATGTATGACCGTATATCTCCATAAGTGACCAAAGTTTCGATTCCTCCGACTGTCTCTGTCTTGTCAGCCCCTAAAATATTAAAAGTTAACATAAGTAAAGGGAAAAAGAGAGACAGATATTCACAGGAAATTGACAAAAATGGTAGTCGTTTTGAGCTACAACTGGAGCCCAAATTGTCAAAATTTTCTCCCGTGCTTCGCACGTTTGTACTATCCCGGGTTTCGCCTCGCTGGCTCGTACCTCGCCTGATCGCTCGGACTCAAGGGTAATTTTTTACTTACAGGTTTCGTCAATGAGAGTTTTCCACTTCCGACCCATGTCCCCTGCTTGTCCTTTCATCAACACTTTGGCGAACTGAGAGATTTCGTCAACTTTGAAGTCACTGTGAGGTAGCATCCCCGCCTTGATCCAGCCAGCTCGAGTATGAGGGAAGTAATCCTCAACCTTGTACTTCCGAGCAAGGACAGCATCCTTGGCGGCCTTGGCTGTAGCAGCAGCTTTATCCTTTTTCGACACGGGTCTCTTCGTCCTGCCGGATCCGCTGCTCTTTCGCTTGGTTGGTTCTCCATCAGAAGTTCCTTCGTCGTCAGACACAGGAACCGTTGGGATTGGGGCAGCAGCATCAGGAGCAACGTAGACGTTGGTGGAGCCTTTTGGACGGGCGGTCTTCTTGTGTTTCTTTGCGGCTGGCGAGGTGGATGGCGACGCACGGTCAGAGACACTTCGGGTTGATGGGAGAACAGGGCGCGGCGGAAGTGGGAGAGGTTCGTCGGCACCAGCCTGAGGAGCGGCAATACAGCCGTGGCAGATCCCAGTGTTGTCGTTGGCACACAGAGCTCCGGACCCGACGTGCACAAAGTGAACTTTTGCTGCTTTGCCTGATCGTTTGCACCGGTTGAGGACAGGAAGGCCTTGAGTTTGGTTGTGACGTCCCTTATAGAAAAGGTCTCCACACGTAGAGCACTAAAAAATAAATCATATCTTTAGTTTGAAGAAGAGGTGAATTAAATAATTAAATACGCACCGCCTCAACCCACTGTCCACCTTGGAACATCCAGCCCCGATACTGAAAGAGGTCCTGGTGTTTGTACCCCTGACGCTCGAGCCAGTCTGGGTGGACGGGTACTTGACCAACATACGGACCAGTTGGAGCGACACCGCCAACCACCGGCTCAAAAAATCCGTCGATAACGCGGCCTTGGGGAGCTAAAGCGGTGGCTGCGGTGTTTTGACGTGGTGAGCTGGTGGTCATGGCGGTGGTGGGGCGGCGAGTTGGTTTGGCTGGGGTGTGTTTGGGAGTTAAGAGAAGAAAAAAATTGTTTGGAACTTACATCTTGGAATAGCACGAATTGCAGTCACGACACCAACCATCGGATCGCCATCGGATTCCGATGATGACGCGTCGTATTCGTGGCCCTCAGCCGTCGATCCGAAGCAACCGATGGCGTGCGATGGAACTGGCTCGTCTGGATCGGTCGAACAACTCGCATAGTAGTCGTTCGTATAAGCGGCTTCCCATCGCGGCGTCCGATCGCTTCCGGTGCGCGTCGTTGGGAAGGCAGGTCGCATTGCGTTGGCGTAGCTTCGCTTCATTTGTGGTTGACGTTGGGTGCCTTTATGAATAAAGAATATGTTAATATCATTGAATATGGAGTCCACTTGACGTAATAGATATAACAAAGTGTTTACAATGCCATCGCGATCGGTGGCGTCAGTTTAGCCGTCAGGTTGGGGGGTGTACTATTTTGGTGTCGTGATATTTCAAAAATCATGGCGAAAAAATAGTTCAGGAACTATTTTTGCCCCGATCTTTTTGCGATATCACGACACCCAAATAGTACACCACCCAAAACCCACAAAAACGCCATTCCAACGCCCCCGAGGCAATAAAGAATATTTTAAAATGCCCCCCTTAAAGTTTGAACGCGGTGCCGATGGGCATTCTCCGTTGCCGCACCCTGGAATATTCCATTTTTGGGTGGTGCCGAAATTTTTATTGCCATGAACTATCGCACCACAACCCTTAGAGTTGGTTAGAGCGTGGTGCTAATAACGCCAAGCTCACAGGTTCGATCCCTGTATGGAGCATTTTGGATAGACACAATTCAAACTAATACATTAATAAAGGCTACACTGCGCAAGTGGACAACGGCCCGGCTAGCTCAATCGGTAGAGCGTAAGACTCTTAATCTTAAGGTTGTGGGTTCGACCCCCACGTCGGGCTACTTGTGGTTTCTAGAACAATTTTCTGTAAATTGGAGTATTAAACTGACATTCCAAAACCTGAACAGATGCCCTCCATTGATAAGGTGCAAGTGGGCTCGCATCAACCTGGCAAGTACCCTGACCCACTAGATTGGGGGTATGATTGGTTTTCACTATTAACCAAAGAAACCCAACAAAACCCAACTGACCCGACCTCCTTCCATTCTTCCAAACAGGTTTGTCACTTACAATAAGTTTGAGGTTCAATTTTTTTTGGTTATAACCTTCAATTTTTCTGTTTGCTATTAAAATGTCATTCTGCAATAGTTTATATGCATAAATTCTTAACTTTTTTTATTTTATTCTCATTCCAAACTATTTATTTCTACTTCTTTCCATACAACAGACCATTCCCCAAAGACCTGCAGGATAATCCTGACAGGTTTGGGTTTCACGTTTACCCTGACACCCAAATCCAAACAGTCAGCTTTGGGATGAAACCAACCCAACCCAAACCCAACCTGTTTGCACCTTATCCATTGCCCTCCAAAACAATCAATCACCACATTGTCCGATGGTGGTGAGTTCAACAACCAAACAACTTAAAGTTGACCCCTTCAATTCAACTAGCAGCTCAGCCCCATGCCCTACAACATCTTATATATTTCACCAAACAGCAAGATGTAGAACATTACTGCCTATTAATTCAATAAAACCTTCTTTTATTTCTTGATTGATCTTTGTCAAAGCCAAACTGTACAAGTGAGACTGCATTCGGCACAAAATGCAATTCATGTGCTGATGGCTGCTTTTGCCTTTCCAAAGTAACCTGCAGCTGACTAGTTGATATTGTGGAAGGAAACCCAGTAATTCTTGGAGGCATGCAGTGCCCTACAACACAAGCAAATATTGTTTGACTGGGATGTGTTGCTAACACCTGGTAAAGTTGTGTAGCTTTGTCTATGTGTACCTAAGAAAGAGTCTTATATGACAGCGGCAATTTCTTGTGGAGTAGCATCAGGGCGAGCTGTTATATTTGGACAAAATCAATATGTTGTCACACAAGTTAAATTAATTCCTTTAGCAGCTGTACATAAGTTACAAGAGCAAGGATCACAACTGGAAAGATTCCAAGACAATTCGATCTTGCAAATCCCACCTCTCACAAAATTGTTTAAAAACTCCACCAACACAACCTTGTTTCTACCCATACTATTATAAAGCCCAACTAACCCATAAGGTAATATATATTAGAAGATAAAAGAATGCAATAAGAACAAATATAAAAGAATGCAATAAGAACAAATAAAAATGAAGAAACAGAATTTGTTGAAACAATATATTCAGCTCAAATTCAATTGTTCCAAAATCTTTCTAACCATTTGCTTTTGTTTCCGATTCCACAGCCAGCTGCATTTATATAAAAATACAAAACTGAGTCATCAACATTTTCAAAAAAAACTTTCAAAGCTCTAGAGATAGATTTGATTTTAGATATAAATGATCAACTGAGTCAACCAAAACTCTGTTTTGGGATGCACATCCCAATTGATAACAATGGTGTAACTTCAGTAATAACACCCTTTCTGACAGCTTTCCAAAAAAAACTCTTATGTTAATAACCCTCCTTAAAAAACAGATTGGTCAAATGTTGCCACTAGTCTCTTGCACAGAGTATAATATCCTCCTCTGACAATTGATCCGGAGTCAGTTGACCCTACTGCATGAAAACATTGAAACGCAGAACTTAAGATGCCACAGCACAAAGAGTTATAGGAGAACGCTAAACTCAGTGGAACCTTTTTGGAGATAACAAGACTTTGCAAAGAGTTGCAGCATGTCATGACTACTTAATTTCAAGGCATGGGGAGAAAAAGCCAAAAACTACATTCTGCACTCTGTTGCTGAGGTTAAATTATAATAATTTTTTTTTGATAGTGCGTATTGGCGTCCCAGATAGTATAGTGGCTAGTATCCGCCCCTGTCACGGGCGAGACCGGGGTTCAATTCCCCGTCTGGGAGACTTTTAGCTAATCTCAAAAGTGTTTGAGTTGTGGTGCAGATTGTTTGAAAAGAGATTCCAGGATGCTAAACTTTGCAGTAGCCGGGATTCGAACCCGGGTCGCATGCTTGGAAGGCAGGCATAATAACCACTATACAACTACTGCCCTGATGACTTTGGTGCCATAGCAAATATTAAACTTATTTTACTGCTCTAGAAACTGTGGTATCATATTTGGTAGGTGACGCAGCACCGGAGGATCACAGCCACTAGATGTTGTATGGGCAAGTCAGTCAAAATGATTGCCAATTTGATTTTCTCTTTATAGGATAACAGAAATATATGAGAGAATCATTGTTTTGGCCTTGAGCTGAACCTGCATGTTTCTGATGTAAGTTGCTGTAGGGTCGCCATGACGACAGGACTACTTGTATGAACAGAACTTTGACTGCTGTTGATCTCAAAGCACCAATTGCTACATATACCCACTGAAATGCATGTAGCTATTCCACTGTCATTGATCCGTCCATCACTATTGCGACAACCACTGCAACGCTTATAGGTTTGTATGCTTATACCCCTTCTTTGTCATTTCATGACAAATTGATTACTCTTCAGTTTCTGCAGTTTGAGGCTTCTTTGCCAAAGTCCTTGAATTTGTTTCTGTGTCTACAGTGAAAAAACCCCATGGCCATATTCTTGGAGGGTCTGCTTTTGTTCAGTTCTACCAGTTTGTTGATCAGGGGCAGAAATTTTGATATGGAAGACCATATTTGACGTTGAGCAAAACAAAAAGCTTGATCAGGTTGGGTGAAGGAAGTAATGATGATACGGGAATTTCATCAAATGGAGGAATATGCAAAGCGGGGAGAAAAGCAACTACACATTACTTTCAGCCCAACTTGAGCTAACTCATTAAACATGCCAGCATTTTTGTTTATTGTTATTTAAAGGCGATTTTGTGCTTTGTTTTCAACACAACTGATTGCCTACCCCCCTTTGACACAACCGAGGCAGACTTTGAGAGCTTGCGGGGGTTTCTTAAACATACGCATTGCTTGTTCGCAGACTGTCTGTCAGTATCAAAGAGGTTCTCTCCTTCCAACAGGCTTCAATTTCTTCCAGAGTCAATTTGGCGGCTTCTTCAGGGAACTAAATGCTCCTAAACAGCACCAAAGCAACTTCATTTGGAGTCAAATTGACCCAAGTTTCTGAATCAGGGAAGTACAATGTTGGAAGTACTCCCCTCGGAGTACGGCGGCCAGAGTAAATAGGCACCACAACTCCAATAGAATAAGGGTGGTTGGACACATCCAAATGAGACCAGATGCCTTGAGCGCACTGTCGGCCAGTTGCAAAATTGGCTGTGAAGCCAGGGAAGAGGTTTTCAGCAGACCGGGCAACTTCCTGTTGTCGTGTAGTAAAACTCAGTCAAAACTAAGCAATTCAAAGCTCCATGCAAACCTCTTGAATAAGTCGAGTGCATTCTGTTGCTTCTGCCCCATGAACACTTTGCAGGCATACTGGGTTTCTTCAACCAATGGCCAAAGCCCGGGTATACACTCTGCCAACTCAGGATTCAAGTGCCCTTCCAAGCTAAAGTAATTGCTACTCAGTGTGGCTTGCTTTACTGATACATTTGGTTTGGTTATGCTGGCGTTATAGTGGATGTCCGCCTGAATAATAATGCAAAAAATATCAACTTCGGACTGGCAAAAACAAAGCAACACCAAATGCTGTCTTGTACTTTTCTCCACATACAGAGTAATTCCATTCCGTTTCGATGCTTGGTTGATTGTCTGAAGTTTGACAGCCTGGCCAAATGGTGTCGAACAGCAGTATACTTCACAGGATCCATGACAAACCTGAATCACACTGTCAAAATCCCACATGCGAAACAACAAACACAGGAAAACAGTAATACCAAGCATGTGATAGAGTGGTGCCGTCGTTATTGAGCACAACAGAGGTGCAAACATCTTTGGGCATCAGCAAGCCTCACAGCTCTCTTGAGGGTGTGCTGTACCCAGTGTCTTGTCCTTCTTCAAAGTCACTGTTGGGGAGCTGGTAAAAAAGGTAAGTAAAAGGGGGCAACAAAAGATATGACCCAGCACTACCTGTTGCGGCGGTAGCTCCTTCCACTTGCTGCATTGCAGCCGTTTTAAGATTTCCGGAATCGGAGTGGATGGGTTTGTTGCACCTTGCTTCTCCCCCACCAGTCCTATCCATTTTTTTTTGAACAAAATTTCGTTTGAATGTTCTACGAAAAAGCAATCAAAGAAAAAGGTACGTACTTTCCATTTGAAAACTCAGTGTTTGCCCTCAGTCGTTGATGTTATTGCCAACCAGACTTACGATCCCCTGCCTTGGCGGCAACGGCGTTTGTGATAAAATAGGAGTTTATTGCAAAAAGGAACGTACTTTCCATTTGAAAATAACTCAGCGTTTGCCTGCCCTCCATTACTTTCCGGTCGGCTGAGTCGTTGATGTTATTTTGCAGTGTTTGTGATAAAATACTAGTTTATTGCAAAAAGGTACATACTTTCCATTTGAAATTTCAATGAGCAGTGGTCATTGAAAGAACGTTTGGGACGTTGAAGCAACAATGGAGAATTCTATTGACTGTTCAAAAAGCCTCCCCCAAACAAGCATGTAAGTCTTCTTTGCCTGTGCCATCCTTCACAATATCTGTAACAGCCATGCAGACTCTGTTTTTTTGGATACATGAGACAACTATGAACACCAAGAAGCAAACTACACTCTCCTATTCCAGTTACTATCTCCAATGTGAATGCCACACTTGTTGAAGAAAGAAATGCAATGGCAGCTTGTCGTCAATTGCTTGCAGACAAGCTATATTATGAATAAAATCCAAGCTTATTAAACAACTTCAATTTTCTGATTCTTAAGTTTCCTGTTCTGCAACTTGATTTGAGTTTGAACTTGCAAATGAGGGATATGTTTGATGTGGCAATGTCACAGGATGTGGCTGTGAGAACACACTTGTTTGCTGGGAGGATGAAAACCCACTATTCAACTGGCGTTAGCAATGGATGCTGCTTGATTTGCGTCTGCTCCAACATCTGTTTGAAAGCTTGTTAATCTTTCTCGACAACCCTCCTCATCTTTGCTGGCAGCATTGCCAGTGAGTTTGTTGACCAACCCATTGTGCCCTTCTGGCTAACATCATCCCCTTCTTTTCTTAAGGAGTAAGAATCTGCAGTCTCCCATACATCCAAAACGTGGGTCAAGAAAATATTTTGGCACATATGGAACAATACCGGGCAATCCCAAGGAGTACGTATTGATTGCCACAATTCTGGTCTTTGGATGGAACTGCTTGCCGTGTATTGAACAAACAATTTTAGAAGCATTTGTTAGATACATCAGAATGATCCAAACCCAAATATGCATGTTCTATGATGACTCGGCATGTGGCAAAATACACAACTCGCCAGTACCAAAGCCCAAAGAGACTTCAAAATGCAATGCAAATCGTGCCATTAATTATTATCCTAAAAGAAAAACAAGTGAAAGAACGGAATAAAAGAAATAAAATAAAAGAAATAACAGAACTTAACTGAATCCCAAATAAATGAAATCTTCCTATCTTTACTCACTTTACCCCACTCGCAAGTGTTTTTGGTTCCATTGGGTTTGCGGTCCAGCGCAAACGATTCCGGGTCCATGTCAATCAGATTGAGATCTGCGGTGGGTCTACTCCTCTTAGTCCCTACGCACCTACAACCCTTAAACTAAATCTCACTCCTAGTTTGATTGCTCTGCTGCAAGATCTATGGGACCTGTTGCCTTTACCCTGGGTCATCATCCCAATAGCAGGCTCTCCAACAGCGACTGGGTGCACACCTGCTACGACTCTTTAAAGCTCCCTAGTCTACTTCCTGGGATCATTCCCATGCGCTACTTTGCCCAACTCGAGACCGCTATAATTGCTAGCTACTAAAGCCCAGGTATCTTCCGAAATACCCTTTGGCACAACTGATTTCGCTCGCGTTCACTCACCAAATCTGATCAACTTACAATAGGATCCCCTTGGAGGAATGTAGCCCTCTCTTATAAAGTTTGCTTGTGAGAGATGCAATCACTGACGCAACCTGGGAAGGACATGGTTACATCATGTCATGCCAGTCATTTCAATTCTCAACAACTCCAAACCTTTATTGATCGACGCAACAATCCCAAAACAGAGAATCACAAATAAATCAATAAAGAGTAATAAATAATAATTAATAAATAAAAACACTGTCAAAGTTAGTATTCTAGGCGGGAAAGTCAAAAAACCCCTCCCGTGAAGGTGTAAACTTCACACAACGTGGACATACTAGAATCATACTTGGGAAAGACAGCAGTGATTGCTTGATCCAAAGTGTCAGAAGCAATTCCAGGAACTATTAGAGCCAGTGTTAGTAGCAGTTATTACACGCTACTCTCACAGTGGGTCTGATTCTCGCTGTAATAATTTTACTTAAGTCTTTGTTAGAGGAAGTTGTTATCATTTGTCTTCCTGATTTATAATCAATGAATACTTTCTTCCATAATGTTTTATCCATTCTTGACTTATAATGTTTCTTATTTCTGTAATTATATCTTTGGATGCTCTTAAATTTTAGTTCAGTTTCAATACACTCTGTGTTAGTCTTACAGTCTTTGCACTATTTTGACTTCATCTCTCGTGACTTCCAGTGATTATTGGTCCAGCCCACGCTCAAGTCCTTAATTGACTTTCTGGTTCTAACATTTTTACCATCAAATTTTTTCTCAGCTACCAAGTTACCAGACGTTGAAAGTTGTTGATTCCAATAAAGACAATCATGAAATTAAGGTGTATGTTGGAATTGAACCGTCAAAGCCTTTGAGTGGTTTCTGCATTTAACAGCCAACAGAGTTAGGACTTGGTGAGTCAAACATGTTTGTGGGGAAAGCTGTGCAATTCTTTTCTGCTTCAGTAGACCAAAATTCCAATTTTTAGTTTTTACACTTAAAGCATACTTATCAATGAATAACTGGAGACTTGGGTCACAATCTATTCCAAGAGAGCAAATGTAATCAATTTGGCATCTTGCAAAATGTATTTAGAATTCCGAAGTTGCAGTTTTATATATGTGGTAAATGTGGCTCTATTTTAATACAATTCGGAATATGCTATATGGGAACCATACAACACCATACATTCATTCAATTTTAAATGGATCATCAAACACATGTTGACTGTATTCCTTTGATTTTAAATGTTGGGTATTCATCAATCTATTTCAAATGTTGGGTATTCATCAATGTATTTCAAATACAAAGTGATGTATTTTTAACCCACTCATATCTTTCACATTCCAGATGAAGTCCACAACTTACAGTAGAGCCCGCTATATTATGTGTTGGCTCGTATACCACTTGCCCCCTTCCAACTTGAAAAAAAATAGAGGGAGAAAAGGGGAAAGAAAGGAGAAAGGAAAAGAGAAAGGAAAGGGGCAAAGGAAAAGGAAGAAAGGAAAATGAGAGATCAAGCCGAAGGAACACTCACAACAGTGTGTTGGGTTCAAAAGTTTTTGATCTGTGATTACGCTAAGTTGTTAATATTGAGTTGATCTGATGCAATTACCCAGGATTTGCATTTAGAATCGTATACAAGCCAGATTTCTAACATAATAAGCTCGGTTGGCTCAGCTGGCAGTAGCGTGGGGCTGTTAACCTCAAGGTCACTGGTTCGATCCCAGTATCGAGCGCCTATTTGTGTTTTTTAGCTATGATCTAACCCATATTGCTGCCAATACTCATGATTATGGCGTTAAGTCAACACGATGATGGGTACATTGATCAAACAGTTGGTGTAAACATTTTTTTCTTTTTGTTTTTCCTTTTATTAAATCATGCGCAACAAAAAGCTAAAAACAAGTGACAACAAGGGTACATCAGAGAATGGAAATCATGGCGGTCCGATCCAAATTGAAAGCGAATGGCGCGAGATTGTACTCCAGCTTGTGTCTGAGTTGGGGGCCGACAGCAGTGTAAAGCCCGTGCTGGACAGCCTTCAGCAGCTTGTGCTCGCTGACGCATCGACGGCAACGCTGGAGACGCAGACAGCGGCACTGCGCCGCCTCGGTGGGTGTTTCCCTGACTTCCCGCGCGCGCAGCTAACCGGCGCCGAACCAAAACACCAAAACCCCGGACGAACGAACCAGCGGCGTCGCTCGCGGGGCCCGCACCCGGCGACGGCCGCGCGCGCATCGACGACGCCGTGGCGCGCGTGTGCGCAGCCGCGTTCTTCGGCGCGGCGGCGGCAGACGCGGGCGCCCGCAGCGCGCTGCTCGCCGTGTTTTCGCGCGTCGCCGCCGCCGCCGCCGCGCCGCACGTCGCCGCGCATCTGCGCGCGTTCGTGCGCGCCATGACTCACCGCGCGAGCGACGCTGTCGCCGCGTCGCGCGCCTGCGTCGTTGTGCTCAACGCGATCGACTGGAGCCTTGGCGCCGCGGCCGTGGGTGACTGTCTGGAGGAAACTACGGCGGCCTTCGGTCTGATGCTGGAAAGAGTCCAGAGCGACATTGATCGCTGTGGTTCTGGTGGGTCTTTTTGTCTTGGGTATTCTTCTTATGTTTTTTTTAGAGGATGCTTTGTCCTTGTCGCAGAAGACGCGTGCTTGCAATGACATCTTAAAAACTCTCGCGTCGCTTTTTGCAAAACTCTCAGGTCCAGACCCATCAGCAACATCCGCCACAAATCCATTCCACTTTCTTCAAAGAAATGGCTCTCAATCAAAACTCGGCTATAATCTTTTACGGCAGTCAATTCAAATTACATTTTCGGATCCCAAAATATATTTTCGAGACTGTCAGTTCATGGCTGGAATCGTTACTGGCTGGGTTTTAGAAATTGTATTTGGGGCAGACCGATCATGGTTGGGGTTTGTCCTTCTGGATACTCCCTCTGTGACCAAGGACGATGAAATGGGTGGTTCTCAAGTTTTATCGCTGTTGAAAGACACTGTTCTGTCATCATCATCCAATGTGGACGGATTTTACTCTCTGCTGTGTTTTTATCGCGGGATTTTGACGACAGTTGGACCAATTTCTACGACTATACAACTGGATAACAGCGGCACATCTCTGCTTTCTGAAGTTTATCAGCGAATCATGAATATTATTGACAAAGCCTCAGATTCAGCAACTCGAGTGTTGGCGTTCCAAACCCTTGCAACTTGGATGAAAGTCCTCAAAGACTCTTTTGCAAAAGGTTATCCTGCGCCAACTGGAATTGATACTATTCAAATATTCAAGGCATCTTTTGAGCTTGTTTTTACATTTTGGGAAGACCCTGTTGATACAACGCAACATAAACTCAAAGACGTGTTTATCGCCATGCTTGAAATCCTTCGATTTTTCCAGCAGCAGCAGCAGCAGCAAAGTCATCCGCATGGATCTGTATTTAATTCAAATGCAGCCTCATCCTTCTTGCTTGAGATTGTTGATAAACTGCTGAAGGCGGATTGGTTACGGAAAGTCAAGTATGATCTACTAGCGCATTTACTGGCGGTTATTCATCCGGATGAAATTCTGAAACTTCGACCCGACTTCTTGACTGTGTGCTTTGATGTCATGAGGTAGGAAGGATGTGAAACAAACGACAATTTCAAGCGAACTAACCGACTAAAAATCAAACAACAACAGCAATCTGTCAATGTCCAGCCGAATTTGCGCCTTCTTGATCCGCTTCTTTTCAACCTTGTTTGACAAGAACGTGACCCCAACCCTCACCTCTTGCCTACTCTGGATTAATCCCTTCTGCTATGCACTCTCCCACCCATCTGCAAACCTTCGCCGCGCATTCAGTGAAAACCTCCTCGGCTTTGTATTCAAAGACAAGAAGCCATACTTTGACGTACTCCTCACCTCCTTCCAAACAAACGTTTCTTCTTCCACGGGCCATACCAACAACAACAAGCACGTGAACATGGACTACTACATCCACGGATCCATATCCTTGCTGAAAACGGGTCGGACTCTTGGATTCTTACAATCTGATTTCCTCTCATCGTCAAACGGTGAAAACAATCGTAGAATCATACGTGCAGGAATAAGTCATCCTGATGGAATCATTCGAAATGATGTTTGTGGGATCTTGTGTGATTCGGCGAGAGCGTTGGCTGAACCTGGGGTGGATGAATTGGAGTTTGTGAAAGTCTTTTTGACTGTGAATACGGCGGATTATAAAAGTGAATTTCGGCAGAAATTGTAAGGGGTTTTCTTATCTTTTTTTTTGGTTGTTTTTTTCTTCTTTTTTTTTTTTTGTTGTTGTGTGTGTATGTTTGGGGAGTTTGTCGTCCTCAACCACCGTTCTTACAGATTCGGAAATGTGCACAAGTTGATTTGCAGAATCAGAAAGTGCTTGTATGCCAATCAAAGAGATTTGAAAACGCGAGAATCTTTTTTGGCCAAAAAGACGGGATCCGACGAGGCGATTCAAACTGCCGTTAAGGAAATAGAGGAGCTCACGAAAAAAGTTGATGTTAAAATGGGATTCCTGAATTGGTTAATGGAATTTGCAGTTGAGTTTTTTTTTTTTTTTGGTTAATGCTTTTTGTTTTTAAACAAGTCTTTTAATATTTCCTTGTTAGGTGATTTCCTTGTCTCCAGGGTCATCGTTCCCTCGAACAACTTCTGCACTTGTTCTGCTCTCGACAATCCGCGATGCTGAAGAAATGTCATTGGACAGTACATTCAACAAGAGTTTATCTGCCGAGTTTTGCACATTCAACAACGCTGCTTGTGCAGCTGCCTTGGCGTCTATCCTTTTGAACGATACTTACGAACCGAGTCGACAAAGTGCATTCAACTTATTGATGAGTATGAAAGGAGATATTCCTGGATTCGGGCAAACGCAAGTTCAGGAGTTGGTGAATCAGGGTTTGAAAATGGTTCGTTATTGCCTCCAAAAAAAAACAATCAAGTAACAAGACCCTGAAAACTCTTTATTTAGTTATTCTCTGTCAAAGCCTCGGATGCGGATGGTGGCGCGTTTGTGTTTCGTCTCATTTTTTCAAAGTATGTTTTGCAAGGAGGCCGGTACTTTCAAGTTTCAAAAGACTTTCAAGAAAAGAATTCAATGACTGTGGCTCCAGGTATTTATTTTTTTTTGTCTTGTTTAGATTTTTTGGCGGTTTTTTTTTTTTTTTGAAAGTGGCTCATGTTTTTCTCTCCAAGCTGCATTTTTCTTGCAGCTATTAAGCGTTTTGGAAAACTACACCACTATAAATGAAGTTAATCTGTCGGACACTATCACGGAATATCCGATGCATGGGCTCTTTGCGGCGTTACGGTGAGGAACATTAACGCTTGGGAACATGTGTTCATTCTTTTTAAAAACGTTTCGTTCTTGTGCAGTGCCGTCCTTGGTGAAATCAACTATTCCAGTTTTAAAACCGCATCTGAAATATCTCTCTGGAACAACTTGCTTCGTCAAACATCCAACGTGGTCCTTCGTGCCACCAAGTGCGTTTTAGCCGTTCTTTCAAACGAGTCTCCAGAGGGAAACTATCCCGGATTGAATGAAGAAGCAGCCGCTGCGGATGAAGTGAATGCAGAAGCCATCTTGGCGGATGCAGGGGGCGAGAAAACGTCAAAAAGTCAACGGATTTTACATGAATGTTTCCGCACTGTCAAGGAAGCTTGTGGAGTGCTTGAAGTTGTTCTTTGTCGACCTCCATTACCTGACACCGCCGCAGCAGCAACAGGAATTGCGTCTCCAACAACAGGCAGAGAAATTCTGGATTACGATATGATTGTGTCTGGTGGAGATTGGTTGCGAATGCTCCTCACTTCCATTCGACACTATGGTGCTTTTTCGGGAGTGTTTACGTGCTTCAGCGCGCTGTGTGCGACTCTCTTGTGTTCTCAGAAGCAGTTGCTTGTGACGTTACCTCAAATTTGGTTGAGTGACTTTCTCCACAAGGCCGAGGTGATGGATGTTTCGATAACACGAAGGAGTGGAGGTCTCCCATTGGGTGTTGTGGCGGTTTTAGGATCAGCGTCGCCGTACAGAGCTGCACTGGTGGAACAGACAATGACTCGGTTGTTTAAAATGGCGAATGCTGAAGTACCTGTGGATGCGAATACCAACTTGGATTTACCGCAAGTTCATGCGTTTAATATTATTCGGAGGTTGTTGCAGGACGCAACTGTAACGACTCTGATGAGAGACTATTTCGCTGATTGCTTTGTTTTGAGTATTGATGGGCTTTCGTCGAAAAGGTTGGTAGTGTCTTTTTTAAAATTCTCTCTTTTTCTTTTTTTAACAATCATTTTTTTTTTTTTTGGGCGTAAAGCTTCCCTATTCGTAACTGTGCGACTATGCTGTTTTCATCTTTGGTCACGAAAGTAATTGGGGTCAAGAAGAGCCGTGATCAGGACCATTCTATTAATACGGTGTCGGGGCGTGAATTTTTCGCAAGGTTCCCGAGCCTTCATGCGTTCATGACGGCGAAGCTTGCCGTGGCTGTTTCAAAATTTGATGGCGAAGATGTAATAGTTTTTTTTTTCAGGCATGCATGGAGAGTTGATTTTTTTTTTTTGTTTCTTCAGCACGCTGTCCATCCTGCGTTCTACCCAATCTTGACTATCCTCGCCAGATGTAAGCGTTTCTTTTTTTATAGAGATGTGCTCTGGAATCCAACTTCTAATGCACTTCCCAACAAAAAAAAAAACAGTGAAACCAACTGATTTCGATGGAAACAATTCCCATCTGACACTGTCTGCATTCAAACCACTTGTTGAAAAGTGTGCATCTTCATCCTTTATTAAAGTCCGTGAAATCACGGCTCGAGCGTATGCAGCCTTGATTCCAGCAGCAGAATTTAGTCAAACTGTGAAGCAGATTATGGCTGGCTTAACAAGCTCTTTAGAATACAATGATACTCATGGACGGCTGTTGATTGTGAGGAACTTGATTCAAATGCATTTGTTTAGAGAGAAGCCAACCAATGATGTGATTGCTGGTATATATACACATTTAAATTGCTTTTTTCTTTCTGTAGAAAGCGTGTTTTTTTAAACTTTGAAAACACACGAACACACAAACACAGAATTCAGCTCCCAAATCCCGGATATTCTTTCTTCTTCCTTTTGGGTTATTTCTGGATGCCAGATCCCAACGATCCAAGACGTCTATGTTCAGATTCTGAGTGACCTTTTCGTAGTGGGACGGGAAATTTTACGACCACTGCCAACAAGTCTATTGGAAAATGCTTGGACCGAATCGATTTTGCTGTTCACCAAAACAAACACTCAAGAAACGAAGCGGAATCATGGGTGGACATATAATTTGCGGCAAACCCTTGCGTCATTTATTCTGGACTGTTTATCACTCATCTCGCCACGAACCTCTGTCACGGATATTATCCTTTTCCTTTTGAAGGATCCTGATTATGAAGTACAGCTTCAAGCGCTTCGGTACCTTCAGACTCGGTCGAGCGCAAGTACTGGTGGTGGCGACGGCGTTTTGATGTTGGATTGGTCCCAAATTGTGCCAAAGCTGGTTTCCTTGGTGCATTCGAAAGCTTCATATGAGCAAGTTTGTTACACAGCGGCTCATGTCTGTCGCCTCCCTCACGTGCAAGAATTCTTGCAGCAGAGTGTTTTGGACCGTGTATCTTTAGAAACTGTGGTTGTTGTTTCAATTGCTGAAGATTTCGCGGAAAGATTGAGTATGACTGAGAATACGTATGAAGTGGAAGCTATATTGCCCTTGTTGGCTTTGATTGTCATGAATGGGCAAAAAGGAGGTGCTCATGTCAAGACGAATGATGATGTGAATGTTTTGATTGGGTTGATGAAGAAGTGGAGCTCTGAAGAAACGGTAAAACTTTTCTCTTCTTTTCTTTTCTTTTCTATTTTTTTTTTTTTTTTTTTGGATTGGCTGTTTTTTTTTAATTGAGCTGCTTCAAAGGCTGTGTATGTCAGAGTTAGCGTTGCGAATACGTTGGGATTGATACTTCCAAAGTTCACAGTTGATTCTGAAGAGAGTGAGAATATTTATGCGGAAATGTTATTGCATTTGGATATTTTATTGGATGATGATGATTCCGATGTTCGTGCAGTTGCGGCTGAGATTGTGTCAGAGCACTTGAATTCGAAGGTAGGGGAGGAATTTTAGTTGTACTTCATTCATTGACAAAACGATAAACAATGTATAGGAGCCGATGATTCCGATTCAGTGTCGAGCTGCCCTATTTAGCCATGCTATTCATTCGATCAAAAGCTCTCGCGGTATTTATAAAATTGCATATTATGCGCAAACTCTCTTGATTGGTGCGGTTGATGCAGGTTCTGTTCCTTCTTTTTTACTTCTCGGGGCGCTGCTTATCGTTGACTTAACTGTTTTTTTTGTTTTGTTTTTTTTTTGGTTTAGAGACGTTGCTGGAGGGGCAAATTAATCCAACACATGCCCTTTTCTCCAAGGAAGAAAGTAATCAAAACAAAGAAGAATCTGTCGACGCTATCATGGCGCTGAGAGTGCTCCACAAGATTTTTGAACACTCTTCAAACCTTGACATTAAAAGACGAATCCAGTCCAGACTGTATCAATGGGTCTCCACCAGTGTTCCTGCGTTAGAATTACGTCAAGAGGATCTAGGCGGACTCAAGGGACGTGGGAAAGTGTTTGGATTTGCTTTGCGGCTGGTGGTTGCAATGGTGCTTTTGTCACATCCAGCAGATACCGAAAGGATGCAGGTCGATGGAGATGAACATTTTGATGTTGTCCTCTGGCGGGATAAGTTGGGATCGTTGGCTCTGCATGACCACATAATGATGATGGTGGGGAAGGAGCAAGTTGCAGTGACAGATGCAATCATGGATTTATTTCCACGCTTATTATTAGAGGCATAATTTGAATAAATAATAGCTGTTATTTGTCGTTCACAAGCTGTCGTAGACGATCTCGTTCGTTGAGGAGTTGTAGTAGTCGTTGTTCCTGTTAACCCAAACCAGTCACTCACGGCTGACACACTCTGAACCGGGAACACACCTTTCGATACACTTGCACAGCGTTGGCAACATGAACGCCGCCAAAGACAAAGGTTACAATTCCGACAGCAACAATAGCTTTTTTGCTCATTCAGTTAATTTATTGTTTTCTCTTTATTTTATTGTTATTTATATTACTCCCAATTTTATGTCCTTTACACTTCCCCACCAGGCGCGTTGTATTGTTCCGCAACTCGCTGAGCAAGAGCGGCCCCGTTTCTTTGCTGGAACAACTAGTGTGTTTGGGGGCACTTCTGCAGACAACGAAGTACCTTTTGCTTGTCAGATCCAACTGAAACTTAAGAGCCTCTTTTCCACAGCTGCGACTTTTGGACTTTGACGAAGAAGAAAACGAAATATCGTCACAGACATTCTCTCATCCAAATCAAGTCAGATTCATTGCACCATCGCCAGATAAATCAGATTTCGTGTTCACTTGCCACCAAAACCACACGTCCACGCCAAACCCACGCGCTTCTCTGTGGCTGCTCAGTGCCCTTGTAACTAATGAAGAAGATCAAAGGCTGTCTAATCAATCAGGAACTTTATCAGAATTGTTGTGTATTGAGAGTTGTGATCGAGTTGCGGGAATCAGCAAAGTTTTCTGGGATCCATCGGGTGGAAAATCACGCGTTATTGCAACTGGTTCTAGTGCTGTGGGCGTGTATAATATTGACCGCGGCTTATCGAAAGGAACGGTATGTGTCAGCGAATGAAAAGGCACCAACTAACCATATGACTTCTTTAGATTGAGTCGGTGTATTCTCTTTCTTCTTTCTCGTCAGAGTTGAACTCCCCTTCCGACTTTGTTGACTGCGCAAAATGGAATCCTCACAATACAGATGAATTTGCTGTTGGGGCTGAAGCTACGCTCATTGGTCTTGACTTGCGTGCACCCACCAACAAAGAAACATTTATCATTCCTTATGCACATGATCAATGTATTCGAGACATTGACTACAACCCAAACAAGCCATATCATCTAGCAACAGGTGGAAACGACGGCAAAGTTAGAATTTGGGATTCAAGAAATCACTCAAAACCGCTCAAAGAGTTAAATGATCATAGTCACTGGGTCTGGAGCGTCAATTATAATCGATTTCATGATCAGCTCTTGTTGTCAAGCAGCAGTGATTGCCTTGTGAATCTGCAAAATGTTGTTTCGGTTAGTTCGACGCCGTATGGATTGATTCGAAGCATGGATGATGAGCTGGATGTTGTTCGTGAAGAAGGTCTTCTTGAGGAAATGTAAGAGCGGTGTTTTGGACAGTCAGAGTATCTGACTTTTTTTTTGTATTCCAGTAAAACCACAGACGAGTTGATTGCCACGTATAAAGAATTTGAAGACAGCGTTTATGCGGTTGCATGGAGCTCAGCAGATCCTTGGATTTTCGCATCTCTTTCATTCGACGGACGGGTCTACATCAATATTGTTCCAAAGGACGTCAAATACTCTATTATTCTTTGAGATATCTGATAAAATTTTTTAGATAAAACTTCTCTTAATTCTCTTAATTCAAATGTCCGAATCCGAAACAACTTACGCACTCTTCTTAATCCACCGCCAACTGTATGCCTTTACCGATTTAGAAAGTCTTCTTCACTTGTTCTCTACGTGTTCATACCTTCTTCAAGCGCGTCTCTTTGCGTTCTCCAAATGCAATCTGTCAATTCGCCCATTGGCTTCTGTTGAATCAGTCACTGACCTGTTTGGCCCTCTCCTCCCATTCATCCGTTCGATTTCATTCACACATCCAGAGCCGAATTCAGACTTATCAATGTCTCTGTTGCCCCATCTTTCAACTTCCCTCCAGGCGTTAACCCTCAACTCTGGTTATCCTCCCGACTTGACCCTGGTCACCACCCGTTTCCGATCCCTAGTTTCTTTGGACTTAAAGTATTCCAAAATGACTGACATTTCCGCACTCTCCGTCCTCACGCGTCTTGAAGACTTGAATTTGCATCGGAGTAAAGTACGCGATTTCAAACCAATTACTGGGCTCACGTTTCTAAAAACCTTGGATTTGAGTTCCACTTGCGTGAAAAACAAAGATTTAACATGCCTCTATTGGCTATCGCGGCTTCTTGTCTTGAGGATCAATAATACGCATATATCGGACATTTCTATATTGAAGAGAAACAGAGGTTTGAAGAAGTTGAATTTGGGTCACACATTGGTAGCGGACGCCACTGCTTTGTCAGAGTTGTCAAATTTAGAGTCTTTAACGGTTTGTAACTCACATGTGGCGAAGGTGGATTGGTTGGTTGGGTTGGTTCGTTTGAAAGTCTTGGACGTTTCGCATTGCCCTCGTGTGATTGACATTTCTGTGCTCTCTCAACTCAAAAAACTCGAGAAATTAGATGTATCTTTTACTTCTATTTCCGGCCTGGACCCTCTCAAGTATTTGAAAAAGTTGGTCAATTTGGATATTTCAAGATGTATTATGCTGCGGGATTTGAGACCCTTGTCTGATTTAACGGAGCTCAAAGTGTTGAAAATGGTAGGCAATGATGGTATCGGGAACATTAATGCGTTGAAGGGGTTGATGAAGTTGGAGGAATTGGAATATGATGAACACAATGTTGGAACTGGGAAGGGATGTTTGAAGGGATTGAGAAAGTTGAGACTTGTTAATAATGAGAAGCGCGCTTGATGATAAGCAATGATTATTGTTTATGCGAAAAAAAAAGTCTTTGTCCTAAATTTGAAATTTGAAAAACCAAGTGGCAAATAAGATATCTTCAGCGATGGCTTCCTTGAGCCATAGTCCACGGATGATTCTTGGCGCCTAGTCTGTGAGAAAGTCTGCCTGTCGTCAAGACATTGTTTGATCAAGAGTACGTCACACTAGTAAAATTTTTTGGACCATATCGGGACGATTTGACACGTTATTATTCACGCGCCATTGGTATTTTGGTCTTCTGGAGGACTGTTTGCGGCCGGAATGGTAATATTCTGGTGGTGGAGTGGCGCGGTTTGTGTTTTTGTTTATATTTTTCAATCTCTTGTTAGACCGATTGAAGTTGAAATCTTGTACATGGTTGTGGTTATGGATGCTGTCGTAGTTGGCGGTGAGCAATGGAATCCAGTCCTACCAGACATCAGGAGTCTCGACTATTCGAGTTCACGTTAGCCCGATACATCCTCGGTTGTCCACAGTAAATACAGATGATCTCGCCAAAGCTTTAAATAGTATCTAATATCGCGTTAAATCTATTCGAATAGGCATGTGGCCTCGGCTCGTCGATGGGTCGTGCTACAAACAAACTTCAGACTCTGTCCAATGTGAGCCCCCTACGCGCGGGCGCCCTATCACGAATGATAAATTACAATCTATATTGTGGTTAATCTGAGTATGCGCTGAGCTTTGTATCTGGTGGCGTCGCGGTGAAGTCTGGTTGTTTGGTGCCGTCAACACAGTATGGACCGAGTCTGTCAGGAAGCCAATCCGTGCGCGCTCAAACATGCTCCCTACTATGTATTAGCCTCATTTATTGCGTCGAAGGTCGGGGAAGCTACGAAGTACGCGAGATGCAGATCCCCTCGAGTTGGCCACTTTCACCCAAAATGACACAGCTTTCTTTCCCAACACAACAACAACATATACCCAAAACAGCTCCGTTTCCAGTTTTTGAAAAGCGCATTCGAACCGCCGTAACGCATTTTATTGGTTTGCAATTATCCCCGACGCGTTCTGATGTTTGGTTACCTCGTTTTCGGGTACATGTCAGATTTCAAGACCCGCCAAACATTGCAGAATTGTCAAAAATCGAAAAAGGTATAAATAGGGAGCCTATCCCCCCCTCTTTTCTTCTCACAAAAACTTCTTCTCTCTTAAAAACCAACAACTTCTTCTCTCTTCAAGAACTCGGGAACTTAACTCGGACAACACTTCAACCCCTCACCAGCCCCTCTTATTCTCACCAAGTCCCCTCCTAAAAAACCCTTAAAAACAACCGAAAAGACGGGCCCATAAAACAGACAAAAAGAAAGGGGGTTAAAAAAACAAGCGAAAAGACGCGCCACTTAAAAAAAAAAAAAAAAAAAAAAAAAAAGGAAAAGGGGACTTTTGGTTATTTATTTTACATTCGTGGGTGCTTTTGGTTTTTAAGTTGGGTTCTGCAAGTGTTGTCCTTTCTGAATCTCCTTTTTTTCTTTTTTTTTTTTTTTTTTATTTACGGATGGACGCGTTCAAAAGGTATGTGGCGGGATGGGTTCAGGGCCTCCTCGTGGCTCCCGCTGGTAACAGGGCTTCTCCCTGGCTGACACTGAACCTCTTCGATTCGATTTACTATTTTTTATGTCTTTTCTTCTTTACATTATTAAATAATAATAAACTGCAATGTATGTTTATATTTATCTCTCTTCCCTTTTAAAATGCTTCGAACGTCAAGCACCAGCCACCAACACATTGACAACTTTGCGCACAACTCTTCGCCAAATCTCAGCGAACTCGATGACATCAGCGTGGACTATCTGCAGGACCAGGAGTACAGCGGCTATCCAGATATATCCGAATACAACAACCGCAACTAAAACCGCCACAACTGTACCCGTGTCTACTACAGCTCTCAACAACGACTAGCAGAGTACTCTGAGGTTGCATACTCTTTTGATTGCGGCGCCATTGATGATTTTTTGCGGAACGCGTCGATACTGGAGCATGCCGTGAACGACATCAAATGATCAAAGATGGCACGACCATCATTAACCCTGGTACTGAGAACAACGAAGATGAAGAGAGCAGCTGAATTTTTGATTCGTGGGTTTTAAGTATCATTGTATGAGCGTGGTGTCTGTTTACAAGTTGTTTTGCAGGCGGTCGGTTTTGTTCGACCAGCCTATGAATGGCTCTGCTCCACTGTTTCATATGTCCACTGATAATCAAATTTCGAAAACAATCCGAAATATTAGTTTTTTCCATCGGGAAGCTTTGGCAAATGATCTTCTTCGTGGCTGCTGCAAAATCTGGGCTTGAACGCTGATGAACTTTCGTGGTTTGATGGCCGTGCCGAAGCCAATCATGAATACAAAACTATGCCGAAGACGAACAGAGTTGAAAACATTGAGGCAGCAGATTCCCAGCAAAAGAAAGTTGTTCGGGAGGCAACGCATCCAATATCCTTCGTCACTCTTGGATGGCTCTCGCCGATGGTGTATACTAGTGCCAAGCGGTTGCTGCAGTTCGAAAACTTGCCCATCACCCCGCAGTCTTCCACGTCTAACAGCGTTGCACATGTTATGGATCAATTCTACATAAGCAACAGCAACACCAATAACAGTGGCCATGACAACTTGGTACAACACAACTTTCCACATCCAATCGCCAATCGCTTGACCAACAGGCTGAGTGAAAAGATAATTCCTGTCGAATCTTAAACGAATAATAAAGACGGAATACCAAACGCATCAGATACACCAGCAACAACAAGGTTTCTTCTGCGCGAATTTTCCCTTCATGATACCATTTGCTAGTTAGGGTGTGATACACGCTGGACCCATCAGCACACCGAACACGATCGCCACCATCGCTTCAGACACGTAGAGCCGGATGATCAGAGATATCAAACCTAAGGCGGTGATGAAGCCACCTGACAAGAGAACCAAGTGATAAACTCACGTAACAGAAATTATTACCAGCGCCAAGCTGACTGGTTCATACGGAATCAAATCCAAGCCATTGTGTTTTTTAAGTAAATCATCAGTGGCGGAAATCGTGGAGGGAAGTCTTGAATTCGACAAAAAAAAACCTTTCACTTGCGAACTGCTAGTTGTTTTGTTCAAAATCAAGTTGATGATGTAAAACTTGCTATAGAAAGCTACTGGACAATTAAATCTGAACGGCAACACCGTTAAATATATACATTCGAACGAAAGCTGAAACCAATTCCTGATTGAGAAATAGTTGGTAGTCGAGTCACGTGATGACTTCCATTCGTGAACTTTTTTTCTCATTGAAAATGGACTTAAACATTCAGCTTATCACCGCTGATGCCGGTATGCCATTGGGTATCTATTATAAGGTTCTTACTTTTATTCAATCTCCAGAAAACGTCCAGGGATCTGTGATAGCGTACCCACAAATGACTGTTCAAGTTTTGAAATCTATGGTGGAGGATCATTTCGGAATGGTGTCAGATACCCCTCTCTCCGTGTCTTACAATAATACAGAACTGTCCAACGCATCCCTGAGGTATTTTATCTGTATTTTGTCATTATTCTCGAACGTTACTAATTTTGGAATTGATTATCCGTTAGTCTAGAATGTTACGGTCTCACATCAGGGGCAACATTGCAAGTCAAACAAAAATGCACAAGTCGAATAGTTAAGCTGGAATCGTCTGAAAGAAGATGTGTCCTACCGCAGCTCTGGCAAGGCCCAGCACCATTACCATTAAAGCGACCACACCTCAAGACCCCGTTGTTAGCATCGGAAGTCAATGACCCTTATTCTTTTCGAACGGCACTGGAATCAATCAATCAATCGCATAGTAATGTTTCCTTGGCCGAGATTGAGCGGTAACCGCATTTTCTTTTAATTGACACAGCGTTTAATGAATTATTCCTAATCAGACGAAGACGCATCGAAGAGAATAAGAAGATGGCATTGGAGTATCATCCCCAAGGATCTTGTCATGTCACGATGCTTTACATTCTGATGAGTGTGAACGGTCTTACATTGAAGGCTTTTGTCGATAGCGGTGCTCAAACCACTGTTATAAGTCCATTTTATGCCGAGAAATGTGAGATTGGAATATGTTTAACCTTATTCCTTGTCTGATTAGACTGTCTTTTATTTCTATCAACAGGTCAGTTATTGGATTTAGTAGACGATCAACTGGCTGGCAATGTTGTTGGAGTAGGCAAAGCCAAAAGCTTAGGCCGAATTCATTATACCCCAATTCGAATTGGCAAGCAGGAGTTGTCATGCTCGTTGACAGTGATGGAAGTAGGTTCTCATGAGCGTCGCACTTAATTGTTTTAACTAGTCATTACACATTTTAGAGCGATTTGAATTTAATACTCGGACTGGATCTTCTTCAGAGATTCCGGGCATTCATTGATGTTGAACGGCACTGCCTTTGGCTGAATGGCGAAAGGATATCTTTTTTGAACGAAAAGGAAGTGCATCAAATGACAATTGCAAAGATGAACTGTGAACGAGTGACTCCGGGTATGCAGCATATTTAAGGGCAGTTGAAGATCATCGAAACGTTGGAGTAGTCGTCCTCAGCCAAACCGCACACCCTCAAATTAGTTCAGCTTAATGTTGTATAAGTAATAAATAGATTATTGTGTTTGTGTCTTGAAATAATACAAAATTCAATGCGATTGACTCTCACCACCGAATCAGGTAAGTCCTGATTTATAGCCACAACGCACACTCATCAAGTACCAAACCGTACAGGCGACATCAAGCTGGTTGATGTCAGCAGCGACATTTCCTCCGAGGATTTGAAAGCTCTAGCAGAAGCTGAGTTACAAATTCCAGCCAACGCCATCACTTTCGTCCACAACGGGCGCGAACTCGCAAGCGGAAGGTATATTTTTTGCATTGTTTATCTCTCTTTTTTCTGAATTCTTTGTTCCAGTTTGCAATCGGCGGGTGTTGCGCAAGACGATATTTTACTTGTTATGCAAAGACCTTCGCAACGACCGGTCGATCAAGTCGAAGAAATCAGACAGCAGATTTTAAATGAGCCTGCAACGTTGGCGCGTGTTTCACAACAGAATCCAGAACTGGCAAGTGCTGTGCACAATCCCGAACAGTTCAGAAGAGTGCTTGCAGAGATCAACAGGAAGCAGAGGGAAGCGGAGGAAAAGAGGAGACAGGAGGAATTGTACTTGGAGACAGCGGATCCCTTTGATTTGGAAGCGCAAAAGAAGATTGAAGAACAAATCAGGTGACCTGACCTAAAGACGGTTTATGCTTCGCGGCTAAACCTCTTTTTTTTTGGTGAAACTCATAAAGAAAGGAGAATATTTCAAGAAACCTCGAAATCGCGATGGAGAATAATCCCGAAGCTTTTGGCCGTGTAGTCATGCTCTACATTGACATGGAGGTCAACGGCGTTCCTGTGAAGGCATTTGTGGACAGTGGAGCTCAGGCTACTATTATGAGTCCTTCTTGCGCAGAAAAGTGTATGATCTGGAAGTCTTTCTTTTCATCGCTGATAAATCCATCCAGGCAAAATTATGCATTTGCTGGATGAACGCTTTCATGGAACCGCGGAAGGAGTTGGCACGGCCAAGATCTTGGGCCGTGTACACTCAGCACAAGTCAAACTTGGCTCGCAATTTCTTTCCTGTGCCTTTACCATCATGGAGGTGAGAAATATCCACAACTGTGCTCGCTTCTCAACCCCATTCTTTTTTTGTGCATGTGCCTTGCAGGGTAAAGGTGTAGACCTCTTGTTTGGACTTGACCAGCTCAAACGCTACCAAGCATGTATTGACTTGGAAAGAAACTGCCTTCGTATCAATGGGGAAGATATTCGATTCTTGAGTGAACATGAACTTCCTGAACAAGCAAAGGAAAAATCGCGCCCTCCTCCTGATGCCTCAACGTCCTCTGGTCAATCTTCTTCAGCCAAACCTCCAACATCCGCTAGTCCAGCTGTGGCATCCGGAAGCGTGAGCAGATATTCTGAGGATGTCATCAAGGGATTGACGGATTTGGGTGTTACCAGGGATGTGGCTATTCGGGCTTTGGATGCAAGCGGAGGAAACCCTGATATTGCTGCAAATATGTTGTTTTGAAGCTTTGTTTGATGGATGTAGTGATGATTACCAATATAAGCCAATATATGAATGAGCAAGCTCTCGGTGCTTCCAAGACCTCTCTATCATTCGAATCCCTGATGGGTCTTGAACTTGCTTCTTATTAATGAATAGAAACGGGACTTGTATGGTTTTTTGTAAAATCAATCAAAAAGCAGAGCAGATGGCCTCATGGCTGATGAATGAAACGCCCAAGTCTCCAGTCTCTCCAATCAAAGTAGCCAATGCGCCGCCTCGAGTATCATCTCTCAGACCTGCGACATCATCGACTAAACTGCAACTCTTGAATCAACTTGAACAAATGAACCATCAGCTTCGAAACGATCCCCAAGCTGTCACATCGACACTCTCAGCCTGTAACACAGCGCCATTTAATACCCAAGATCCAATAGATCTCCAAATCAGCTTCTACTTGTCTGTTGTCGAGAATCTGCAGGATGATAAACACTATCTGCAAAAGATTGATGCCCTCTTCAGATCAAAAGTCCGTAATGGAATTCCGGATGCGGTTCGATCCAAAGTATGGAAGGCGATGGCTCTAGCTGACGGCCCTGCTGCAATGTCAGAGGAGAGGTTTGCTGAGTTGCTGGAGTGTGATGCACGTGGAACGTTTGACAAGATAATTCGCCAAGACATCCACAGAACATTTCCTGAGCATGCAATATTTGCCGAGCCAGGAGGGGAAGGCCAGACAAAGCTGTATAATGTCTTGAAGGCGTATGCAGTTTACGACAGTGATTGTGGGTATTGTCAGGGTATGAGTTTCCTTGTTGCACCGTTGCTCCTGTTGGAAGATATTTCAGAATTGGATGCATTCAGAATATTTGCGCGCTTAATGGACGAGTCTGTTTCGTCATCTGGCAAACGATTTGCCCTACGCTCAATGTTCACTCCAGAAATGCCTGGTCTCCATCTGCTCCTGCATCAACACTCGGAGCTTGTGCGTGCTTTCCTTCCTGGTTTGCACGAAAAGTTGTCGTTTCTGAATATCACTGCCAGCACTTATGCAAGTCCTTGGTTTCTTACCCTTTTCACATTACTCCTTTCCTATTTCCCTCATTGTGAGAATCTACGATTTAATATTGAGTGAAGGTGCGGTAATAGTTCTTCTCAAAATAAGTCTCGCTCTTTTGAGAAGAAACGAACTTGGTCTCATGGGGGCGCGTGAAGACGACTTTGAAACCTGTTTGGAATTACTCAAGGGAGACCGCGTTTTGGCTGCTTTTGGTGAAGATTGTGCAAATCAATTGATGCAGGATGTGTTTCTTCTCGACTCTGTAGTAACTGAACCCGTTTTGACAAAACTGTCAGCCTCGTATGTATCAGCCCCCCCCCCCCCACTAGGTTTTGTTTTAACTCTGAAATCTTTTTTTCTTCTTCGATGTTTTGTAGATACTTTGAGCAAAAACAGATTGCCACCATCAGCTCATTGGAGATTCAAACGCTACGTGCAAAAGTCGATTTTATGGGAATTCAATTGGATTCTATTTACAAAGAAAATACTGCTCTCAAAATTGCCCTGTCACAGGCGAACCAGCAGCGAATCGTGGATGTTGGCGAAACCCGAAAACTTCTTGAGGACAAGTTGGGTAATGCATTGGCAATGGCAGAACTGGAGCGAAGAAAACGGGAGGAATTGGAAAAACAAGTTCAGCTATTGAATGAGCAGTTGGCTCGAATGAGTTCTCATGGAGAGGATGCGAGAGGGCCTAGACGAAAGGGCTTACAGCGACATTGAGCGTGTTACAAGTGATTCACAATAAATATCACCCTTCCCCTTCTTTTTGAAACAAACGAAATTAAAACACAAAAAAGAAACGCAGAACAAAAAAAAAGTGTGTGTCCAACTTGAAAAAAGAAAGCGAGTGTCTAACATAAAACCTGATAATAACAAAGAACAAAAAAGAGTGTGCCAAGGCACCGCAACTGAACTGGTCAGTTTGGTTGAAGAAACGATTCACAAGATCCGGATGCTGGACGGTCCGAGGTCTGAATTTACCCCACATTCATGTTGAAGTTCTTTGATTCCTTCGCTAGTGCCCAATTCTGTTGAACTTTTGCTGTGACGCGCAGTGTTTCTGAGTCAGGAGAAATGTTAACCACTTCAACCGAATCGTATCGGTCTAAATTTGCCCTCAGAGTTGGAATTAAATCCAGCTGCTCTCCTGAAACATTGAGAACTGGCAAATTGTGGCAATGATAAGGCAGTTGGGAGTGGAGAAGCTCCTCGCGTCTTTTGTCTTACGAAAACCTGTTCATTCTTTTCCAATATCGGGCATAAGAGTATCTTTGCATTCTTGACAGCTTCTATAGCTCGCTTTGCATTTAGTTTTGCAAGGCTAAGACTCATGGCTGAAGCCGGCTTTGCGAGTAAAGTTGCGGAGTTTGAATGATTCTCTTTCCCTGACTTTCTGCAATAAATCCGTAATAAGCCACTTTCGATTTAATGGATAGCATTGGAAATTTTAATGACCGCAGCTACAACGACGGGGATTGGAAAGATGTCTTGGCTATGTTTTTTGTCTCAATTGAAGTTATGCTGACAACTTGTTCGAGCTCTTCAAGAGTATATTCATGTATTGATTCCACGTTCTGGAGATGGAATTCGAGTTGTTCGACTTTATCTTGCAGAAATCTTCTTTCGGTATCACGTTGTCGCACAATCTTATCCACTGTAACTTTCAGTCCTCTGAATCCATTATAGAACATATCCCAATCGCAAATACCACCCTGAAAAATTATTTCAGACTGTTCAGTATTTGTGACTATAGCGGAAGCGTCTGGGGTATCCGTCAAAAGACGGTCACTGGAATGCACATAAGTACCCATTCTCAACCAGAAAGAAATAACTGTACTAACAGCTTCAGTGGATAATTCTTTTGGAGCGTTTTGTAATAATCACGTTCACCTCCAGCTGGAATAGCAGGAGGTACTCAAATTGGCTGACTTGGACGCCTAAAATGAATGTCTCACCGCATTGTTTGGACAATGTTGGGTGGAGGGACTATGTTAAGAATAAAATGCGACCAAACTTGCCCTCTTACAGAATCTGTTATTGATTCGCATCCATCTTCTGGGGATTCGACTTTTTTGCAGAATTCTTCTTTCGGTAGGTGGTGAGTTACATATTTTCTTGGGGGAAAGAACTTGGTTGATTGGCGGAGGAAGTTTCGTCTGATGGTAAAAAAGTAAAGGATGATTGGATTAGATAGCGCATTGCATACATAAAAGTGAAGGACGGGATTAAAGACAATGTCGAGGAGTTGGATTGAAAGAGGATGGTCGAAGTGGTTAGGAATATATCCTTTACAGCGTCATGATGAAAATACCAAACGATTGTCAGGGTTCCGGAAAACAACAATTCGACTAATGCACTTCCCCATATTCCCTACTAACATTTGCCAACTTGCATTCGCGTCAGCGAGGAAAAGAGTGATCTCCAGAAATGAAAAAATCCAACAGATCTATTGCTATTTTTGTGAGGGTTAAATCTTTATTATTTAAATAGAAGTAGGGACGGAGATAGAGGAATACACATTGAGAAACAACAGAAAACGAAAATTCATTCAACTTCGACGTCTCATCATGGCCAAATCCTCATACATTTCGTGATCCTTGACTTGAATTGGCAGTGTGGGGCCACTTGCCGCCTTTCCTTTTGCTTTGTACCTTGGACCACCGGGGCCCTTCGTCTCTTCTGGTACTTTAGCCGCCTGAGCACGGGTTGTTTTACGAGTGATTGTTTTTTGGGCGTCCGATGAAACTTCTGTTGGGGAGAATGTCAGTGCTCAAAACAAGAAGTCAAGGACGAGAGTAATCGGCCCAAACCATTTGAAATCTCAAAGTTTTCCCGATCTTCTTTGAGTTTTTTTCGTCGTTCTTCGAGCTGTGACAGTATCTTTTCACGGAGCCCTTGCTTCTCGGACTGTAGGTATCAGGATCAGTCGAAATCGAGTAATAACGGAAAAATAAGATAAAAGTTAGAAGTCTGTACCAGGTATTCTTGATCATAGGCCTCTTTTTCAGCTTGGTAAATCGTAATGGCGCATTCAAGTTGATAGTTTCGAAACAGTTCAGCTTTTTTGATGGAGGCGCTTCGCTCAAACTCCAATTGGGCAACTCTTTCAGCGAATTCCTGATGTGTTCCTAAAGCAGTGGGGTGACGAAAGCAGAGGATTAGTCCTGATTGATGAGTGACTACCAACAGCATCAAACAACTACTCAGCGAACAGGTACGTTACCATCTTGCACATCTCTTAGCTCCTGCTTGAAGGCTGCAAGCTTCTCAAAGTAGATTCTGCAACAACTTGTCAGGACTTCTCGACACCTAACAGCACTGCCCCCCTCTTGAATCACGGAACACTTACCGTTCTTTCTCCTCTGAAAAGTCTCTTGAAATCAGATCGATTCTGTCTAGAAACTCTCTATGCCTTTTGTCTTTTTTAGACATTGGCGGCTGTAGTGGCTCTTCTGAGTCCATTTCTTCTTTTCAATATTAATAAAACAAGACGAATTAACTGTAACAATAATAACAATAATAATAATAACTTAAAATCCAAATGATGTTCGGCTTTTCATTCACGCAAGAAAACGCCACTTGATCTTGTCAGAGGAACAAAGGACTGCGTTGCAAAGTTGTCTCAAAGCGACAAGAAGAAGGTCTCCCCGCCTAAAACGAAGATCAAGAGATTCAACTAAACGCTCCTTCCTCTTTCAAAGGCCAACGAAGAGGTTTCAAAGAATTTGGTTGCAATGAAAGCCATTCTGTACGGCGACGGTGGTACGAACAGTCTCAAAAACGTCATTATATTGAATCCTTAAAAACCAACACCCCTTCAAGTTGCTGATCCATCCCCTGAACTCGTTGCCCAACTATCTCATGAAATATACAACAATGATATCCTTCCGTTATTGATTGGGAATATATGGAAGCTGGAGTTCGAAGTTGAGTGTTGAGGAGACCCTTTGTCAGACAATCAAAAACCCTTTCCTTCCACATTGTCGAAAACTTGGAATCTAAAAAAAAAGGAAACCAACCAACGATACAGGCGAAGAAGGATGTTTCTCAAATTTTCAATAATTTGCTGCGGAGACAAATTGGAACTCGTTTTCCAACTGCAGAGCACGTTGCCGCCCGACCAGATATTCTAAGGATGCTCATGGAAGGGTATGCGCTAGACCTCGAACAAGCAGTACTCAAACACCGATTTTGCGGTTTGCTTTTTGCAGATATGAAAATCAAGATATTGCTCTACATTGTGGAATGATATTGCGGGAATGTATTCGTCACGAGATCCTCGCCAAGCAGATACTAGATTCATCAAACTTCTGGAAGTTTTTCACTTATGTTGAGCTACCAACGTTTGATGTTGCCTCTGATGCCTTTCAGACATTTAAGGTATGGCTATGAATTTTCAAAACATAACCGCTGATTCGCCTTTCATCCTCAGGATTTGCTGACGAAACACAAAGCAATTGTATCTGTTTTCCTGATTGATCGATATGATGAGGTAAAAAAAGAAACATCAATAATAATGGTAGTTGATTTGATATCTTCCTTTGAAAATAGTTCTTTGGAAAATATACTGCATTGCTGAATTCATCAAATTACGTCACAAAGCGGCAATCGTTGAAGGTAGAGTCCGATAGAACAGGCGCGCCTGCCTAAATTCATCCATTAATACCATCAACTTTTTCTATTTAGCTTTTGGGTGAAGTGCTTTTGGACCGCACGAATTACTCGACAATGTCAAAGTACATATCAAATCCAGACAATCTAAAACTGATGATGAACTTGCTGCGGGATAAAAGCCGGAATATTCAGTTTGAAGCATTTCATGTCTTCAAGGTGACCTCCTCCAGATCCAAGATATTAAGTTTTAATTCACACTCCTCTCATCAACCTCAAAGGTCTTTGTTGCAAATCCAAACAAGGCAAAACCTATTCTCGATATTTTGCAAAAGAATAAGGACAAACTGGTTGCTTACCTGAGCGCTTTTCATAATGACAGAGCCGGTATAGTTGGAAAATGCTATGCCACTTGCCTGCTCTTCCGAATCGCTTATCAAAATCTCCTTTTCTAATTTTTTTTTCAAGATGACGAAACGTTTGCGGATGAGAAGGCATTTCTGATCAAATCGATTCAAGAAATGTAAACACAGTGCTATTTTTCTTGAAAATATCACAGTTATTTTTTAAGTTGCCTGCCAAATATAGTTGTTGTAATGGTAAAATGGGGTTAAAAGAGTGTCGTGTGTGATGAAAAGAAAATCACATCAAAATGAGTTGGCAAGTGAGTACCAGCTAGTTCTCGCGCATACGATCGGCCCTCTGTCATGAATGGTCACTCAAAAAATCCACTCTTTTATTCTGCTAGGGATACATTGACTAACCAGTTGCTTGCAACGCAAAAGGTTTGTTGTTTGAGTGGGTGGTGCTTTGCTGTAAATTGGAGGCAGCTGCAGTTTTAACCAAAGGCCGTCTTCCGCTTTGCCTACAGATCCAAAAGGCCGCTATTTACGGACACGATGGAGCCCTTTGGGCGGCCTCTGCTGGGTTTGCTGTTGAGTAAACAACCCCCCTTAAATGCTTAAACACCACTAACCCAATCTAAACATTACTTAGCTTACCGCCCCAGAAGCGACCAACTTGATCGCCGCCTACAAGGATGCCAGTGGAATCCGTGGAAATGGTCTTTACGCTGCAGGAGTCAAGTACTTTACCCTTAGAGCCGATGACCGTTCCATCTACGGAAGCAGGTGAGATCTTGTTCAGAAAATGAATGGCGAGGCCTCCTTTTTTTTTGGAAAGCGCTGGTTGGAAGTATTCAGTGTTGAGTTGACACTTGGTCTATGGGCATCAAGATATGCAAGCTGCGCATCCTCACTCTTAATCGCGTTAAATTTAGTGTCTGAATTTCTACTTAAATTTTGAACTTGAATTAGGGTGCCGGAGGTATCGTCTGTGTGAAGACCAAGATGGCTGTTCTTGTTGGAGTGTACGCTGACCCAGTTCAACCTGGTGAAGCAACCAAGGTCGTCGAGGCTCTTGCGGACTACTTGATCAGCGTCAACTACGTATGTACACTATTTTTTCTGTTGATCTGTTTTGAATTCACACCACTTTCCTTCTATTTATTAGTAAGCGGAAGTTTTATATAAAGAAAAACTCTTTCAAAACAAGCGAATGTGTATGGACTCATTATATGAAGAATCACTGTAGCAGTACAAAAAAAATAAATAATTCTTTTGGTTTGACGCTGAATGATTTTTGGAGCTCAGGAATGAAACTTTTATATGTGATAGATAGTATTCATTTTATTCAGTGTGATGCTTAGTACTTGTACTTCGTAGAGTAATCTAAAAAAGGCTGATTAGAAACAGAAAGAAACAGAGAGAAACTGTGAGGCCCAAAAAAAAAATGCCGAACCTTTAGGAGAAATTACGAAGACCGCGACCTTTCCTGGCGCCTTGAAACACATGTTTCGCTGGTTTTCAGAATGATAGAGTTAATATTGCTGAATGAGTGAACCACGTTGAACAAACAACTCACATGATATCAATCATTTCCTGTCGATCTTCCAACGCCCAGTTAATCTTATTGTTATTACCGGTTCCTAGATCCACCATGATATGCTTGTTTCGATAAAAGAACATGACAGTGCAAGGATCGTACTTTTTTTCAAGGTTGTTAGATATTGCGTCCGAATAAAAAAAATAGGATAGTACTACTCACAATTTCATACATCTTATTAAAGTCTGGAACTTCCGTGATATCGACAAGATACACGACAGCAAAGTTTCGCACCGGTTCAACAATCTCATGCAGAATCTCGTCCATTTGCATGCACGTTGGGTCCCAATCATGGCCAAATCTGATAATTACTACTCGATCTTCTTCACTGAGAATAGCTTGGTCTACGTGCCTGAGACATAATAAAGATGAGTTCAAGCATGATGAAAGGTGGAGTGGGGGGTGGACTGCGCAAGAAAAAAACAGAAGTCTCAATTTACCATCCTGTTGTTCAATGAAATGAAAGCGTTAGAGGGTTAACATGTTATGGTACAATGGTTTGAGGTCTTAACAAACCTGACGGCAGATGTGGCAAGAAATAACTGGCGAGCAAAGAGAGCAGATGGCGATTGGTTTTGGATTTCGCAAGTTGATAAAAAGAGAAGGCGGTTAGAAAGATTCATCTTAAAGAATGGAGGGAATAGAGCATTCGTTTGATGAGTTGTCGAGATGGTACCTCATTTTGCAACAGAATTAAATAAAAAATAGTGTAATAATAATAAAATGTGCAAGCGATATTCTTTAACTTTCTCTATGGCAGTCTACAAGATCATTTAAACCAACCGGGTTCGATTTTTTCACAACAGAATAAAACTGATTATAAGCGCCCACCCCAAAGCGAATCCAGCCTTTTCAACTCCCTTCTCAGCTCTCGAAACAGTTTGACCCAAATTCAGCAACCCGTTCCCAATCCTTGCACTCACGCCAGCATAATTTCCATTGATTGGAATCGTTGCACAAGATCCGTCCAAACTGAATGTTGCAATGGCTGGAACCAATGCAGTACTACTGGCTCCACCTGTTGCCAGAACCCCTCCTGGACAACTCGTCACAACTAACGCTGGCTTTTCTGTCACCCCTCCACTAGCAGAAGAACTAGTAGCGACACTATTCCCGCCCATTTGATACACTTTAGTGCTCAAACTGACATAACTTCCCAACGCGCTATACGGCATACAAACTCCCAACAGCATGGCAGAAACCGATCCATTATCATCATCCAAACAAGCCGGTGTAGAATATTTTTGTGTCAAAACAAAGTATTTGCTTCCAAAAATGGAAGCAGCTGTTGCTCTGACTTTGCTCAGATCATTATCGATTCCGACGATGGCACACTCTGTGGATACAAAGACGCCGTTTCCAGAGTTTTGACAGGTTGAGAAGGAGACTTTGGAGCAGTCGATGGTGGGGGATGTTGTTACAGTGTATTGTATCGGTGTTGTTTTGCAAGACGCGTCCAAGTAGATTGTGCTTTTGATGGACATTACTATTGTCACGAGTTGTTTGGTAAATCCGAGGAAAGAAAGAGAAGAAGAAAAAACAACGAAACGGAGTATATTATATTTGAGGGATTGCTCAATCCCTTTTGGTCGCATGCTTCTGACAGTTTGTATCCAATCCAAACCATTCAAAAATTATAGAATCCAAACGTAAAATTAATCTTCATCATAATAAAAACAAAATAGGTTGAGAATTAACATAGTTATTATTGATATTTATTTTAACTAACTTTTAAAATCTTTGTGAGTTAAAAAAATATAAACAAAAACAAAACAAAACGGAAAGAATGGAAGAAGATCCAACACCTGCCATACAACTAAACCTCACTGGAGTATTTGATCAAGACTTCGCGGAAGCTTGTAAACGCTTCGGCGTATCGGAATGTCCTCGACTCTTGAAGATTGGATTCCCACTACCACCACTACCCATGCCACTCGAGGTATACAGAAATTGACGGGTGCAAAAAAAAAATCAAAAAGCTAATACACAAGAATCTGATTTTTTTTTCCAATTATTTAGATCCCAGCTGCCCGTGAATCAGACGTTACGCGATCCACATCAGAAATCAATGTATCTGACACAACAGCTGTCGTGACGGCCTCCAGTATCGAAAACTTGGCAGGAGTATCAACGTCACTGGTTCCGGCCATCAAGGGGCCTTCCATGTCTTCCTCAGAGAATATCGTGCACTTGACGGCAACAGCAGCGACAGCGACAGCACTTAAATCTGGATCGGAATCTAAAGTAAATTTGGGGCCTCTAGGATCAACTGCATCCACAACAGCATTAGGAGGAGGAGGGCGGTGGTGGACTTGGAGTTGGAGCTGTCAATAAGCTTGTGAAGCAGCTTCCCTATGCTGGAAACGCAAAATATTATTCGCGGTACAAGTTCCAACCAACAATCTGCTATGGAAATAGCAACAACATCGACGGCTATAACTTTAGGAGAAGGTGGTGCTGCTACTGCTAATAATGCAGAAGAAGAGGAAGAGATTGCAAAAGTCCAAGTTCGAGGATGGAGAATCAGTACGAAATTAGTTGAAATCTTGAGTAACGTGTTGACGGGATGTACAAGTATTTCACAGCTGGTGTAAGCTTTAATTTTTTTTTTGTTTTAAGTTCTTTCTCACGCGTTCTTAAAAAAAAAATAGACTCTGGAACTGCGGTCTCAATGAATCCCACTTTACATACATCCTCGGTTCCATCTTAACCTCCAACATTCGCCACCTAAGTCTCGATCAAAACCCTGATATCCCTGAACAACTGTACACGCATCTCCTCGTCGACGACTCCCTCCTCAAACACCTTTCCCTGCGCATGAACAAAATCACATGCGTTCGGCGCCAAACTGATTGCCGCGACATTGAAAACCAATCGTGTAATCAACACGCTTGATTTATGGTGTAACTCGATTGGACGGGATGGGGCTGGGGAGTTGGCGGAGGCGTTGAAAGTTTAATCAGAGTTTGACGTCGATGGGGTTGGGAAGGAATTCGATTGGTGACGATGGAGTTGCGGCTGTTGCGAAAGTTTGTACTTTCAAATTTTTCAGTTTTTTTTTTTTTTTTTTTTTTTTTTTTTTTTTTAAAAGCATGAAACTTTTTTTTTTCTAGGCGCTTTCAAACTACTCTTTACAACACGATGAACTCACAACTAGAAAGAAGGCGTTATCGGATCTGGAAAGGATTCGCCGTGAACAAGAAGATGTGAGTTTTAGACCAACTTTTATACTCTTTGAGACGTTCTTCCTTGATATTGATTAATAATATCTCAAATAAGGATCCTTGGATTAAAAAAGCAAAATCAAAGGTTGGGAACGGGTTAGGAAGACTGCAGAATGGAAAGTGAGTTTTTTGTCAGCAGGGAAAAAAAAAAAAAAAAACTGACTCATACTTCTCAACCACCACACTTCCCCAGGAAAAGCGAAGAAAATTTATCAAAGAAGGAGGTAGTCGTAGATCCAAAGAATGCCAAAAAGGGGGCCCCTGGAGGAGGTGCAGCAGCGGCGGTTCCAGCAAAAGCAGCGGCCGGTGGAGGCAAACCGGGGGCACCAGCAGCAGGAGGAAACAAGGACAAAAAGACACCAGATGCTCCACCGGCTGCTGCGGGTGCTGCAGGAAAAAAGGGAGGCGCACCAGCAGCTCCACCTGCTGCGGCTGATAAAGGCGGGAAGGATAAGAAGGGAGGTGGGGCGGCTGCGACTCCTGCAGCAGCTAATGCGAAAGGAAAGAAAGGAAAAGCTGAAGAAGTCAAGGAAGAAGTTGATGATGTTGGTATCTTTTTTTTTCATCTTCCTTATATACCTCTTGAATTAATTATAAATGTACTTAATTAGAGCAACGATGCAAATTCCACAAATGAACCAACGTTTGAATACAATGGGCAAACATACTTGATTGGAAATCGCACACTCAACAATCTGAACGTGAGGCAAAACGGAATCACAGAAGTTGGACTCAAATATCTTTTGGATGCTGTGAATGAGCAAGAGCTTTCGGCAGAGAGTGCACCAGAAGGACTGCTTGGTCTATTCCGAGTGTCAATGATGGTAAAACAATGCAGAAAAGACATGTTTTGGTTTTTTGGCCTTATTCAAGCTCTTTATTACAGGATAACGCGTTTGAAAAGGACAATGCGATGCATGCACAGTTGCAGACAGTTATTGAATGCTAAAAATCCATGGATCGAGCAAGCTGCAGCCGACAAGGAAAAAGAGGGAGAAGAGGGAGACCGACAAGGCATAGAAATTGAATAATCGAAATAGACTGTGGAGCTTTATTGATTTGCAGGGAAAGAATAAACAGAAATATATACTGAATTAAAGAAAGTACGAAAAGGAAGAATTATGTTGCCGTTGACAATGGAGTGTTTTCCATAAAGAAAAAGAGGCTTATGCTGGAAAAAGTCTCAAAGAATATAACATATCGGGCCAAAAAGAATACACTGCCTTCGGCAACGATCTCTAAAGTAATGCCCATGGCGGAATCACAATACAGTTGTCATTAATTTTTCAGAAATTTTTATTTGACACGTCTCATACTCATCATCTCAATCAATTGCAAGGCAATGATCCTGCAATAATGGCATATGTAGTTTAAAGAAAGCGAAAAAAAGAGAAGGCGTTTGTAGTAAAAGTAGCAGTAGTAGGATGATCAACGATCAATCGTTATTGGATCTATTGGATCATCACTTCTTCTTTCCCTTTCCCGACGACTTTTTCTTGCTCGCCTCTTCAGCAATCAGCTCTGCAGCGGCCTGATCAGCCCTCTTTCTGAGTTCGTCCTCGCTGACGAGTTCCGGCAAGTCTTCGAGGGAGTCGTTGGTGTCGAGAGGAGCGGGGGGACCCTTCTGATGTTGCTGCTGTTGCTGCTGTTGTTGCGCTTGCTGCTGTTGCGCCTGTTGCTTGCTGGGCCTGTGCCTGCAGCTGCATCTGCTGCTGCAGCACGGCCTGCGCCTCCTGGAAGATGTTCTGGCCCCAGCCCGGCCGGTACAGCTCGGCCTCGGCAACAACCGCCTGGCACTCTTCCTCGGTCTCCTTCTCGGCGAGCGTGATGTTCTCGAGCATCGCTAGGGCCTTCGTCAGAAACGCCTAGCAAAACACCCGAACAAACCAACCCTCGCCAACAACGCCCGACCGCACCAGCGCCTGCAGCTGCGGCTTCTCCTCGCGCATCTGCAGAATGCGCTGCACGTCGACGATCGCGCGCCGCATCAGCGCCTGCATCAGCACCTTGTCGCCCCAGCCGTGCGCGTCTTTCGGCGAATACATTTCGCTGAGCTCTTCGTACTGGCGGCGCGGCAGGTGCTCGGGGAAGTACGTCGACATTTGTTTCTTTCTTTTGAGATTATTTATTATTTAGTTATTTCTTCAATGGCATCACAGCTCAGAAAGGCAGTCCAGATTCTGTCCAAAAAGTTTGGTCTCACCCTGCGCGCAGATGCCGCAAACTACCTCAAAGCCCTGATTGCAGAGTCGGACTTTGACTCGGACAAGGAACTGGCCGATGCAATCGACGCAATTGCTCAGGCATACATGCATCATCAGGGTATCTTTTGTCTCTTTCGGCCCTTGTTCTATCGATAGTCTATTGATACTTTTGTCTTGTTTAACAAAAAGGAAACGCGGGTCAGATTGTTAATGCAAAGAGTCTGAAACAAGTTGTTGAGAGTCTTCGTGCAAACCAAGTTCATTCGGACGTCAATGCTTTGATGAAACAACAGCAACAGCAACAGATGATGATGCTAATGGATGATGATGATAATGATAATGAATTTGGTTCTGCCGCTGCTGCTGCTGGTGGTGGTCTTGTTGGTGGTGGTGACACTGTGATGGATGTTGAGACTCTTGTCCGAGGAATTCGTGAAATGTCGTCTTATTTTCGTGTAATCAACTTGTTTGATGTAAACAAGTGGGATTATTCTCTTCAAGAACGTTCTTTTATTAGGTCAGTATCGTCAGTATCATCGGCGACGGCGATGTTTCTTTTTTTTCCTTTTACACGCCGAAGGCGGTTAGTCCATACCGCCGTAAGTGGTGTTTCTTTCGTCTTTTGTTTTTCTTTTTCTTTCTTATCGCCGAAGGAAGTATCGCCGAAGGCGATGTTTGTTTTTTTCTTTTATACCGCCGTAGCCGGTGTTCATGCGTCTTTTGTTTTCCTTATTCTTTCTTATCGCCAAAGGCGCACAGTATCGCCGAAGGTGATGTTTCTTTTTTTCCTTTTACCCGGCCGTAAGCCGTGTTTCTTTCGTCTTTTGTTTTTCTTATTCTTTCTTATCGCCGAAGGAAGTATCGCCGAAGGCGATGTTTGTTTTCTTCTTTTATACCGTTGAAGGCTTTTATACCGCGAAGGGCGGTTATCCATACCACCCTAGGCGGTGTTTCTTTCGTCTTTTGTATTTCTTATTCTTTCTTCTTACCACTCCTTCAACATACACTTAGATCAAACCAACCACTTCAACTCCATGCCACAGCTTCTCTACAATCTCAAATGCTGAGGGATCGTTATGAATTGATTAAGCAAAGGATCATGCGCAATGAAAACTTTCGGCCTCCGACTTTTGCTGCTGCAAAGAATTCTGATTATTATGAGGTATTTTTTTGTCTCACTGCCGAAGGCAGTATATTTCTTTTTTTCTTTCTTTTTGAGCTGCCGAACGCAGTGTATTTTCTCTACTCTTTCTCTACAACCCGAAGATACAATCATTCTTCGTCTTCCTAAAAACAACATCATCATCCATCAAAACAGATTACCCCAATCAAAAACTTGAGTGGATGCAAACCTGGCTCTTATTTACTTTTTGGAATGCTGACCCAAATGAGTGAAGGGAAACACCATTTGGAGGACCCTGGCGCGTACATTGAACTGGAATTTACGGGAAAGGTTCGAACAGGAAAAACAATGCAATCGGCGATGATTTTTTTCTCATAATATATGTTTTCATAGATTCAAACTACTGCCGGTTTGTTTACACACAACTGTTTTGTCCTTGTTGAAGGAGAGTATACCGATCGAAAGACTTTTAACGTGGTCATGATGGGGTTACCGCCTTCTGAAACACGGGATCAAGCAATGTAAAGATCTTTTTTTGCTTCAGTCGTTGTGAGTGTGTGTTGAACTCTCTGTCCTTTATTTTTTATTTTTAGATCAATGTTTGGATATAATGCGGAAATGTTTGGAGCGCCGCGTGAAACCAATACTATTGTACAGCCTTTCCCTTTTTTTTACTTCTTGATTTTTTTTTTTGGCCTTAAACTGCACTCACTCACAACATTTCAAGACTGCTATTGGACAACTTGAAAAAGAAGCCGTCAATGTTTCATTTGTGACTCTGAGCGACGTTTGGTTGGATGATCAGAAGGTGTTCACTGTTTGCTTTTTTTTTGTCTCGCTTGCGTAACTTAATGTTTAACGTTAGGTTATGGCAAAACTCAGATTGCTTTTTGAAGGATATACCACTAGAGCTGTTATTCCATTGTCGTTCATATTCATTGGGAACTTTACTTCGAGGCCGTATATTTTCAATGGTGCCGATTTCCAGGAGTACAAAGGTGAAGGAAGGACGTGGATCTGAAAAAAAAATTGAGACTCTGAATAGGCTTTCTAACATAATTATTATTTTTTTTCTTTCCTCCTAGACTTGTTTAAAGGATTGGCAGACTTGATCCATGAGTTCCCGGATTTATATAAAACGAGTCAATTTGTGTTTGTGCCGGGGCCTTCGGATCCTTGGGGCGGGAATATGATTCCGCGGCCTCCGATTCCTGAAGTCTTTTTGGCGAGGATGAGAGCGCGCGTGCCTAAGGCGATATTTGCTACTAATCCAGCAAGGTATTCCTTTATTATTTGATTATATTATTACTATTATTGTCATCCTTGCACGTTGGGTTGATTGTTTTTTTATTTTTTATTTATTTTTTTGTTTTGTAGAATCAAGTACTGTAATCAAGAAATTGTTGTGTTCAGAGAGGACTTGATGACTAAAATGCGGAGAAATTGTATTGTTCCTCCTGATGAAGAACAGGAACCCGAGTTAAAGATTCATGTGAGTTTCTGAGTTTTTGAACCAATAATGGCCAACTCTTTTTTCATTACAGCTCGCCAAGACCATCATCGAGCAATCACATTTATGTCCTCTACCAATCGATATTCAGCCGCGATATGCAGCATTTGATCATACGTTGAGGCTTTACCCTCTTCCTCACTTGGTAAGCCTATCTTTCGGAGGCTCTGCACCTAGGCAGAAATTAAAGGCTACGGCAAATAGATTATTCTTGCGGATAAGTACGATACATATGCTGCGGAAGTGGAAGGGATGCAGTCCATCAACCCCGGATCGTTTGGAAGTCAAGGGTGTTTTATGACGTATTCCCCAAGCGACATGCAGGTTGAGATGTGTAACGTTTAGAAGACATTGTTATAATAATAGGATCTTGTATTAAAACGTTGGAGAATGAGAAGGATAAGTAATTTAGGTTGAAAATAATTGTCCAGTTCAAGTCCAGATTCTTTCAAACCAGAAAAACAAACAGCCTTCTCCTCTTACTGCCCCTCCCCCCTCCCCACTCCCCAGCAGCATGCCCGCAGACTATCCACGGACCAACCAGAGTTCATTTCTGTCGTCGAATGCAGCTAATCGCAAACCGGTCCAACTGCCCCGCCAAACCACCTCCTCCTCTTCCTCCTCCTCTTCAGCCTCAGCCACTACAGTCTCTACAGCCACGTCCTCTCTCCCAAATGCATCCGTGTCCTTCTTCTTCGCGCTTCAAACCATCGCAGCTTATTCTAGACTTGCGCAAGTCAAAAGACCCCCTGGCCCAACCCCAGAACGCGTCTTTCCTCTCAGCTGTCTCGGCCAATACGCGCTCCTCTGTCTCAGGGAACCACACGGCACAGCAAGTTTTTAAGCCACAGTCATCCGTGTCGTCGGCTTCCTCATCGTACAACTTGAATGTCCAACAGCAGCAGCACGTGCTGACTGCTGGTGGGCATTCTACTGCAACCCAATCTGCACGTGGAATGAACCTACGCAGTGGATCTGTTTTCACGAGCAGCAGCAAAGTATCTGCTAAATCGCGCGTGGATTCTGGGTCTGCGAACGCGTCTTCACGATGGATTGATGGTGTTTTGGTGAAGGATGCAGGTATGGGTCACTTTTTTTAAATCTTGGTTTTTCATTTTATACCGCCCCAACTCTCCCCCTTTCTCTGTTTGTTTGTGTTTATCTTGGCCGCGGCTTTTCGCTGTTATGTTTATCGATTGGCGTAGGATTTTTTTTCTCCCGATTTCTCCCACAAAAAAAATTGTTTTCTAAAACCCAACTGTACGGAAACAACCCAAAAAAAATCACACACTACAGCATGTCAGACTACAGAGCCATTCCAGCCATCTGCCTACGACAATATTGATTGGACATTTTTGCGTACACGCGCCACCGCCGCCGCGGCCACTAACAACGCCAATACTGTGCTGGGGAAGAAACATAGCAAGGCTGGTGGTGGTAGTGGTTTCCATGATGATACCGAAGACGAAGAGGAGGAGGAGGAATATATTTTGAATCAAGTGCGCGGGTTGAAAATTCCTTTGCAAAAGAAGGATGCAATGTTGACACCTGTTAGTAACTTTAGTTCGACGCAGTCGTCTACAGTGAGTTTTTGGAACACCTGATTTCTAGATTTTCTTTTTTCTTTTCGTTTTTTTTTTTTTTGCGTGTTTGGATTGTGGAGTTTGCTTTTTGCTAACTGTGCGGTTTATATTTTTTCATTTCAGGCTGTATCCCCAACTACGGGACGCTGTAAGGCACCCGACGCGGATCGATTGATGGAAAGCATGCTTCCAATCGTTGCTGACAACAGTGACGATCTTTCGGATCCTTTCAATGAAATTTCACTAGACAACAAAAACAATGACGGACTGCTGTTTAACCGCCACGCACCTGTACCATGGACAATGTCGACTCCACCGCCAGCACACATTCTTCGACCCAAAGCACGTCGCCCCGTGTTGGTTTCTGAGGCTGATTTGGCAAACAATCAGCAACAGCCATTTGCTCAGGCAAAGATTACGCAAATTAATGTACACCAGCAGCAGCAGCAGCAGCAGCAGCAGCAGCAGCAGCAACAGCAACAAAATATGGTGTTGGGAAACAATAAGCGTCGCGGATACCCAGCAAGTGCAACAAGCAGTACTGCGTCGTCAGCTAGTTACTACCACTACCACCGACACCAGCCGCAACAGCAGCAGGGTCAGCAAGGAAAGGCAGGACAGTATCAGCCGTCGACACCCATGAGCGAATACCAGAGCCGCAGTATTGTAAGCAGCGGCAGCGGCGCGTATAGTGAAGATGAAAACAGTAGCACAGCGAGTAGTTATAGAACTTTTCCGAGCAGCATTGGAAGTCCTGATGGAGTCAAAGTGACGGATATGGCGGCATTTGCGTTGGATGTTAGTAGTGGACGGGAAGGTGGTGGTGGTGGTGCTTTTTCCAGTGGGCTGTATGCAGTGAGAGAGAAGCAGGCTCTTTTGGCCAACGGGGGTGGTGGTGTGGCGGGTGGTGGCTCGTTTTCAGGGAGTTTCAACCTGGGGGTGCGTTTTCATTTGGGAGGTGCTGAGAAGGGTCTCTGTCGTGTATATATGTTTGACTTTTTTATTTGAGGGGTGGGGTGTGGTGTGTGTGTGGGAAGTTTTGGTTGGAGGAAAAGTAACGGGTAAGGTTGTATTTATCAAACCTACCGCAACGCTAGTGCTATTACGTTTTTTTTTCGAGGGAGTTGTGGGCACCTTCAGTGTGTGCCATGGCAGGTTTTTTTTTTATTGGCGGAATGTTATTGAAAGAGCTGGCGTTGAAGAATTGGTGATTGTTACAGCTGTATTCGCATAATGGAAGCTCGTGGCAATATTTACCAATGAAATCATGGTTATTGATGGGAAACTGATATATGATTACGGGTTTTCATTGTTTTTTGCCTTGTTATATTTATATGGGGTTGAAACGATTGTTTTCCAGCTCTGCCAAAGCATAGTTGGAACGTAACACCAGACCACATTAAGGCTCTTTTTCGAAATGGATACTCTGTCGTCGATAACGCACTTCCAATTGAAACGGCTCTTTCCTTCCGTGATGAACTTATTGCAAGTGCAATGACCCAACCAAACCTCCTCACTCCGAATTCGACGGTGTCACTGAGCCAACACTCCCGAAAACTCATCGCCAAACACAATATTGCAGAGTTTGATTTGGCTTTTGATAAAGTGTCAAAGGCATTGCCCACGTTGTCCACCTTTGCGCGAGACAAGTCATTGCTTGAGAAACTGAACGAATCATCTACATTCAACAACAACAACAATGCTCTCGGATTGACCAACCAAACAGTCAAAGCCCAAATTAATTTCGGAAACGGTGGCTGTTTCCCCATGCATTACGACACTGACGCGAAACTAGACAACCGGAAAGTAACTGCAATCGTCTACTTGAACGAACAATACCAAACAGGACACGATGGTGGAGAACTGCGGGTTTACCCGTTTCCAATGAGTTCAAGTATTGATGTCGAGCCAAAATTCAATCGCCTTGTTTTGTTTAGTTCGGCGTGGTGTTTGCATCGAGTTTTACCGTCGGTTGTGGATCGCTTGTGTTTTACGATTTGGATGTCGGGGGACGGGGGTATGAGTGACTCGAATGTTGGTGCAAGTGATGTTACTGCTGGCGGTGGTGCTGTTGGGAATAATGTTGAGGATTCATGTGATTTCTTGCTACGTAAGGAGAATCGACAGTTACTCACGAAATTAGTGTATGCAGATGAATGGATACAAAGTCTTCAAGAGAGTCATCCAGATTCTTTGGAGCGCGATGCGTTAGTAGATACGCATATTCGAGACTGTTTGGCGATTGACCGTAGGCTGAAGGATCATTTACCGGAAGGGTATGAGGAGTTTCAGTGGAAGGAGTGGTACAGTTTTTTTGAAGGAAGGAATGTGGATTGGTTTTAAGAAAAATAATAAAACAATACCAAGAGAAAGAATGTCGTATTGTGTCATATTATCAGTGGGGTGGGTGCACAGGTGTTCAAAGTGCCAGTTGGGGTTAGGTCTACACACACCGAGCTGCCACCAATCCGACCAAAATTCGAATCCATTCAAATATCAAGTTTAATGCGCGACTCATCGAATCTATATGTAATGAACCCATTTTTGTGGCGCAAGTCACCTACTTTGAAGTAAACTAAGAGGCGGCCGCCCATACTAAATACCGATGATCTCGCCAAAGCTTTATATGGTATCTATTCTCGCGTTAAATCTATTCGAATAGGCACGGGGCCTGTGCTCGTCCATACAAACTTCAGACTTTGTCCAATATGAGTACCCTATGCGCGGACGCCCTATCGCGACTTATAGATTAAATCTATATTGTGGTTAGTTTGAGTATGCACTGAGTTCGGTATCTGGTGGCATCGCGGTGAAGTCTGGTTGTTTTGTGCCGATAACACACTTGGGCCGAGTCTGCAGGAAGCCAGTCCGTGCGCTCAGACATGCTTCTACTATGTATTCGTCTTTTTTCTCACGTCGAAGATCGGTGCAGCCGCTAAGGACGCGAGATGTAGATCCCCTCGAGTTGGCCACTTTCAATCCAAAATGACACAGCTTTCTTTCCCAACACAACAACAACACATACCCAAAACAGCTCCGTTTCCAGCTTTAAAAAAGCGCATTCGAACCGCCGTAACGCATTTCATCGGTTTGCAATTATCCCCGACGCGTTCTGATGTTTGGTTACCTCGTTTTCGGGTACATATCAGATTTCAAGACCCGCCAAACATTGCGGAATTGTCAAAAATCGAAAAAGGTATAAATAGGGAGCAGATTCCCCCCTCTTTTCTTCTCACAAAAACTTCATCTCTCTTAAAAACCAACAACTTCTTCTCTCTTCAAGAACTCGGGAACTTAACTCGGACAACACTTCAACCCCCACCAGCCCCTCCTATTCTCACCAAGTCCCCTCCTAAAAAACCCTTAAAAACAACCGAAAAGACGGGCCCATAAAACAGACAAACAGAAAGGGGGTTAAAAAAACAAGCGAAAGACGCGCCACCAAAAAAAAAAAAAAAAAAAAAAAAAAAAAAAAGGAAAAGGGGACTTTTGGTTATTTATTTTACATTCATGGGTGCTTTTGGTCTTTTAGTTGGGTTCTGCAAGTGTTGTCCTTTCTGAATCTCCTTTTTTTCTTTTTTTTATTTACGGATGGACGCGTTCAAAGGTATGTGGCGGGATATGGTTCAGGGCCTCCTCGTGGCTCCCGCTGGTAACAGGGCTTCTCCCTGGCTGACACTGAACCTCTTCGATTCAATTTACTATTTTTTATGTCTTTTCTTCTTTATATTATTCAATAATAAACTGCAATGTATTTTTATCTATATTTCTCTTCACTTTTAAAATGCTTCGAACGTCAAGCACCAGCCACCAACACATTGACAACTTTGCGCACAACTCTTCGCCAAATCTCTATTTCTCCACTTTTAAAATGCTTCGAACGTCAAGCACCAGCCACCAACACATTGACAACTTTGCGCACAACTCTTCGCCAAATCTCAGCGAGCCGATGAAGGAGCTTGGACAATCTTCAGGACCAAGGAGTAGAACGGCTTACTACATATTTTCATACCCGCATGAAAAGGAAAACCTTTGGCAACACAACACAATCGGCAATGACAGATAACCAAAGTTTATGCGACACAAACTTCACAAAGTACGTCAATTTCAAATCCGTTCGAGGATCGAGAATCTAGAATCCTCATCCCAGAAACTTTCTGAACACCACTGAGAAGAGGAAAAAAGTCCACTTCAAACTCGACAGACCCACCAACCGGAACGGGACCCACTTTTCTTTCGCTTGGACCCAATAGCAACACACTACTCATTTTGCTTTTTACAAAGACAACACTTGCATCCATTTCGTTTTCAAGCGAGTGATTCCATAACCGGCAAGTCGCGCGAAATGGCTTTTCAGCAGCGATGGAATCAGAAAGACGCACAATTTCCACACGTATGGGATCCGTTGGGGTGATTTTGCGAGTAAGTTGGGATGTTTGAAGTCGCCCTTGTTGACCCATGGTTGTACGCCACTGAATGTCAAGCTTCCCGAGAGTTGGAGTTGACTTTGAGAGTGGATCGTTTTCTGTTTTTGGAGTGAGAATGTACAGGTATTGACGCGAGTCTTTGTCGTTGAGGACAGGAGTATTAGCAAATACACTGACATGTGATTTCTCCGTATTATTTGAATCAGGTCTACAGTATGCAAAGAAATTCAAACGATGAAGAATAGGCGTAAAAAAATGGAACCCACATGAATAACTGGGAAACATCCTGAGAATTAAACAACTGGGAACTTTCAAAGATAAGCTTCTCCAAAAACATTGGGATACCCGAAGTATTTTGAACTTGTGCCTCTAAAAAGACTCGAGATCCATCGGCAAGGGAATTCACTTTGGTCTTCACTGACAACGGGTTGAGGACATGGAATTTGAAGAACTTTCTGAACGATTTTGGCTCCTTATTGGCGCCGGTATAATGGATACTACAGACTAATATGTGTGGCCCTAGTTCTTTGATTTCATGGGAGAGTAGGAATTCAGCCGATTTGGCCGGTGCCAAAGAGGTTGAATTGATGGCACCTAAATGGCAATATTCACATGGATCAGTCCCACTTCGATTTAAAAATAGGCATCAAACCATTCGCATTTGATGTAGTATCTGCGAGGGTGAATCGCTGCGTCTGTGTTTGTAATTCGGCCTTGATCCCTGCGTTGTTGACTACGGCTCTTGACTCGTTAACAATGCAAACATAACTCTCAAATGTTTCTCCCAAGAACAAAGAGCCAAAGGAGGCTGGGAGTGTTAATGCTTGAGTTGTTGCTGAAGTAGCTCCTAGAATGTCCGCTGGAGCCAATGTGTGCTGCGAGGGTAAAGTAGCCAACGTTGGTCGCGACAGTCGCATCACTTTGAGAGTAAGAGCGTGTTTCTCGGCTGGCGGAGGAACATCACTCATTTGCCTGTCTGTTAATTATCTTATTTTTGTTTTATTTGGTATTTTATTCATCTCAAAAACGTCCAACCAAGATGATATCTATCCCCTCACGCGCATGAATAGCAGCTCATCAAGGCGCTTCGACTGACACCTTTTTGTGCTTCGTGGCGACAAATTCCTTGGGCTTGAGCTGGGGATTTCGAATCCCAATTTTATGAATAATTGGTAGGTCAGTAATGGAAATCGAGAGCTCGCTCTGAAAAGAAGGGAAAATATCCCTTCCTCTCCGAGCGGAGCTCCCGGAATTCCCAACACCGCAACGGGAGTCGAACCCGAGGTGACCGTAGGTGTTACCAGGTTGACCGCAACCCGGGTTCTCAACTCATAAAATAAAATAAAGGAAAATAAAAATAAAAATTAAAGACCGATTATGAGTTGTCCTGTTGCGTTGGGAATTCCGCCTTGTGGAGGGGTGGATGGACGGGGGAAGGGTGGCGTTCGCGTGTCTATGACCGAACGAGCCGATGGTCCTGACTTTGGACCAGAAATTGTTATCTAGATGTGCCTCCCAATTAATCACCTCTTTTGGGATTGCTTATCAATGATAATAGAATAAATATTTCTTCTTCACTCCCCAAGTGTATGAATAATTGGTAGGTCAGTAATGGAAATCGAGAGCTCGCTCTGAAAAGAAGGGAAAATATCCCTTCCTCTCCATTACTTATTAATCATAGCTAGCACTCGATTTCTTGCCGGCTCTGCTATCCATTGAGCAATTAGCCTTGACGGCGCCGTGCTATTGCCTGACGCAGGGAAGTACTTTGTGTACAATTCCGCTGATGCTTCTGTTGTCCATCCTCCTTTTGCCATTGTGCTTTTCAACGCCTCATTTGTCGCAATTTCTCTCGTTTTCAGTGCTGTAGCTATTCTGATCCCATATAATTTCACGCTATGTTTTATATTCAGCTGCGCTGCAAAAATTGACATGTAATTGTTTGTAACGTCCAGTCGCATTACACTGTGTTTTGCGTGCCACGAGTAAGGCGCGAGTCTGTTATCCGTCAATGCTAAATTTGGGAATAAGAGGTTTGTTCTGTGGAAGTTGTGTCCATATGCAATCAAGTTCCTTAGGTATGTTTCTATGTCCTGCACTGGGCAGTTTCCGTTCGATTTCTGTCTCATAATTGCAAACCGTGAAATCCCCGAGGTTGTGCCCGTTTTATGTATCGTCATTACGAAGAAGATGCCGGCTTTGTCCGGCAGGTATAATACCAGGTTCACATTTAGGCGTATGATATCGCCCGGTCTTCTTCCTGAAGCTTGTAGAAGGGAAATGAGCGCCGTTTGTTGCGCCCACGCTACTTTTTCTCGCAAGTTTTTGGCGAGGGTGACTAGAGTTCTCAATTTGTCTAAAATTCTGTCGACGTCTGATTTGAATATTGGGGTCGCCTGCAGAGGCTGGATCAACGCGTCCGTCGCCTCCTGCTCTTTTAGTTTGATATGATCGTCTATCACGTCCGACATGGCCGGGTTTTCCGTGATGAGCTTTCCCTCTTGCCATCTAGTATGTTTGCCCATTTTTCGAAAAATAGCTCTCATGTGCGAAACCGTGTTTTTGACAGTGTCAGGTGAAGAGCTGATTGTGCACTTGTTTTCGATCTGAGAATTTTGGATGTGAGGACACCGTCGAGGGTCTGGGCACGTGTCTGGCAGGCAGACTGTGATGATCCTGTTTCCTGGGGATGCGGAGCCTGCATGTGGGCATGTGTGGTATTGCGTTCTACCCGCCTTTTCCATTGAGAACAGGAATTTTGATAGTTGTTGTGGTGTTGTAGTTTGTATGTCAGGTACGAAATCCTTTAGTAGCTTTTCGAATCTCTGACGTGTTTTTTCCTTTTGGACGTTGTCCCTGTATTGTTGTAGTGTATGAGAACGGGGTTCTTCGTGTTGCGTATTCTTTGCTTGTGCCGAACCCATCTCGGTTTTTTTTTTTTTTTTTTTTTTTTTTCATTGTCTTCTTTGTTTAAAATTGCGACTGTCTTTATTGTTGTCGCCAGGAACGAATTGCTTATCAAATCACGAAACGAAATGCTATCAAATCTGCCGTCAATTTCTTCGGAATTTTGTTGTATGACCTGACAGCACTCTTTGCCTCCTCTGAATCGCATTTTACTAAGGTAAAGGAATTTTGGGCGAGAGCCTTTGCCGCAATTATGTAGTTTTCGTGGTTGTGTGGCAATATGATTGTGAAATTGACCTTTTGATTTAGCATGTGTTGTAGGACTATGCGTGCCATCGAGAAAGGGGGATATACGTAAAAGTTGTCGTGTGTACGCTGTGTGTGCGAGGCGACCCACGCCAATACGTTTGTGAATGAAGTCCCTGGGCAATCGTATCTGCTGAAGAAGGTACTGCATTTTGCGTTGTTGTTTGATGCCATTGCGTCGACGGTGAAGGGGCCGAAGCGTGTGTTTACTTTTTCAAATAGGTCTTTTGATAAAACAAAGTCATTTTCTTCCGCTTCTCTTGTAATAGCATCGGAGATGTGGTTTGCTTTTGTGTCCAGCCAGAAGAATTGCAGCCTGACATTGTTTTTTCTTGCATAGAAAACAAGTCTTTGAGTTCCTTGTTGACATCGCGATTCCTTGAGGAACCTTTTAACGCCGCCAGGTAGACTCCCATGTTGTCGCACCCGAGGTCAAAAATAGGTTTGTCCGTAAAACTTTTCACTTCTTCCCATAATTCCTTGTGGTCAATTTGGATATCTACTGTTATATTTTTGATGTTTTTGATGCTAAGCTCGAAGCCTTTCCTTAGAGCGATGGCTTCTTTTACTCCAATATTTTTGCCGTATTCTTCTTCGTCAAATTCCGCTCCAGCCTTCCATGGTACTTCTGTGATCCTCGACCTCAATGGCGATTGTAATAGCGCGGCTCCCCATCTGTTTTGGTTGGCATCAGATGTTTGTGTGAATGAGAGAATTTTGTGGTTTGGCTGGATCCAAAATGATTTGACTTCATATTCAGACATAATAGAAATCCATTCCATGATGTCCGACGCTGCTTCGTCTCCCATGACAATTAAAAACTGGAGGTGAACCTCTTGTTTTCTGGCGCTTTGCCTCTGCGATTTTAATGTAGGATGAACGAAGGATTGCATGTCCTCCTTGGATGCAGAAACAAAAGTAGTTGCATTTTCCTGTGAAAGATTCCAGTATGTCCACGTTGAATTCTTTGTTGTTTGTTATTTTTTGTAAAATCCACCTTGCCAGCGTCAAGAACTTTTCTTGCTTGACGGGATGAATCCGGAACGATCTTTCTTCAAAGTCGATTATAGCACCGAGATAGGTTATTGTCCGGTTAGGGATGAAGCATCCTTTTGAAAGAGCAATAAAGAAACCTGTCCTTGAGAACACTATAATGACGATCGCAATTGCGCGTTTCGCGTCTCTGTATGCTTTCTGAGGGGTTTTTGGGAGCGGCGAATCTTGGATTTCCCCACATGCGGAATCGTCATAGAAAGTGCCTATCTCTATTTGCATCATTCTGATGTATCGAACTATCGCTTCTACGATTGTCTGTTCGATATATGGAGAGCAATTCCATCCGAATACCAGCGTTGTTGCTACAAAGATGTATTCTTTGTCGTCTCCCGGCAATTTGCCATATGTTCCAAAGTATTTCCGGGAGGATGGATGGATGAGGATATTCATGAAACACGACTTAAAGTCCACTACTGTGTAAAACTTGGAGACCCATGAAGTTAATTGTTGTATGTATGGCAGGTGGAATTGTGGAGGTTTGCACCATTGATTTAAATAAGTGCAGTTATCGTATTTACGCATTTTCGACTGGTCGTTGACCACTCCCGTGGGTGGGATAATGTGCGGCATGTCTTCCTTCCGCATTTTTAATCGCTCTCCTATTGGGATTCTGATCCCTTGTTTTACTTCCTCTTTTAACTTTTCTTTGGCAAAATTCTGGAGAACCTCCTCCAGGCTTCCATTTTTTAGGTGAGTTCGTGGTGGTAGGTGGCTACCGTTATGAATTGTGGTTGCAAATTCCTCAACTGTAGGACCATCTGATAGCCATCTGCGAAGAAGGACCGCCTGCGCCGTTGTCGATGCTGTTAGAATTTTCTCCCAGAAAACTCGCTTCTCTTCTGATCTTGAATTGACTCCGCCGCTGACAAATTCCGCCGGATTTTGAATAACTATGTCTTCGAGGTTTGGCTCCACCGTGTCTTCTACGAGATTGTTCAACATATCTTCCATGACTTTATCGTTTCTTTCCGAGCCGACGCCAGTCAGTTTGCACCATGATCGCGGAACGTGTTTATCCATGTCCATGTCTTCCCATGAACGTGTTTCCTGTCTGGCTTTCTTTGCTCTGGGCATTGTTAGGACAAAGGATCTTTTTTTTTTTTTTTTTTTTTTTTTTTGCATTATGTGCAAGTTTATTTTGGTACTGCTAAATAAAATCTGGGGTCTATAAACGGTAAAAAACTGGCTGATGACTTCTTTCCCCCTTTTTTTTTTTTTTTTTTTTTTTTTTTTTTTTATGGGGTCTAGGGATAATACTGATATGAGGCTCCCCCTTTTTTTTTTTTTTTTTTTTTTTACTTGTCATTTGTTCCTCGCTCCATTGGCGGGCTTCTAATTCTCACCCGTGGATTGAAACGCGTATTGTCGCGTCTAGAAAAATCGCGGTCTCGGTCGCGTTCGTCCCGCTTGTAGTCCTCGCGTTTATAGTCATCCTTTTTTGAGTAGTCCCGCTGACTGCGGTATTTGTTTCTACATTGGGGTTTTTGACAACCAGCCACACCACATGTAGCGAAACAATTTGCTGCTATGTGACCTTGCTTATCGCAGTGGTTACATCTGACTCTGCGTTGCTGACCCTCGAGTAAAGGTCTTTTGGGTACACGCGGTCCCGCTCTGATGTCCGCCAATTTTTGCACTGATACTATTGTTTTCGTGTAAGACGTCATCGAGTTGAGTACTTTATCATTCGTAGAATGGTTTGACGCTAGTAGAATGTTGTCCAGGAACCAAGATGCTGCGTCCAAACCCGTCCAGCTTTGAAGTTGCGGCGCCGCAAAAGATTTCTGAATAGTGTCCATATTTCGTTTTGCTGTTTCAAGACGTTTGGTCGATACTTTTCTTTCGTCCCTGCCGTTCATGATTGACTTGGCAGATTTAGAGGAGATCGAGTTGATGGCCATATTGGCATTCCTGAACGTTTCTTTGACCCGTCCCAGATTGTCATCGAGAAAAACGTTTGAAAAATCCCGCTTTTGGCTTTTTGAATCCCTCACTGCCTCGCGTGCGTGGTTTAAGATTCTTCGACCCATCGCCAAGTAATTTAACGCCTATTGGTTTTTTTTTTTTTTTTTTTTAGATTCCAACTTAATGGGTACTGAAAGGGGGGGTTCAGGTAGATGGTGTTCGATTTGGTCAGTATGGAAGCAAGGAGTTTGCTTTTTATTTTATTATTTAAGATTTGTGTGAGAGCATCTCTGCTTTTCCACTATAGTCGGGGCAGAAAACTGCTCTTCCGTAATTGTTGTTGTGACATATCTCGTAATCTCGAGCAGAACCTGCTCTCGCGCTTCATGTTTTTGTAGATTACTTCGTGTAGCTCCTGCCTTTTGTTTCCTGCGCAGACTCCTGACGCTATTTAGGCTTTGGTCGATTACATGGATAATGTTGGAGCAGACTCTGCTCCCTTTCGTGTTAAAAATAGGGGCAGACCTCCTGCACTTCCTCGACTACTTCTGGCGCAGCTCCTGACGCTTCTTAGGATTTGTTTGATCGCTACCATTTCGGGAGCAGACTCCTGCTCTCTTCTGTAGTTCTGGCGCAGATCTCTGACGCTACTGGAGCAGACCCTGCTCTCATTCTGTTTGTCACCTGAATGTGGGCGCAGGTCCCTGCCGCTGCTGGAGCAGATTCCTGCTCTCCCTCTGTTTGCCCCTTTGGTGTGGAACTTTAAAGCTGCTTTTCCAATTGTGGACTTGAAAAATTCCTACTTGAGACTTGAGGAATAGGGAGTTGGATCGGCGCGGTACTTAGCGGTTGAGGCGGGATCAACAGTCGTTACCTCGTGTAGGGTGAACAGTCGTTGGCCGCTTGTCGACTCCACCTTGCAACCCACTTAATGCCAGCAACGTCAATAGCGTTAAACGCCCTTCCGCTGCTGGTTCCTTCCCCGTTCCATCTGTTTTTTTTTTTTTTTTTTTGAAAGGTGGAAGGGAAAGGAGTGGGGTGGGGTGGTGTTAGCTTACTATACCTGTTCGTCGTCTGGCTGTCGGTTAAATTCAGATTGAAGGATGTCCAGCTGTAACGATTTGGATTTCTTTTTAGGATGAGAGGCCTCATCGCTTGAGGTGGTTGAAACGTCACTGTCGTCGTCTTCACTTTCCGAGCTCGATTGATACCGCTTGCTCTTCTTCGACGATCGCTTTTTCTTCTTAACGACTTTACGCTTCTTTTGAGGCACCTCTTCACTTCCGTCCGATTGGTCGCTCACTTCCTGCTGTACTCCGTGTGGTGGGAATTCCTCCTCCTGCTCCTCGTCTTCGTCTGCTTCCTCTTGGTCTCGTGGGGGCCTTATCGCCTGTTTCAATTGACCGTTTGCCACTAGGATGCAGTAGCCGTCGAGTTCTAGGTCCATCGGAAATGGTTCCAGGTTGTCTCTGATGTGGTCCAAGAGGTGCTGACGCATCGCCGCGACATTGGCTGTCGGCGGTGGTGGATTGATTCCGCCTGCCTGGCAAGCGGCCTGGATTCCCTGCGACGGCAAGTAACCCAGACGCATAAATCCGTTGAGGATGGCCCTTTCCGCCGTCAACGGTGGATCCCACACTGGGCCCGGTGGGGGTTGAATGTCCGGCTGGGGACCCTGGGGGTTGGGTGGTGGGTTTTGCATGCGTAGCGGCAAGTGAGCAGTTGTCTGTGACCGAACGAGCCGATGGTCCTGACTTTGGACCAGAAATTGTTATCTAGATGTGCCTCCCAATTAATCACCTCTTTTGGGATTGCTTATCAATGATAATAGAATAAATATTTCTTCTTCACTCCCCAAGTGCGTGGAGAATTTGCCTTTCGTGGGACTCGATTTGCTTAAAAGAGAAGCGCCACCATTCAAAGTGCCAAACCTAATCACACAATACAAAACTATGTCGAAGAAAAACAGTGTTGAAAACATCGAAGCAGCCACTATTTCCCAACAAAAGAACGTGGTTGGGGAGGCAACGGATCCAATTTCTTTCGTCACTCTTGCATGGCTCTCGAAGATGGTGTATACTGGTGCCAAGAGGCCGCTCCAGTTCGAGGACTTGCCCACGATCCCCCAGTCTTCAATGTCCAACAGCGTTGCCCATGTTATGGATCCCTTTTACTCCAAACTGCCGCATTACCTGCAGAACAAAGAAACGGCGAAACCGCCAAGCTACTTTGGGGACATTTGGAGGTCTCTTTGGATCCCCTACATGTTTTCAGTTTTCCTTGATACCATCTGTACAGTCCTGCAAACAACGCAACCAGTGGTTATGGCAGCTATCATCAACTACCTCGCCATTGGAGACTCCAAGTTTTTTATCACAAACGGAGTGGGCCTCGCCGTTTTCTACTTTGCAATGTCCTTCTTGGCACTCATCTTCAGACAGGTGGTCATGCAAATGTTCCGAAAGATGCGTTACAATATCCGATCAACCTTGATGACCGCCATCTATGCCAAATCACTCAAACTATCTAATGCAAGTGCTACTGAATTTTCGAAAGGTCGTATTCTTCAGATGGTGAACGTGGATGTTCCCGCAGTTTCCCAATCTGTTGAGCAAACACATCACATTGTGCTGGTACCTTTCCAACTCGCATTCTCTTTCTACTACTTGGCTACGTTATTTGGGAGCGGTCTTTACCCAGTCGGAATTGTTGCTGGAATCTTTTTGGTGATTGCACCAGGAGTCATGTACATTATTATTACTTCTCAGGAAAAGTACATGAAAGCCGGTGACAAGAGGCTATCTCATTTGCGTGAAATTCTTGAGGTTGGTTGTTTTTCTTTTTTTGGTCTTTGAATTAGCTTATTAATGATGGAACATAGGGAATGAAAATGATAAAATTGCGGGGACAAGAAGGTTACTTCACCAAAGTCCTCACTGAAGCCCGTGGTGTGCAACTTTCTGCTGTTTTCGGAATGCTCTTTGGACTTTTCTGGTTCATTGTCATGGTTCTCATGGTTCCGTATGGAATGATGATTGGAACATTCCTTGTTTATGGTATGAATTTTCCAAGTTTTTTTTGGGGGGATGGACTTATATTTATCTTTTTTTTAGCATCAAGAGTGACATACCTTGATCCAGCCGTTATTTTTCCGGCAGCAACTTACTTTTTCAATGTTTTTGAGCCATTTCAAGCCTTACCCATGATTTTTGCCGGTCTTTCATCGTCGATTGTATCATGGAACCGCTATTCGAAAGTTCCTTCTATCTGATGAGTCCGAATTTGTTACTTCCCCCAAAGATGCGTCAAGCCACATGGTAATGCCATTGAAATCGTGAATGGTACATTTCGCTGGGAGGCCGTCAAGAAGGAGGGAGAAGAAGGCGAAAAGGAAGTCGCCAATGCAAAGAAGGAAGAAAAGAAGAAGGCCAAGGCGGAAAAGAAGAGCAAGAAATTGCCAAGAAAAAGGGGGGCCAGGACATTGAATTGGAACAAGTCGCTACCACTGCGTCTCCTGACCCAGAGATTCTCCCATTGTTCAAAAACTTTAACCTTCATATTGCTTCCGGAAAGCTGACCGCCATTGTGGGAACTGTTGGCTCTGGGAAGTCATCACTGATTAGTGCAATTACTGGGGAAATGACCCTGTTGGAAGGTGGCGTTAATGTCTACGGCTCTGTTGCTTTGTGTCAACAACAGACGTGGCTCATGTCTATGAATGTTCGAGACAACATTTTGTTTGGCCGAGAATTGGAAAGAAACAGATTGGATGAAGTTGTCAGGGTTTGTGGCTTGGAAGTTGATGTTCGTCAATTCCAGCATGGTTTGGACACTGAGATTGGAGAGAAGGGGATTGCTCTCTCTGGTGGTCAAAAAGCTCGAGTTTCGCTCGGTAAGCCGCTACAGCATGTCTTCGTTTCAATCAAATCATCTGACTTCTTTGTTTCCAAGCCCGAGCTGTTTACAGTGATGCTGACATCTACTTGTTTGACGATCCTCTGGCCGCTCTTGATGCTCACGTTGGAAAGTATGTGTTTGATGAGTGCATCAAGGAAACACTTCACGGAAAGACTCGCGTTTTGGTGACACACCAACTACACGTTTTGCCATTCGTGGATCATATTATTGTTTTGGACAAGGGCCAAATCGTTGAGCAGGGAACTTACGACCAATTGGCAATCAACGCTCCTGAAAACGGAGCTTTGAAGGAAATGCTAAAAAATCACGCCTTGGAACACGAAAAAGACGACTTGGATACGGACGTCAAAGAAAAGAAGGTCGTGCAAAGCGAAAAGAATTCTGATGGTGTTACTGGAGAGTCTGAGGCTTTGATCAAAGATGAAGATCGCCAAACAGGAGCAGTCGGACGAAAGTATGTCGTCAATTACATTAAAGAAGGAGGCGGATTCTTCGTCTTCTTTTTGATTGCATTTTCGGCGCTTGCTTATGCAATTACGTCGTTTGGGCAAAATTTGTGGATGGCGTTTTGGAGTAACGACAGTTACAGTCAAGAGACTCGTTTTGGTCTCCAATCAAAGGATTACATTACGGTTTATATTGTAATTGTTGTATTGACGTTCTTGTCTGGAGGTGTGTGATTGTCTTTCTTTGTCTTTCTTTTTTGGTTGTCTTTGGAGAAACTTATTTCGGCTGCTTCAATAGCTTTCATGACTGGAATCGTTGAGTTGACTGCATACAGAACTTCCAAGGCATATCATTCGAAAGCGGTCACTGGATTGTTTCGCGCACCAATGTCTTTCTATGATTCTCAACCACTTGGCCGTATCATCAACAGAATGACTAAGGATATGGAAACTCTGGATTTAAATATTTGGAACAACATGGTCAACTTTTTCATAATCACCGCTTTAAGTATCTCATCTTTGGCGGGTGTTGTTTACAGCACGTTGTACACCCTAAGTATGTGCTAAAATCAATTCCTGTACAGAGTACTAAACAATTTCACTTCTAGTTTTCGTTGCCTTCCTTGCCGTTCTTTATTACTACCTTCTTGAAATGTATCGTGCCAACCAAAGAGAAATCAGACGTCTTGCTGCCCTCCAACGATCACCTCTCAATGCCTACATTTCAGAATGTATCGGAGGTACTTCTACAATCCGTGCCTTCCAAGCAAACTCTCGAACTATTCAGCACCAACGAACACTTATGGATCTCGTCGGTCATGCCAGAATGGACACTGGAAAACGTGTACAACTGGTTCTCGATCCGTCTTCAACTTGCTCTCTCGTCCGTTATTCTTTTCATCTGTCTATACGCAGTACTCGCAAATTTGAATGCCGCCATTGTCGGTCTTGCCTTATCCACCGTGGGAAATTTGGGTGAAATGTTCTTCAACTCAATTACGGCCTTTTCACGACTCGAGTCTGACTTTGTCGCTGCCGAGAGACTTGACTTGTACTGCAACGACTTGGAACACGAAGCAGCTGATAGATTGGATTCAGATCCATCTGAGGCAGTGTGGCCAACCAAGGGAGAGATTTCAATTCACGGTTTGGAGGTGAAATACGCCTCCAAGTTTGATCCAGTCATCAAGAATTTGTCTGTTGAAATCAGAGGAAGTGAAAAGGTGGGAGTCGTCGGAAGAACCGGTTCCGGAAAGTCTACCCTAATGGCAGCATTGTTCCGTATCGTTGAACCCACACAAGGATCGGTCATCATCGATGGATTGGACGCTTTCTACTTTGGGACTTCATACACTTCGCAGTCGGTTGCAAATAATCCCACAAGAGCCTGTTTTGTTCACTGGAACGATCCGCAAGAACATTGATGTTGAAGGAAAGTTCACTGACCAAGAAATCTGGGAGTCGTTGGATCTCGTTGGTCTCAAAGACTACGTTTCCGAACTTGCTGAGAAGCTGGATGCTCCTGTTGCTGAACGCGGAGAGAATCTTTCTGTGGGCCAACGACAATTGATGATGCTGGCCAGTGCAATTTGCCACAAGCCCAAGATTTTGGTTATGGACGAAGCGTCATCATCTGTTGATCAAGCCGCTGATTTGTTGATCCAGTCCTCTATTCGTACACACTTCAAGAATACAACCGTCATTTCAATCGCTCATCGCGTGAATACCATCGCAGACTTTGATCGCATCATTGTGCTTGATGCTGGCCGACTTGTTGAGTATGATACTCCAGCAAACTTATTGCAAAATCCAAATAGTACCTTCAAGTCGTTGGTGGATGCCACTGGTACTGCAAATGCGGCTGTTGTGTCCAACATTGCCAATTCTCATGTGTCCCAGTTTTAATTTTAAAGATCCCTGTTGTTTTTCTATGGCAAGTAATAAATGACCCAATAAACTTTGCAAAATGCATTTATTGTATGACTGATCGAAGCATTTATTATAATTTTAGCCACGTAATGACTCCGCCGCGGAGGCGGCAGTCCGTCCTCGAAGTTTGCGGTAGGTGATGGCGAACGTCAGTCGAGCCAGTCCTGGGTCTTGCGCGGCCGGAATCGCCGCCACCGGAACGGCAAGGCGGAAGCGGTCGTCGTTGACTGCCCGGAAGCTGGCGTTGGCTGGGTCCATGATTTGAAGTGTTTTTACAAAGAAAATTACATATCGTTGGTTCCTTAATATTTTAGGACACTTCACGATTTAAGGCATTTATTATATAGCAGATAGAAGCACAAATTAGCTTAGTAACTAAAAACTTTGATTTGTCCAGGAAGGTTCAATGGACGAACTACGTTGGGCCCACCAGTGCTCATCGAGTAAGTGCCAGAACTATGGCTGAACTCATAGTTTACGCATGCCTCATTGTGCGTGGGTGTGAATACTGCTGTGGACGAAGCAGACGACTTGGCCACATCGACCCAACTAGAAGAACCAACTGGAATGAATTTGACGTTGCTATACTCCGCAGTGCGAACTTCAGTGTCCAAGCAAGATGATTTCATGGAGTTGTCGCCAAAGTTTTCATTGAATGCGTAAGCGCCATAGTTGGTGTGAACCGTTCCATAGCGAAAAGTGGCGATGGCATAGCTTGTACCGGTACTTCCATCAGTGACAGTTACAGTGTAATCTTGTTTTCCAGCTACAACTTTGGCCACATCCATGCGGAATGTGTACTTCACGTTGAGCTTTGGAGTCATCATAATTCGACATTGAATTCCGGTACCCTATATTATGGTTATTGGTTAAGTCTCTATATCAAGGAAAAAAATTACGGAGAGAACATTACTTCTCCGCCAAAGTCAGAGCAAGTGGTTTGCGGATGCTTGGAAATAACTTCTGGATTTCTTCCGCCATACTGCCACATTGAGAAGAGAATGCGATCGTTTTGAATTCCGCAATATCTGTATATATTAAGACAAATCAGCATATTGATCCAATTAAAATTTCCAAACGCGGAATGGTTCTTACGCGTCAGTAATACCGATGGCCTCAGTAATACGTTGTTGGCGGCCAGGCTTTTGGAGTCACGTCAACTGAAAACGAAGCAAAATCACTAGTTCTCCAATTCAAGTGAACAGAGTTTGCTCGAGTATTGTGGCCTTGAGCTGATCCCTGAAACTGAGCAGTGGACACCACGCCGTTCCCAGTTGTAACGGATGCTGTTAAAGACTGAGAAGTAGATTTCCCAGCAACCCAATAGGCACTAGCAACACCACTGGTATCTGTGACGTCTGACATTGGAAACGCCCATCCTCCATAGGCAGACGTAGTCCAGGATACCTTGCAACCAGACAGAGTGGCACCGTTTGCGTCGACGACGCGGACTTTCAAGAGGGCTGGCATATAGCTGTTGGATGAAGTGTTGCTTGGATCATACAAGACATTTCCATATGCCGTTCCAACGCGGGCTTGAAGGCTAGTTTGGGGCTGGCTAAGAATTGATACTTTGGCTCCAGTCGGGCATGCATCACTTGGAATCGAAAGGCTAGTTGTAATTGAAAGCAACTTCGTGGTTACAGAGCCGGCAGCGGTAGTGATCGTTGTCTTTGTTTTGGTTACAGTTGCCGACGTTACCGAGGGTTGGTTTGTTCCGGAACCACCACAGTCGTAGTATGGCGCCAGTCTGCAGCTTTGACGGCTTGAACAACTCTGAATAGTAGCCCAGGCCTCATTGCTGCAAATGGATAGGTTGTTCCCAACACAGCTCCAAGTTCCGCTGGTGCAAGTTTGGGCAACCGCTACTGACGCGGAAATCAGGAGGGAGACAAACGCGGAAATAGGAAGCATAATTCAATTGAAATTTTTCTAAATAACAAGTTCTAGACGTTTCCAACTTATTTATACCCAAAACCCCGATCTGATGACTCGAATGAAAATTTGATAGGACTTCTATCCCGTGACTTGCAATGTGATAACCGAATGCGACCAGCTAAAACGCTATTTCCTGAAGCCAATGTCTAAACTTGAGCTCGTACTGCACGGATGTGACATTGCCAGTATGATTTCCTGATTTCCGGACAGGCTTCAGAGGATTATGTATAGAGATTATTGGTGGCACAAAATCACAAGATGATCACATGTCGTTTTCATTGACGGAATTTCTCGTCCGTTCCGGCCGGGATATGATGAGTCAATCCATGATTGAGAGCGCTTTTTCACTTGTCTCCTCCATACAAACTTCAGACTTTGTCCAATATGAGCCCCCTATGCACGGACGCCCTATCGAGACTAATAGATTAAATCTATATTGTGGTTAATTTGAGTATGCGCTGAGCTCGGTATCTGGCGGCGTCGCGGTGAAGTCAAGTTGTTTGCTGTTCGGACCGAGTCTGTAAGGAAGCCAGTCCGTGCGCTCAGACATGCTCCATACTATGCATTAGCTTCATTTCTCACGTCGAAGGTCGGTGCAGCTGCTAAGGACGCGAGATGCAGATCCCCTCGAGTTGCCGTCAAAACAACCTCCTCCACCAAAAAAGAACCAACTCTCTTGAAACCAAACTCCAAATTAAAATAACAGAGCTAAATCTCCTCCGCTCTTCTCAACAGCAAGTCTCTTCTATCCCTCAAAGCATCCAAGATGAAAAAGACTTCTGAATCTATCTGTTGAATTAATGTCTGAAATAGAAACACAGCTGCGGGACCTGAAGATTTAATGGATCAAAAAAAATGGAGCCACTTGTTGGCAGTTGCGAAATGAAATCCACTTGTTTAAGAATCAGTTTTAGTGAGAACGAGAGGAATTTTTGCAAAAGCTTGACAAGCAAAACAGGGAATCTTCTACAATTATTGAGGAATTGAACCAGATGCTTCAGCTCAATGAGCTTCTGAATGAGCTTTGAAAATTTAACAGACCCAAAAACCACAATCAATCAGTGCTGACCAACAACTAGACGGACCTGGATTTGGAAACAGCAATGTCACTTACGAACTTGTAACAAGTGTTTGGACTTTCTCCCCAAACACAGGGACTAGATCCTGGGGAATTTGCGTTTTTCAGGCTGGAGCAAAGGCTTTCACTGACTTTTGCTTTACTTTTTCTCAAGAACGGCAAAATTTTTTGATTTCACCCAGTTCAAACATAATATAAACAAATAAGCGAAAAAATCATAGACCCATCGACTTTATTTTTATATTTCGCTCTTCCACTTCCTTTGTTTCACAGTCAGTTTAACATCCAACATACCACACAATCCAGGAAGATCCCAAACAGAAGTACATAGTTCCAGTCGAACACTCACTCTTGCCTGCACTACATGGTTGGCCGACAACTGGACCGCCCGAGGAAGCAGTAGTGGTAGCGGCAATAGCGGTGGTAGTAGTCTTTGTTGTTGGTTTGAAAGTGGTGGTGGTTGTGGTTGTAGTGGTTGGTTGGACAGAGGTGGTTGTGGACTTGGTTGTCTTAGTAGTCGTAGTTGTAGCTGTAGTGGAAGATGTGGCTGGCTTTGTGGCGGTGATGATGGTAGTTGTGGTGGAATCACTACCTCCGCAAGGGCCAACAGCCTTCCAAGCGACGGCAGGGGGCACATCACTCGATCCTGCCCACCAATTTGCAATGTAGTTAATGTTTTGGTAGGAAACTTTAGCACCTCCGTTGTATGTTGCAGATGCGCTCCAAGCTGGGTAGCAATCAGACCCAACACTTGTCGTTGAGGCAGGGAGCTTCGTGGTTGCGGTTGCAGTATTAGTAGGTTTCAAAGTAGTTGCTGTGGTAGTGGTCGTAGTTGGTTGCTTGGTAGTTGCAGTTGTGGTAGTCGTTGAAGGAATTGTTATCGTTGTTTGTTTAGTAGTGGTGGTAGACAAAACCTTGCCCTTCAAGACTAGCTCAAGACAAGATGCAATTGTTCCGGTAGACAAGGTATTGACTTCAGATAAATGGGGAACCAAAAGGTTTCCGTCTTGAGACGCTTCCCACGAAAAAACACCCTTGAGGCCAATACAACCAGCAAATGTTGCTTTCGCGGCAATAGACCTTTCATTGTCGTAGGTTATGTACTTGCTGCTCACTGAATCGTAGATCCATGGCGTCATTGTGTTTGTGTCAAAGTGGGAGACAAACTTGGGGTTATTGCCATCACGAACTGAAAGTGATTGTAAATAGTCCGCAATTTGGGCATAAGTCATAAAATCAGTAGGTGCGCCATTGTGGGTTGCTGCCTGATTAGTCGGGGCATTGGCGAGCATGGATTGAGTGGTGATATAAGTCCGTCCGTAACTGTAAGGATTCAGTTACTATTAAAAAAAAGTGCAGTTTCAAAAACTTACAATGCGGTTCCAAGAACAAGCTTATTAAAGGGGAACTTTGTAGTACTCAAAAAATTGATGCCATGAACAATACTTCCACCAAAGTTGACTCCATTATCTTGAAGAGGGGCATTCGGGCCAGTGAAGGGATCCCAAGCCCCATTGAAATCATACGCCATAACAGTCAAAAAGTCGAGAACAGCTGCAAATTCAGACAAGTCCGTCATCCAGACGTTTGGAGTGGGTCCAATGAACCCGAGGATGGCGGCGGTTGCAGATACTGTAACTTCAGATGGAAGTGCGGCACGAAGCTCATTCAATCCAAGAAGGAAATTTGCTGAATCCGAGGAGTTTGTTGGTAATCCCGCACCAGCGTCCTTGTTGGGGAACTCCCAATCAATGTCTGTGGTGGTAAACACAAAACCAGCGGTTAGACAAGCTCATCGAGAGCACTTGCAGAGAAAATAAGGGAAGCAAAAGAGATCATTGAAATGAGGAGGAAGAGCAAAGTAAAATAGACTACCTATTCCGTCAAGTCCATAAGTGTTAACGGCAGCCGTAAGTTCCTTGATAAAAATGGCACGAAGCGATGGAGAAGCAAAAACTGGAGAGAATGGAAATGGACCCCAGCCGCCAACAGAAAGAATGGCTTTGGCATTTCCTGCGTGGATGTCGTCTACTACCGACTGATTGAAATTACTTGGCAATGTGAGGCGTCCGTCTGCATTGATATCGGCAAAGGCTGTTTACAGTTGGAGGCAGTTTAGCGAGTGCAGTAAAAATATGGTATAGAGGGTGGGTTTTTACCATACAACACATGTGTGACGTGAGTGTAGTTGATGGATTTTGCGTTGTACACTGACATCTCCCAGTCAACCAAGTATTCAGCAATCATACGACCTGGCCTAGTGGTAGTCGATGGCTTAGAAGTGATTGTGCGAGTCTTAGTAGCTGTGATAGTAGTTGCGGCAGCCGTCTTGGTCAAAGTGGTAACAGCAGTTTGGGTGGCGGTAGTTGAAACAGTGGATGTAGTTGTTGTAGCAGAAAGCCTCGCTGCTCAAGACTAAATCCAAACAAGAAGACACTGTTCCAGTAGACAAGGTGTTGACTTCAGACAAATATGGAACTAATTGGTTTCCATCTTGGGCCGCTTCCCAGGCAAAAACACCCTTGAGACCGATGCAACCAGCAAACACTGCTTTTGCGGCAATGGACCGTTCGTTGTCGTATGTGGTATACGTATTTGTAACTGAATCGAAAATCCACGGCGTCATTGTTTTCGTATCAAAGTGGGAGACAAACTTGGGGTTACTTCCATCTCGAACGCGGAGCGATTGTAAATAAGTGGTAATTTGGCTGTATGTCAGAAAAACGGTAGGTGCTCCATTATGGGTTGCTGCTTGATTAGTTGGGGCATTGTTGAGCATGGATTCTGTGGTAACAAAAGTATTTCCGAAACTGTTTTCACCATTATTTGGTCAGCAAGGGTTTCTTAACACCAAGAATAAACTTACAATGCCGTTCCAAGAACAATCTTATTGAGAGGAAACTTTGCAGCTGCCAAAGTGTTGATACCAAAAAGAACGCTTCCACCAAAGTTGACGCCAGTGTCTTGAAGAGGAGCGTTCGGACCTGTGAAGGTTTCCCAAGATCCACCCAAACCATACGCCATAACCGTCAAATGATCGATCACAGCTGCAAACTCAGATAAATCAGTCAACCAGACGTCTTGAACTGGGCCAACGATGCCGTTGACGGGGACTGCAACAGAGATTGAAGCCTGGGCTGGGAGTGCAACACGAAGCTCCTTCAATCCAACGAGGAAGTTTGCTGAATCGGAAGAATTCGTGGGAAGCCCTGCACCAACATCTCTGTTTGGAAACTCCCAATCAATGTCTAAACACAACGTTTAATATTCAATGACATTGAAAATGGGAGTATGCCGAGAAGATAAAAGAAGTTGAAATAGAGTGGGGCTCATACCGATTCCGTCAAGCCCGTAAGTGTTCACGACAGTCTTGAGATCAGCGACGAAAATCGCTCGAAGCGATGGAGACGCAAAAACCGTAGAGAATGGAAATGGACCCCAACCACCAACAGAAAGAATTGCCTTGGCTTTTCCGGCATGAATATCGTCAACTACGGATTGCTTGAAGTTACTTGGCAGAGTTACGTGGCCGTCTGCACTAATGCCGGCAAAGGCTGTATTGAATCGGTTTGAGAATTGTCAAGCACCATATATGGAGGGCGAGTCGCGACTATACCATACAACACATGTGTAACATGAGTGTAGTTGATGGACTTTGCGTTGTATTTCGACATCCTGTAATCGGGCAAGTACTCAGCAACCATACGACTTGGTGTTGCGGCGGAAACCAAGGCGGCGAAACATAGAAGAACCGCATAGGCAGCAGGAACAAAGTTGATCATTTTTTCTTAAGGTTTTTTTTGAGCGATTGATCGGCTTTTATGAGCGGTTGCACGGGTTTCTGACAACGTGACTTGGTGTCACCGGTTCTGTCATGCGCAACCAAATTATCAAATGCCATTCAAAAAAAGATTCTGTTGCGAGCAGATTCTTGTTCGTTCTTGCATTGGCGTTAATTTGTATGCCCAAGGGTAGTTTCGTTTAGATTTTAAAGATAATGGTATCTTTCCTTTTTTTGACGTCGCACACTGATTGCACACTGATTGAAACTCGTATTGAAATCAGATGAAAAACCGAAGTACTACCAAACGAGCCATCGTAGATTCGGAAAAGCATCGTACAAGATGACTCGAATGCAGACTGGTAAGAGCAGCAAGAGCAGATAGTCTGTTGTAACGTTTGCTCAATGGTATTGATTAAAACGTGACATGTCACTTGTTTTGCCACGTGGTGCCACACTTCGAATAAGGGGGCATTTGAGGCTGGTCCGTGAATGACTTACGTAGAACCCAACTCTAGACGCTGGTAACAAAGACTGGATCGGAAATCGCTCTCAATGCGAGTGAGATCTCCATCTGGCTGCGAAATGAATGTTGAGAGGCACTACTGATGAAGAGTCCGATGCATTTTAGTATGTAGGCTCATACAAATTGGCCTCTTGGTGCATGTGTTTTTGAATTGCACAAGACCACTTTGGATCCTGGCAAACTCTGGAGCACTGCAGCTTCCACAACGACTTGGCGTGCAATTGTAATGATTATTTTGAAGGTCCACGGACCATCTTCCTGGATACATTCTATCGTGCTACTTGCAGTGTTTCGTGTCGGCGTCAAGGCTTTCGGTGCCTCCACTCCCACACAGACACACACGTTCTTTCATTGAAACACAGCATTAAAACCCGACTATGACAACGTTTACATTATAGGGAAGGAGAAAAAAAGGTGTTGGCAATCCACCAATTCACGCGTCTGGATCTCCCATCCTCTGAATCATGGGATCAACTGCCGCCCGACAGATCTTCTTCTGATATTCTTGAAAGACCTTTGCTTTACAGCTCCGATCACGAAGTCGAAGAAAGAGGGGCGAATGAAGGTGGGGACTGACTGGAGTTTCCACTTTTACTCAATTACCATATCGTAAACAACGAAGACGAATTAAGTTTTAGTGCCGTTAGAAGGCTTCAATCTCTGCTGAAGATATCGTTGAAAGCATCCCGAAGAGGAATCAAATCGAGAATATTTCATCAGCTATTTAAACTATCTAGAATGTCTCACAAAACTTATCAGTTAAAGAGGAGGAAATTAAGGAACAGAATACTATCATTTCTGAAAGTCCAACTTTTGCGCAGTTTGCGTGACCAGCTTAAAATGGATTCACGTTTTCTGCCTTTTCATTTATGACCAAAAAAAAAAAGACTTTAACGGCGCGCTCGATATGAAAATGCGGTTACTGGTTGGCAAAACTGAATGCTCGTCATATTATTTTTTTTCAGTTTCGTTTTGAGCTCATTGTTCTTCAAAATCGAAAACAGGTGGCGGCAACTCATGAACCATGTGCCTGATGACATCGACGCGAAACCAGATGTCGAAATGATTCTTGACGCCTCGTCGACCATAGCGCCAGTAATCACGCATTGGGGTGCGCTCTCACGGCAAGTCTGGCTGCTCTTGTACCATCCGTAGAAATTAATCGAAATTCTGTAATTGCCATTTGATTGATCGAGGCGATTACATTGTCTTCCTCGATGCAGCCTTTGGGTTGTCGGGCCCTTGATTTTGATTTCAATTTTTTCAAGGTGGAGTGGCGCAGGCTTAAGATCACTTTTTTTGTTTACATATTGCACGCTTCATTTAGTTGATCAAGACTTCAGTGTTGATACTGTTGGGCGTCTGGATACTCGGTCGGGTCTTTGCGGTAACAGACGCCATATTCATCCTTGACGATCACGAAGACCAAAAAAAGTATTACAAGTAGCGGTGATCAGCTGCTTTCGAGATTATTTTTCGAACTTGTCAATGAGGCCGCAGTTGTTCAATGTGTTGGTCGTGGTTAGGTCAACTTCTCCTCGCATGACTCCTCACCGGATAAGCTGCCATCAATCCAACCAGCGATTCATATTCGTTCAAATATAAAGCTCTATACGCGATACCTTGGCTCTAGGCGTGATTAGCCTCGTTCTTTATAAGTCACCTACATCGAATAAACTAAGGAGGCCGCCCATACAAAATACCGATGATCTCGCCAAAGCTTTAAATAGTATCTAATATCGCGTTAAATCTATTCGAATAGGCACGGGGCCTCTGCTCGTACATGACTTCGCACATCAAACAAACTTCAGACTTTGTACAATATGAGTACCCTATGCGCGGACGCCCTATCGCGAGTGATAAACTACATTCTATATTGTGGTTAATTTGAGCATTCGCTGAGCTCTGTATCTGGTGGCGTCGCGGTGAAGTCTGGTTGTTTGCTATTCAGCATGGACCGAGTCTGTCAGGAAGCCAGTCCGTGCGCTCAGACATGCTTCCTACTATGTATTCGTCTCATTTCTCAAGTCGAAGGTCGGGGCAGCCGCTAAGGACGCGAGATGCAGATCCCCTCGAGTTGGCCACTTTCAATCCAAAATGACACAGCTTTCTTTCCCAACACAACAACAACACATACCCAAAACAGCTCCGTTTCCAGCTTTTGAAAAGCGCATTCGAGCTGCCGTAACGTATTTCATCGGTTTGCAATTATCCCCGACGCGTTCTGATGGTTGGTTACCTCGTTTTCGGGTACGTGTCGGATTTCAAGACCCGCCAAACATTGCGGAATTGTCAAAAATCGAAAAAGGTATAAATAGGGAGCCTATCCCCCCCTCTTTTCTTCTCGCAAAAACTTCTTCTCTCTTAAAAAACCAATAACTTCTTCTCTCTTCAAGAACTCGGGAATTGCCTTGGACAACACTTCACCCCTCACCAACCCCTCCTATTCTCACCAAGTCCCCTCCTAAAAAACCCTTAAAAACAACCGAAAAGACGGGCCCATAAAACAGACAAAAAGAAAGGGGGTTAAAAAAACAAGCGAAAAGACGCGCCACCAAAAAAAAAAAAAAAAAAAAAAAAAAAAAGGAAAAGGGGACTTTTGTTTATTTATTTTACATTCATGGGTGCTTTTGGTTTTTAAGTTGGGTTCTGCAAGTGTTGTCCTTTCTGAATCTCCTTTTTTCTTTTCTTTTTTTTTTTTTATTTACGGATGGACGCGTTTAAGGTATGTGGCGGGATATGGTTCAGGGCCTCCTCGTGGCTCCCGCTGGTAACAGGGCTTCTCCCTGGCTGACACTGAACCTCTTCTATTCGATTTAGTCTCTTTGTTTCTCTTTTTATTTAAATTAAATAAACATAAAATAACTATTTTATTGATAATTATCTTGGCTTGAAAAAACCCATGCCTTCTGACACTTCGTCGGACAGCGACAGCGACAGCGACAGTGACGATCAGCAGGATCAGCACAGCATAGCGGGAGTTGGCTTGGATGCGGATGCGGCGACGGACCTGGCAACCACTTTGCGTTTGATCGAGGCCGGGCTCGCTCGCGAGCGGGCGTTCAAGGGGTGCGTCCTTCGAAGCCGGTCTCCTGACTTACCTTTCCTGACTTGCCCTGACTTGAACCGCCAGCCGCGCGTCCGCCGCCGGCGTTGTTGTCCCCGCGACAGGACTGGCGCACGTCGAGCGACCCGTCGGCGCCGCGTTTTCGTCGGTCGGCCGCGCCTCGGAGAAAGGAGCGAGCGGCTCGCTGCTGCGCGCCGAAGAGGCGCTGTTTCTGCTCGAGCGCGGCGCCCTGCTGCTGCACGCGCCAGAGACGCGCGCGGCCCTGGCGGCGGCCGTGGCGCGCTTCGATGCGGCGGCGCCGGGCGGCGACCTGAACTCTGTCTGCGCGAAAGTGATTGGCGCCCTGTCGCTGCAGGAAGCTTACGCGCTGCTGCTGGCCGACACCGACACGGGCTGCTCCCTGCCCCAGTATCAAGTCTATGCATTCCTAAAGAGGGCCGGTTACATCGTGTTTCGACATGAATCTCAGTGTCTTGAGATTCCTCAGCAACCTAGAGTCGATCCTGTTGTTTGTGCGAATTCAGATTCAAAGTTGCCCGACCGATGCAGTCCTTCTACACCATTGATTGATGATGGGAATTTTATGCATTCCTCAATTTGGAATTTGTTTGGCTTGTCTTCTTCTTTGTCTTCTTTTCTATTGGAAAAGTGGAAAGTCTTTCAGTCTTGGCTTGTTCCTCTTTGTTTTGCTATTCTCAAGAGTGGCGGCCGTTTTCGATGGAACAATGGTTGGAAATTTCTGTTGTATGCCGCCGACGCCGAAGGCGGGTGTATTCTTTCGCCGAAAGCGGATTTCTACCGCCGAAGGCGGATTTCTACCGCCGAAGGCGGATGTCTACCGCCGAAGGCGGATGTCTACCGCTGAAGGCGGTGATTTGGCTCTTTTCTTTCCATGCCGCATTTCTACCGCCGAAGACGGTGAATTTGTTCTCATCTCCACACACACACTCCCCCCACACACACCCCACACACACATTTCCAGTGCTTCAAAAAACTCATACAAATACAGCAAAATATTCCCACAAAACTCTATTGAGATTTATTACATACATGGCAAAACAAGTCTGGAAATGGCTGTTTCGACGACTGGGACTCATGCTGTGGGGCCTTTTGTGGGGATACAGTCAAACCAAAAGCGTCGCAGATTCATCATTAAAGTCATCCGAGCCACTTCCAGCAACAACCACAACTCTTCCACCAGTTTCACTGAAACCAGACTTTGAAGTGTACAAACCGAATGCCAAATTTAAAAAGAGTGAGCGAGGGATTCCAGACTACTATATTATTGTTGTAAGGTGAGACAATCGTTTCTACGTTTTTTTTTTATCAAATCAATCTTGTGTGTTCAATTCCTTTTTGATGATTGACCAGTGGAGACGATGAGGTTCCGTCACCTGACGCTCTGGATTCACTCTTTCAGCTGGCACAAAGTAACATATCGAAAGTTCCTGAAATCAAGGTGGCAATTGTTGAACAAGGGCGAGTTTCATTTGTCGGTATAAAGGATTCCATCATGGACCCAACACAAGTGGTTCGAGGGAAAAAAAAAGGCGATTCATTGATATTTAATGTATAAGTAAAAAAATGAACTTTTAACGTTACTTGAGCAATTTGATAATAGACATCTTTTTGTGGACAAGTCTTAGATCTATACCACTAGGTATGCTAATAGCCTGATCTTCTCGACGTTGTGGTTGAACGGTTCGAATAGTTTCATCCAAAGCGCGCAAGTGACAGATGCAAAGAATAAAGCAAGATGAGTTAGTTCACTAATTACAAGAAACACAACTACAGTATCACAGCGTCAATGATCACGCACTTACGCTTTCTCAGCAACCGAAAACATTGAAATTCACCTAAATTCACTGGTAATTAAAAGAAACATTTTGTGCAAAATAAAACAGTGAAGGAGAAAAGAAGAAGTGTAGAGACTGAACAGCGAGATGATCGGCATCCGAAGCGCACCCGAGGTCTTGCGGACAGTGCCTCTCATGAATTGATCAATTAGAACAAATTTTTCATGAACTCTCGCTTGCAGACACTCTGTTTCAGTCGTGCTGTCTTGCAGCACGGAGTAGAGCTCCTAGTTCTCTGTGCTGGTGTCAGTGTCAGATCTGTCCAGTGGCTTGAAACCGATGCAGAAAACAAGAATGCTTCTGTGGAGTGCGATGGTTATGTTGCTGGAAACGCTACTGTCGTTATCGATAATGCAGACTTCAACGAGCAAAGCAGAAGAGAGAGTGCGCTTATTTCCCTTTATCGGTGAGTTGGATCAATTTGGCCACAATTTGGCAGTGAAGCGCGGAGTCTCTGACAAAACAATCACAAGCCTCACAGACGCTTTGTCTCGCCTTCAGGATATCAATAACCCCACTGGTCCTCGCACGTCTCAAGGGTCGCTTGAGTACTTAGACGGCTACATACAGGTGGCCGCCCCCGCCACTTTGGACTTGTCCACGATCAAAGAATACAGCCGTTCTGTTGGGTGTAATGATACGTACCACACAGCTCTCCTAACGCTGGAAGATTCCTTGGCTCACATTGATCGCATTGTTCTCGCCGCTTTCGAGACTGTCAAACAGGGCAGGTGCTTTGATGTAATACTCGATGCCAATCCAGACTTTGAAGCCAATGTGAAAGCCTTGGCTGAAATCCCAGAACTGAGCGACCCCGTTCCCAACACTCCCGTGGTCGTCACCGCTGCCTTTAGTCGCAATGTGAAAGGGTTTGGCGCTCTTGAGACTTTTGCCTGCTGCAATTGCCGCTGGTGATCCAGATGCCTTTTTGGAATATGTGGATCCATTTTTCAATGCGCGCGAGTTGTTCAGATCTTCGCGGGACAGTAGACCCAACTTTTTCTGTGGAAATTTGTCAGTATACCACGCCAGCAAAGAAATGGATGGAGCAAAAGACTGAATTGGGGGCAGTCTATGAATTCTTTGACTACAACTTGAATCGCCTTGGAAGAGACCCGACCGACACTATTGGTGCAAACGTGGTTGTCAGATTTGCAGACAAGACAACATTGCGTGGCATGGTGTCATTGGAAATGGCCAAGGGTTTCCCATTGACACTGATGTTCAGGTTTGAAATTGCGGAATGCTCTCCTCCCAACTTTGGCTGGGAGCATATTTACCCGGCTAGATATTCGGGACTGAAAATCGAGGAGTAGTTGGAGAGTCAATAAACAATTATTATTTGACATGTTTTTGTTTTGCCTGATTCTGTAGTGGATGCAGTCCTTCTTCGCGATTGATAAATGATGGAAATTTTGGATCTGTTTGGAATTTGTTTGGTTTGTCTTCGTCTTTGTCGTTTCTGTTGGAAAAGTGGAATGCCTTTCAGTCTTGGCTTATTCCTCTTTGCTTTGCTATTCTCAAGAGTGGTGGCCGTTTTCGATGAAGAATGGTAGGGATATCTGTTCTATGCCGCAGAAGACGGATGTCGTAAAGTTAAAATAAAAAAAACCTATCATCTGATTCCCACAGGTCATCGCAGGTCTTTATTCCAAAACAAATTGAAAACGACATGCTTAATCCAACAGGCTTGCGCATTAGCACCAGTCGGGGCAAACCCACGATTCATCGCTGAAGAAGCAGGCGGTGGTGGGCCACGCACACCAATCCCAGAGTCTCCACTAAACTGACCAGGCGCACGTTCCCCTTTAAAGAAAAACTGCAGACTAAACTGTCTCGCATCCACATCCCAATGCGTCCAAAAGCGACCCTCGGCCCGATCCACTTCTTTACTTTGGACTTTGAATGCAACCTGTTTCGTAGGGTTCAGCCGCAATCAAGAGGTATTGGAATTGGCGTTGGGCAGGTTCGATTCGTTGTTCAAAAGCACTCATGAATCTGTGGCGGGGTTTGATTTTCGTATCGATTTGAGGGTATTGGATTTGAAAGAGGAGACCGAGTTGACGTGTATGTGGGTCTCGAATCTTTGTGATTTTGTCTGTGATGTGTTGTTCAGTATATCCCCGCGCTCTCTCTCTCGCTCCCTCCCACTGTCGCGGTCCACTTACATCCAGGTCTTCCTATTTTGATGACAACAGTCTTTGGTATGACGGGTGCTCCCATTGAGGCGCCCTGCTGCCAAAGCACGTTGGGCGTTGATAGTCATTGGATTCGACATGTCTCTTGCATCTCTGGCTGCTCTTCGATGTAAATTCGATTGATGCTTTTTTCCCTGAGTATGCGCGAGATAGGAGCCTTCATCTAAGAGACATGGTTTTTTTTAGTACTCAACACAATCGCAGAGAGCAACAAAAAGAAAACGTAACTCGAATGCAGAGTGAGACACAGTTTGCATTCATATGAACCAAGGTGGTTTCGCATAAAGTACGGGTCTTTTGCCAAATCAATGGTTTCGAGCGCCAGTTTGCGCAGTCGCTCCCGCCGGTCAACGTTGCTTTCGCTTCCTCCGGCGACACCACCGCCTCCAAACTTTACTCCTGCTCTGTTCTATTTTTGTTTTTTGGTTAGGTTGGGTAAAAAAAAAGTTGGAAGAGGGGTGCCTTACTTGGCGATCGACCATATTTGTTGTGTTTTTCTTTTTTAAATAATTTCTTTATTTAATAAGTAGTCATGCAAGCAGTCCAACAAAAATGCATGAACTTTTCTTCTTTCTATGTTATCATTAAGAATTTAACACCATTTTTTCTTCCGTTGTATTATGTAATATGGCGTTAAATCGTTCTGCGCCTATTGCAGTGTCGGAGTTGGTGGTAGAGAGAGCAGCCACTTTTTTTTTCTAGAAATGCCCCTATCTTGAGAGGACCTTGGTGCCCTATTTGCAACTTTCGGCTGGCTTGTGTGTTTTCCAAAAAAAAAAAGCAGGCTTGAATAAAAAAAAATCCGTAAATGACTGACACCTCATCCTCCTCAACAGTTACAGATCCTGTGGCCGCCGCAGAAGCAGCAGCCTGGCAAACACAAAGTCTAGTGATCTCCACCTTTTTCTACGCCATGGCCTTCGAAAGCATGTTGAGGGGTCTCTATTCATCGCTGGAGCGATTGTGGGTCAAGACGGAAGGCCGATTCACGCCAGTCTTGATTGCAGTGTACAATGTATCTGCTATTATACAAGCGTTATGTGTAGTATTCTTTCTGGCGGGGGCTGTGGGTGAGAAAGCTTGCTTTCCTGTGGGCTTGATTGGGTATGGAGTATATCATATTATGATGGTTGTTTTTGGTATGCGGGTTTGCTATTTTGATACTATTTTCTTCGAATGCTGATCATTGACATTAACGTGGCCGATTTGTCTGTTTTTTAAATCTACAATTAGGCATCTTTTTCCTGTACCGAACCTGGTACATTTGCTCAAACAACAGAGTATTCATGGTTCTTGGTGCCATATCCGTCCTGAATCGAATCATATGGTCTCTATACGATCTAGCAACGTCAAAAACCTACTGGAACACAGAATACGGGCAAGGCTACTGCGCTATGAATTCCAACCCATTCGCCATGACAGGATACCTAGTCTCCGACATGGCCACCGATATCCTGTGCACCCTCGCCACCGGGATTGTCTCGATTTCATACTTTTCATCTGACTTGCGGAAACTTTTTTTGGTCATGATTGTGGAGAATATTGTGCGGTCCGTGTTTGTGCTTCCGATTCAGGTCGCGTCTGTGTGGTGTACGCTTAATGCGTTGGATTCAACGGTTGCGAATGTGATTGCGAGTGTGGAGATTTATGTATTGACGCAGGCGGTTAATTCTGAGTTTTTCATGTTCAAGATTCGGAATGCTGCATTGGATGAGTCGATTCGGGGGGAGATTGAATTGAATCGGATAGAAAGTGAGAATAGGGTTGGGGTGGAGAAGTCTTAGAATAATAATAGTAATATGCTAAGTTATTAATCCTATGAATTCTTTGATTGCACCTTGAATCGTCTTGGAAGAGACCCGACCGACACTGTTGGTGCAAACATGGTTGTCAGATTTGCAGACAAGACAACATTGCGCAGTGACACTAATCGAAATTGCGGAATGCTCTCCTCCCTACTTTGGTTGGGAGCACGTTTAACCTGCTGGATATTCGGGACTCGATAACGAGGTGTAGTTGGAGTCAATAAACAACTGTTGTTACTTTGGTTTATATTTCTTTTTTTCTTCGAGTCACCACACAAAAACATCACCACAACCCACATCAACCAACCAAACAACCCATCACACAAAAAATGAAGAAAATCCACAAGAAAGTACCCGCCTCCGCTCTAACGTAACAAACAAAGACCAGAATAAGTCTTTTCTTCGAGAAACAGTTCTAATAATAGCCCTTGTCGCAGGTCAAAACGCATTACGGACTTCTTTGTCAAGAAACCAGCAGCAACAACGGCAACAAAATCACAATTAGACGATTGCAATAATAATACCAATGAAACATCTGAAACAGCAGCATTGCCTGCACCCGCGCCTCTTTTTGACCCGACGGACGACCATGAAGACCACTTGATGGATGAGGACCATGCTGACATTATCGAAGATTTGGACGCTCTGAATGCTCTCAAAGAATTAACTTCGCATTCCGCTGGTACACTAAAAGCATCTGTGGGAGATTCTGCGATAGAAACGACAACAACAGCGACAACAACAACCGCAAACACAACTACCACTACTAACAGCACCAGTGCAGCCGGTAGCTCCAACTTGAAAAGGGCTTCTAGCAAGGCATTGGTGTTTGAAGGAGACGATGATGATCTGGAGTTGCTCATGAACGCTTCATATGATTTCGTGTTTGGGACTCAAGGGACGGGAGATTACAAGAAACCACAAGTCGATACCCCAGAGCTAGAAGAGAAAATGTATTTCTTTCTGTTGTCTTAATTTTTTTTTATATGTACCTCTTCTTGTACTCAATGTGCAAATGTATAGTATGGCGACTCCAAAAAGTACTCGAAAACTTACCAGAAAGTCTGATTTATTGGACTCTATTTTGGGTGTAGGAACCAGCAGCGTTACTACAACAACAACAAAACGGGCATTGAATTCCAGCAAACATACCTATTCCCTTGATTCTCTATTGAAGGATAAGATTAAGCGTGAAAAGCAAATTCAAGAAGCAAACGATATTGAGTATTTGTTGGAAGCTTCAGAGGTATCTTGCTTCTTTTTTTTTTTAAAAAAAGTTTGTGTGGTCCTCATGATGCTGTTTTTTTTTGAAGGATGTAGACGAAAACTCTGACCCAGATATTCTTGCTTCCAAATTGTTGCCTGAATTGATGCAAACCGATCAACCGTTGGCACCGCAAACAGCCTCAAAGAGAAAAAGAAAGGGAACAAAAGCTTCTGCTGCTGCTGCTACTGGAAATAATAACGAGGAAGATGATGAGTACGATGAAGATCTCGTTGTCAAGGAAGACGAGGACGCCGATGACCTGCCGGGTGGTAAATCAGACGATGCCGTTCGGGAAAGCAAAAAGCGGCTTCAAAGTGTGGTGTTGGATATGATGAAGGCTGGCTCTGTGGATCATTTGATGCTGTTTGAGAATGTTGAGGTGACGAGTTTCTCTATTTTTTTTTTTTGTCTTCTTCTGTTTTGGCAGAGTGATAACCCTTTTCTTTAACTCTCGTCGATGATAGGTGAAATCTCCACACATTGCCTTGGAATTGGTTTGCCCGGAAAATGATCAGATTGGACAACTGGTTGCAAAAGCGCTTGAAGGTTTGGTAATTCTCTATTTTACTCCAAAACGCTAACATCATGAATGCAGACACGGAAAACTGTCAAGACTTTTTACTTTCAGGTGCTCTTATCCGCTCTGTAGAAAAGTCCAACTGGTATTTCCCTGACTCCTTGTCGAAATGGCTTTTCGAGACGGCGTGCTACTCGGAATCGCAAATCATGGCTTCCGCCGCTGCAAAGAACCTGAACCAATACTTTGAGTCAGCAGAGAAGGGCACTTGGATTATTTCTCCGTTTGTGTTTAAGGAAGTCTTGGCGTCGTATGGATTCTCTGCGAAATTGTGTTCTGAAGATGTAGATGGAGCTGATGTTTCCTTGTTTGTGAAGGCCCTGTCTCGATCCAAGCAGTCGTCTGATTTGGAAAAGTTTAATAATTATAAGCTTCCGGCTTTCAATTTGAGTCTTTGTGTGGAGCTTTATGTTTCTTCGTTGACAAACAGGTGTGTATCGTTTTTGACCCCCTGTTTTTTGTTTGTTTATTCGAAAATGGATATCAATATTGGCTTGGATATTAGATGGATGCATTATCCTGAACGGTCATTGGAAAATGCTTTCCAACTTCTCGTGAAGCTTTCGATTGACAGCAGAGTAGTTATCGCTACAGGCGACTTGCTGGCCAAATCCGTCGCCAAAATTGCCCGCGTTCTGGCGACGCAGCAGCAACAAGCAGAGCCAGGGACAGGAGGCGACAGTATATCATCGTTTCAATATATCTCCCAGAAGCTCGCAGAATTTGCGGGATCTGACCCGCTTTGGCAAGATTCTCTGATTTGCAAACCCAATTCGGCTTTATTGGGATCTATTGCGGCTCCTACGTCTTCTGGATGCCCTACCAGGCATGGACTTGAATTCATTGCCCGTATTCGTAGAGAAGTCGCGGCCTTGTGTGTATTGAGAGCGGGTGTGGCTGGAGGGTTCAAGAAGCTTGGGGAGGGCGAACAGTCTTTGGAAGTGGATACTGTTGTAGTTAAGTTGGGAATGTTTATTTTTCGCGTTATTGTATGTATACCCTCTCCCCCTAACAGTTTTTTTTTTTCATTTTGAAAATAGAAGAATCCTACAGTTAATGTTGATACGAGTTTGGCCTCCTTGGTATCCATTGTTTCAAAGTACAATGTATCTCCTGCTCGAACAGATTACATGCGGCTGGCATCGCGAATTCAAATATTGGCAGCGGCTGTGGGTGGGTATTCTGGGGTTCGAGGAAGTCTAGAGGCTGCGTCGGCTTTACAAGTCACTTTGGATCGTCTTCATGGAAGTATTAATGATAGCTCTCATTTGGCTATGGATCGAGTTTGGGTAATATATTTTTGTTTTGCTCTTTGGTCATTATTATTATTATTAAAAAACTTGACAGGCAAAGGAGAACATTCATGACTTGAAAACATATGTTGAGTTGACGTTACCGCAAAAGACACTGCAACAGTCGTCTATGGAATCTTACTTGAAACATTGAGAATGATTACCAATAAAAACGAATAAAACTTTTTTTAATAATACAATTTGTTGAAAATAAAAAAATTGGAAAGAAGTAGATATCGTTTGATTATTTTTTTAATGATGCGGATTTTGTAGCACTATCAGTATATACTCTTTATCTGTTGAAAGTTATCCGCGTCAATAGTCACACACAAAAAGGAAAGGAAAGGAAAGGAAACCAAAAAAAAAAACGAACCAGGGGCAACCATGATTTCGTGCTTCTTGGATCGAATTCTCAGAAACGTTAGATCATTCTGCGGTAGGAGAGGGTGGAGTTAGAGTAGATGTATAAAATTTACAAGAAAAGTGCGACGCAGATTCAGGCCAGTCATCACGCGTCTCATCCATCCTCTTGGTCTTTTTTTCTATGATTCCGATCTGATTGATTTTCCAGCATGTCTTTTTTTTGACAGATTGGATGAAGATGGAGAGGCGTGTGTACCTGTGGATCCAAATCTCTGACGACGGATCTCGCCTTTGCAGCAAGTTGAGTAATTAAAGCAGCGTGTTGGATAGTCTTTTCTGGGTCGAGAGTAGTTCTGATGGGGATGCCTTCAAGATTGACAATGACGATGCCCTCGACGCCCTTGTGTGCGGCCAGACGTTTGATTGTTTCTTCAACTTCAGACTGGTTATTTGTTGTATTGTTAGTAACTGCGTGGGGAGTGAGGAGTGAGGAGGCAGAGAGGGTGGGGATACCATTTATTTTATTTTATTTTATTTATTTTTATTTTTATTTTTATTTTATTGTTTATTTTGTTAATTACAAATGAGGCCACTGCTCCGCCGACTCTTCTCGACAGCGCCACGACCGACGCAGCCGGCGGCGCTGACGGCGTTCCCGCGGCGAGTGGACGAAACGGCGCGCGCCGACTGCGGCGGCGCACGCGCAGTTTCCGAGCGCGGGCGAGCGCCGCTGGCAGCGCAGCGTTGCGTTTGGCGCGGCGGCCGGCGTCACGCTTCTGTGCGTCGGCGCGGCGGCGGCGCTGCGGCTGGACGCGGAAAAAGAAAAACAAGAAAAGGAAAACAAAAAACACGAAACGCTCGTCGTCTTTGCCCGCGACGCGCCGCTCAGAGACGCGCGCGTCGTCGCCGACAAACAAGTCGCCGCCGTCGACGCCCGCGGCGACGTGCGGCTGCACTGCCTGGACAACGGCGCGGCGGCCCAGACGCTCGTCGTGGCAAACAAGGACGTGTGCCAGCTGGCAGTAACGCGCGACGCCATTGTTGCCCTGACGCGAAGCGGGCGGGTGCTGTCGATCGACCGGGAAAACCTGAAGCATGCGCTGTCTCCCGATGCCAGTGTGAAGCCTACATCCGATCATGAGATTCTTGATTCAGTCGTTTTTGATTCCACTGCTGAAAGGTTCGACACGACTTTCTCTGGGACTCTCTTGCATATTGCAGTAACAACCATTGATCAACCAGGATCACTGCAATCTCTGCTGGTGACCACCACATTCTCGCCCTTTCTAAATCAGGAAAAGTCTATTCAATGTCCACAAGCACGACTCCTGACACTACAAACAAGTTTTGTCAACTAGGACTGGGAGAAGATGCAACAGCAACCACCACCGTCGTGAAAAACAAACTGTACCCCGTTGTTGGTCTTCCGCCTCTCATTAAAGTCACTCAAATTGCTACTGGTGCGGCTTTCAATGTTGTTTGTGCTGCAGATGGCTCCGTTTTCACTTGGGGCTCCAATCGTTATGGTCAATTGGCTACTGGAAATAAGGGCAAAGATATTGCTTTTTCGGCTTCGCCTTTGAAGATTTCTTTTCCAAAACTTGATGTTTCTATGGTGGATGGTTCAGATTTTAATCATCGTGGAGCTGCTGACTCTACTACTACTACTTGTGCTTTTATTGCTGCTGGTGGAGATTCGGCTTTTTTTGTTTTGGATTCAATTGAGAGTACCCGCGTTTATTCTGTTGGAATGGGTTTGTGTTTTTTTTTTTTTTTTGTATACCGCCGAAGGCGGTTCTCTACCGCCGTAGGCGGTTCTCTACCGCCGTAGGCGGTTCTCTACCGCCGTAGGCGGTCCTCTACCGCCGTAGGCGGTTTTCTTCCGCCGTAGGCGGTCCTCTACCGCCGAAGGCGGTTCTCTACCGCCGTAGGCGGTTCTCTACCGCCGCAGGCGGTGAATTTTGTTGTTTGTCTACCGTTCTGTACCGCCGTAGGCGGTGAATTTTGTGTTTTCTATGTTTTCTATGTTTTCTACCGCCAAAGGCGGATCTCTACCGCCGCAGGCGGTGAATTTTGTTGTTTGTCTACCGTTCTGTACCGCCGTAGGCGGTGAATTATGTGTTTTCTAGGTTTTCTATGTTTTCTACCGCCGCAGGCGGATCTCTACCGCCGCAGGCGGTGAATTTTGTTGTTTGTCTACTGTTCTGTACCGCCGTAGGCGGTGAATTATGTGTTTTCCATGTTTTCTATGTTTTCTACCGCCAAAGGCGGATCTCTACCGCCGCAGGCGGTGAATTTTGTTGTTTGTCTACCGTTCTGTACCGCCTTGTTTTCTACCGCCAAAGGCGGATCTCTACCGCCGCAGGCGGTGAATCTTGTGTATTCTATGTTTTCTACCGCTTCTCTACGAGGATTTATTGAAACTTAGGGTTAGCTTGACTACCGCCAAAGGCGGTGAATTCTGTTTCTTGTGTATCTACCGAAACATCTTGTTCTCTTGAACAAACTAACCCCTTCCCAATTAATACAAAAAAAAAAAGGACAATGGGGTCAACTGGGCAATGGCAACTTCTTGCACGTGACAAACACTCTCATCAAAGTACCCGCCCTGACTGGTTTAACGGAATACTCTGAAAAGCTAAACAAAGTAGTACCGATTCGAATCGCATCCATCACTGCCGGACCAACACACGCAATCGCCATTCTTCACAACCCAGATCCAAACTTTGGACGAGACGTGTATGTTTGGGGATCAAACGATAAGGGTCAGTTGTGTAGAGCTGACGGAAAGAAGGGAAACAGTGCGACTCCCATTTGGATGGCTCCTATAGCATCATCTTCTGTCACACAAAATGAAGGAGGAGCAAGTCAAACCGAATTAAAGGAGGCGGACTCGAGTCTGGCGAATTTGCTATGGGATGCTAAAGGAGCCGATAGGCTGCAAGTTGATGGACCCAAAACGCTTAAGCCATCAAGCTCCGATGCAAAGACTTCTTGGTGGTGGTGGTGGGGTGGTGGTGTTCGTGTTGAGCAAGCATTTGCGTGCGGTCAGGGATTGACGGTTTTGTATACAAAACTGGTTTGACGCGTTTTTTCTTTCTAAAGCAATGAGAATATCTTATATAGCAATGCTATAGTATCATCTTGAATTGGGCAGGGGTGTTTTCTTTTTTACTAAGGTTGTCGGCAGAACAATCCAAAAATACCAAGAGACCAGACTACCAGATATCATGGATCAATAGCAAACAGCTGCCATTGTCCTTTCAGATTAATTGTTCCTTGTCGCTGAGTATCAGTCCAAGTATGAGCGATTGGTAAAACACGTGCAAAAGTTTGGTCCAGACTTGAGCCATTTCAGCAACATCATTCTTGCGGCCAGGAGCTTCTAAAATCAATACCGAAGCAATCAAAGTCGAAAGCCAACCTTTTGCGCGCCAGAATGCATAATTAAGGGACTCAGTTAAAGGAAAGATGGATTATATGAAACAGAATTCATGAAGTGATCGAGCTCGAATGGCCACACCCCCACCATTTCATATTTTTTATTATTTATTTTGCTTGAAACAGAAGAAGGAAATGGGGGAACCATTTTTTTGTATTTCAAAAAAAATAAAGAACTTGAAACAGGTCCTTAAATGGAAGCGAGCAAACATGATGGTTGATCCAAGATTTCAGGATTAAAGACCAACCTTCAAGTTCATGCAATCATACCAGTGAATCAGGAATAACCTGGCCCACCTGGCAATATCTGCACTGCTTGATCGTTTTATGTAAGCTATTTTGACAAGTTTTATTCACCTGGTGTGTCAACAGTCTGTCCTGGCGTCCACCTACCAAAAAACAAAACCACAACAAGTATGTGCCTTGTATTCGATACTTATAACATTAACAGAATCACACAAGCTTTGTTATATTTTTCTGTGTTGCTCATGGACATGAATAGTTTTTATTGGTCTTTCTGAGTCTTTTCATGTCCAAGACAGCAGCACAACTCACAGGCATCCCAATCATGTAAAACCGGCATACATCTCATTAGTAAATATTTCTGACTTATTCCAAACTTCAGATGCGGCTGTATTCAAGTCACATGTCAAAATACAAAACCACTCACGTTAAAATTCAGCTATTGAAATGACAGGATCTTGTAAGCTTAAAGATCACATTTATTGTGGCTCTGTATTTTTAACATGTTTGCTCTTAGAGTAATTGATTTCAGATGTCCATACCCCACAAATCAATCACCTAAGCCCTTATCTTCTCCCAATAATATTTCAAAAGTACGTGCATGGATTTCGAAAGGTTTGGTAATGCTGCCACTTGTTTTGATGGAGTTGTGAGTTTCTTGTGGTTATTCGGCATATTCAACAATCATACAGTCTCCAGTCTCCACCACAATCTCTCAGTGCAATGTCTAGATTCATTAATCTGTTTAATAATCTGTTTGAATTTATTATTGAAGGGCATTGTGTTGGGATTTGTTGCAATTGGAATAAAAACCAGAATGTTTGTCGGATTCTAGCAGTGAGAGAAATCCCAGCCTGGCCAGCAAACCTCTGAATTATTAACTTTAAACTGCTTATAATACAACTCCTAAGTTGTAGTCTATTATTGTGTAAGTATTGATGTTATTCAGAACTTGAGAGTAAATTTGGTAACTATCACAGCACGTATGGCCTAGGGTCCCGGTTTGATTCCCTTATGACACCTTTTTATTCGGGTTTCAGGTGAACTGCCCAGGTTCTCCTTGAACCAAAAGCTGGTCATGTCACATGACCAGGGTTACCTGACCAGGTCCGGATAACGGGTACCAAATCTCCATCCCTAGTGAAGCGCGTAAATCTGTGAGATTTAATAACCACAGATCTGCGCTAATCCAAAGTTGTGTTCTTAAATAAAGAATAAGAGCGTGTTTATTATTTACGAAACACAGCTTCAAAAGTTTCTCTGAAACATCACAAGGAGACCGACAAACCCCTCCCTTTCCCGGACAATCAAACTGGTCTTATTGCCATAGGTTGATCTTGAAAATGCTGCTAGTGGATTCCAACAAGTTATGCACCCAAACCTTTGAGGCATAAGTTCCAAAGACAGACTTGTCCCTGGATAGTGTTCCATAAAAGAACAACGAAAACTATCATGAAAGGAGATGAAATGAAAACGGAATCAAAGAGAGTCATTCTCAACAATTCAAACTACATAGCTTGGAGACAGTTGACTCTGCTGGTCATTGGTGCAAAGAACCAAAGGACATTGGCTCCTTCGTTCAAACCATACGTCAATAAGTACGAAAGACCAAACGTGACATCTGTTGACAAGCCGCAAACGAGCCGCTTGCGACCTGTGCCACGGCCTGTGAGCAGGCCGCTCTGTACCTTTTTATGTGGGAACGAGCCACAAGCCACTGGTTCTCAGGCCGCTACCACCCAACCATCACTATAACTCAAGAATAAGTCACAAAAAATGGATAAAATAAGGAAAATAGCTGTTTATTATTAATAAATAATTAAATAAATGGATAGTAAATAAATGCACATTGCTCAACCCAAAGCTTGCAAAACTGATTCCCGTATCGCCCGATTGCAATCTGTGGCATTGCAATTGATGTTGAAGGTAACCCCCTGCTTCTCCACCACAGCGCTTTCTGCAAACTTTCCTGGCTATTCTTCACTGCCCAGCTCGCTGTTCCCATTGCATCTGCCAGAATCAGCTGGATTCTCTGCTTTCTAGTATCTGTTGCAAAAAGGCTGAAAGTAAAACAAGCAAACAAGAAGATGGAAAGGATGAGGCAGGCAAAAGTGGGATCAAAGAGAAAGTGATATCACCAAGTACAGAAGCGCATGCAATAAAGGAAAACCCTCTGACACAATTAAGGGATTTTTTCTTGCCAATACATTGGACCTACAGCGTTATGTTGACTGTGACTGGCTGCTTTGCCCCACCAGGCTGAACGCAAATCTATTAAAACTGAATTAGAAAGAAGGCACGCATTCTGGACTGCAATAAACAAGAAAAATAAAAACAAACAACCAAAATGACCTTCATAGATATAGCAGGAGCTGCAGTTGGGCTGGCCAACGAGTTGCAGAAGATTGGTGCAGGATTTTGTAAGGAAAGAAAAGAAAAAAACAAAGGAAAAGAGGAAAATTAAAACTGTCTACATAATCAATTGGAAAGGTAGTAAACGCTGTTTTTACAACTTGAACGCTTTGGAAACCACTGTCTTTTCAAATTCCCTGACTGGAATTGTAAAAACCAATTAATAAAATCACAGAAGAACAAACTAAGCATATAGACCAGAACTGCCTTTTAAAATAACAAGCTGCAAAGATCTTGTTGCCTGCTGGATGAGAGTGTTGTTTGTTTTTCATTTCCCGCCGCTCCTGTCAAAAAAAATTAAACAAAAAATACAAAACCACTCTGAGCAGTCTGTGGTGATGAATGGGCTTTCTCATTCTCCCATTCCACAATCAACCAGATGATGAATGGGCTTTCTCATTCTCTCTGTTGTGGGGCTGCTCTGGTCTTGGTGTTTTCAGCCTTGGGGTCTCCACACAATGTCCTACCTGCCTGCCACTGAAAACACGCATATTTGTATTTCCTTGTTTTTATTCAACTCTCTCTGTATCGAATCGGGTGTTAAATTGATGTCTTTTGTACCAGTAGTTGGTTTGCCGCATTGCCAGCCATTCACTTCTGCCACCACTATTAAAACAGACGTTCAAAAATGATGAAAATCAGATGATGAAAGGGCTTTCTCTTTCTTTCTGGCTTCTTGTCTGCTGTTTTGTCTGCAACATTGCCATGCTGCGGAACTGCCGCTATGCCACACACTCACTCACTCTCCTAAATACATCAATGCATCAGTTACATAAAAAGACAATGCCTGAATTGCAGATAAAAAGCAGATGATGAAAGGGCTTTCTCTTTCTCTCTGCTTTTTGTGCTGTTGTCCCAGAGATAAAAAAAAATTTAAAAAAGTGTTAGATTATTAGAACATTAAAGAGTAGGAGGATGGCTCTAATTGCGCTCCTAATAGCGCCCCTAATCGGCTCCTAATAGCGCTCCAAATTGATTCCTAATAGCACACCAAATTGGTTCCTAATAGCACACCGAATCGGCTCTGAATAGCGCCCCAAATAGCGCTCCGAATTGGATCGTGAATTGGAGCCGAATAGCGCTCCACAGCAAAGTTAATCACACTCACCATATATGTATTTTGCCAGCGCCGTTATGCATTCATCATCGTTTTTAGATCGATTTCCATCTAGATCCACAATCCCACTGAAGCAGAGGTCCTCCAGTGCTGTCAAATCCTGGTTTGTGTCTTTGATCCACTTGTCAAACACATAATGACCCCTTATCCCATATATTATAATATGCCAGCTGATGAAGCAACCTATATCTATTACCACAGTGTTGCGCGAATGGTTGTGGAGCAAGCCTTTGGCTTGTTCAAAGGCCGCTTCCATATCTTCAAAAAAGCACTTATCTTTGAGACTCCAGAGTACATGCCGTCAGTGATTATTGCCACAATGATACTGCATAATTGGCTTGTTGATCTGGATGACACTGACTGTGTTGATACAAAGGAACGGAGATGGATGCATATCAGTGGAGACTTACAAAGAGGGAACAAACAAAATACAGAAGATCCTGTGACTGGAGAGGATGCAAAAGTATTCCGAGATTTATTGAAGGATATTATTTTCAAGAACATATCATAATCGGTAGGTGACGCAGCACCAGAGGATTACAGCCGCTAGATGTTGTATGGCTAAGAGGCAGCTTATGACTCTCAGCCCGGGGTCCGAGCGGCACGCGCGATTCGGGGTCCGATTAGGGCCCGAATAGGAGTCCGACTAGGAGTCCGAATCGGACCCTATTAGGAGCTGGACCGATTAGGCGTCTAATAGGGCGCTATTAGGGGTCCTAGTGGCGCTCCTAATCGCAAATGAGCCAATCGGACCTGTCCTTATAGCATTTGTTAGCTCTTAATAGGAGTTCTGACAGCCATCTTTTAAAAGGTTTTCAGTAGTTAATGTGCATTTTCTCATTTAATGCTATGCCCTATTCGGAAGTCCGACTAGGAGAAAGAAAACCCCTTCAAATACAAGGAAAAAATAGAAATCTCCTACTGGAAACAGGTTAGGAGTACATTAAGGGGCGGCTAGGGCGTATTGGCCATTCCGATTCGGCCCCTATTCGGGACTGCTCCTAATAGGGCCCTATTAGGACCCTAGTCGGACTCCGAATCGTTTCCCGACTAGGAGTCCAAATCGGGGTCCGAATCGGGAGTGCCGCTCGCTATAGTACGTGATGACTCTCAGTGGAAGGGGCAGTGGACGTCGCTCGCGCACGAGCTTACTTCTGCAGAAGCCAAGGGTGAAGTATCATGCACGCGCACACTTCTTCGCATGTTCGTCCCTTTTCCGGTGAAGGACATTTCCTCCTATTTATGCCTTCAGACCTCTGAAACACGGGGGTGTTTCCTAAGAACTCTAAAGCCATGCTCCACATGCCTACAGATTCTAACAGTTTAAAACAATCCAACTCAAATTAAATTTATAAATAATAATAAAATATAAATAAATAATAATAGAACAGCTATTCATTGGTCAAGGTCAAATCATCAGATTGATTGGCAGCTGCAAATCCCTTGGCTGCGAATCCCCTGGCAAGAACGTCGGTGAGCTTGGCAATGGAATTGGCCATCTTGTCTGTTTTCTCTGTGAGTCTCTCCAGAAGCTTAACTGTATCCAATGACCCTCCAGCGTTTCTTGATGACAATTCGGCACCAAGAGCAGCATCCTTCAAGCCATCGCCCATTGAGGAAATTGCTGGAATGAGTCCCTTCTTTCCCTTGACATTTGTGCCGTCAGTCTCTTGCTTTTCTCGGTGTCTTTGTTGGTGTCCCATTTGCACCGCTTGCTTTCGGCTTGCTTGGATGCGCTCGACAAAGGTGCAGATGGTACATTTGCCTTCTTTGTTACTTTGGGCTTTGGCTTTGGAGTCTTTGTTGATACCTTGTCATCTTCAGAGTTATCTTCAACCAATTCGATAACTGTTGTGGTGCGTGCAGCCAGCTGGAGTTGGAGGGCCTGTACCTGTTTGTACAACTCCCCCTTAGATGGATTCTTTTCCTTTGGTGGCATTTTTCTTCGGCAGTTCTTGTTTCCTTGGTGGCTCGTGTAGGTGGTGCTTTTTTTTTGTTTTTGGTTGGTTGTAACTTTTTTCAGCGCTCACGCTGAAAAAAATTATTGGGCGGGATCAAAAAAAACATTTTTGTCCAAAATTTTTTTTCAGCTCCTGCTCAAAGTGTACTTGGAACCCTCCCTAATAGTGCTAATAGGGCTTCAATAGGAGTCCTACTAGGAGTTGTATTAAAGCCATTTGGTTTCCAATTGGCAGAGCAAAATGCTTTGAGGAGTCCTACTAGGACCAGACAAATGCTACTAGGAGCGGTCCTATTTGCTCATTTCCGATTAGGAGCGCTACTTGGGCCCCTAATCGTGGCCCCAAAACCTAATCGGGTCTGATTAGGAGCCTGATTCGGACCCCGAATAGGGCCTGAATCGGACCCCGAATCGCGCGTGCTGCTCGGACCCCTCGCTGTGTGACACAAGATTGGATATTTATCTTCACCACCAACATGAGACTTGTCGAGTTGTGTGCCAATATTCTGGATGTGAAAAGGACCAGTGTCAAGACCGGGAGAACTCTAAGGTATTAAAGGAACAATCTTGCACTGCTGCATTCCAGGTCATTCTACTGATGATTGCATATTCCGGAATTGTAATGCAGTGGAATGTGAGTTATGCAACCGTCATTTTATTAATAAGCATTATTACATATGAAAAAATAAACCTCAGTCAGCACCTACATTCCATTCCCATGGTTATCCATGGGTTTTGACTGCGCGATTCTTGTCTGTATTGGATGGAATCAACATACCTGTCCGTTTTGGATGGTTCAATGGGTTTATTTTTTGGGTTTTGGAATATTTTTATTTTTCAACACAAAGGATATCATAAGGGCATAATCAATCTGTTTTCATCAGCCACTTCCACTTGCAGCAGCACCTCTACTTCCACCACTTCCACTTGCACCACGACGTCCTCAAAACTCACCACAGACATAAGGAACGCGCACAACTCCTCCAGTCGCTCTAGTACGAGTTTTGCTACTATTGCCACGGTTTTGATTGGGCGTTGCTGCAGCAGTTGCTGCAGGCTCAGTTGGGTTTTCTTCAAAACCCCTCATCAATCTTTTGACCTCTGCCTCATTTTGCATGTCTAGGCCAGACAGATATTGTGAAAGTCCAGCAAACAAGAACGCGCGCTCTTTTGGGGAATACTCCTTCCTTGATGACGTTGGCCCATGGTGGCAAGCAGTTAAGAAAGTAGCCATGGGCGCCGGGTTGGTGTCCCGTTTGGTAACAAGCTCCTTCAAGGCCCGCATCACACAAGGGTCATTCTTCCAAGCCAACCGCTCAGAAGTTTCTGCCTTTGTTAGATTGTATTTGATTGCAATACTATATCCAACAGCTTTGTTTGATCTGACAATGGTCTTAATTTTGCTCATTATATTTTCACAGTTGGTTCAAACAATCTCGAGGGCCTTTGATGTGCTTTTTGGTGAGTGACAAAGCAAAATGATATAAGCATACTTCCGAATTACATCTGGAGATGAATAACTCCATTGCACCCAAAGCTGATGCAATACCCACTGATTCATTAAATGAGGGTGTTTGGTTATTCATCCAGTTGGTTAAGTATGTGTTGTTTTCTGAACAGTCCATATAAACTCTGGCATGGGCCTCATGCAAATGGTTGGCTTGATTGAAGTCTATGAAGCTCATATTTAATATTCAACAATGTCAAATGATCATCATGTATTACACCCAATGATGTCCAACTAAGGGGGTGCACCATGAAGCTGCTCCAAGATTTCTCTATTTTGTTGCCTGAGCAAATTTGCAAACTGTAATTGCTGGAGCAAGAGAGAATGTGTCAAGCTGTTTTGGTCTTCAATTTGAATTAAATGGGCTACTGGATTACTTGAATCCATGAGAGTTTGACTTTGGGTATCAGATGCTGTAATTTTTGATTTAGGATCAGAGCGGGTATGTCAGGCATTGCTACCGTCAACAAAGCCCTGGAAATTGTTGAGTATGTGGTCGACTTCTTCAATTTGCGATGAAACAAACATGGAATCAACAAACAAATGTCAACTATGTTGCCCAGGCTTTGTTTTTGCTACAAACAGTGCCATTATGTTCCATAAGAAGAGCGCATCTCATAAAAAGAAAGCATCTGCTGAAGCTGCCGTTGCATTCACTGCAACTGGCCAGCTCTTGAAATGGAAAAGGACTACTCCACCCGCAGGTCCAGCGCTGGCAGCAACTGCCACACAATCATTGATCTCAGATATTGTTTCAAGCACTGTGATGCCTACCACTCAAGATGATGCTGACTTTGACGTTGGTGCAACCAGCATTGATACATCTTGTCCAACAATCAACCAAGCCACCTCAGGAACTTTCTGTCCCCAATCCAATCCTTTGCACATTGCTCCTGAAGACCCAGGCCCTCCAGTTTCAGAAACAGCCTCAAACTCTTCAACAAAAACCAGCACTATGAGTGCTATTAATTTCAGCCCGCTGATGCTGCAGTCCCTTTACTCTTTAGATTCCGTTCCCACTTTTTACCCATGTCCCAACATTTCATACTGTGACTTCATGCAGCTTATTCTGCCAAATGCATTATGTGTTCCTCTGATTAATAACAGAGCACTTCTGTACTAGCGCGTTTGGATCCTGCTGTGGAGGGCTCTGAGTCAGAAGAGTCAGAAGAAGTTAAAGAACACAGTCCTTGGCATTGTTTCATTCAACCGTGGCTTGTCCTACCAATCTCTCAATCAAGCAATGCAACCAGAACTATGCAGTCGTTGAAACTAACAGCAGCTGGGACTTTGGAATCTACAGCATACCTTGATTTACAAAAAGAAAAGGTGAATTTGGATTTTGAGACTCTTTGCAAGTCTCAAGGCCATATGGATGCTATATTGGATTGTTAGGTAGTGCGTTTGAATGAAGCAGGCAATTTAGAGGACTCAGATGTAACAGACGGTGACTTGGACTCTGAATCTACCAAAAACTCTGCTTTGGATAAACGAAAGCCTTTGAAGTGGATCAAATTTCATAGCTCTGTCGTTCCCTTAGGCTCAACTCATCGATTCCTTGCCTTAAGAACAAATCCCACTTTGCCAATATCAAAGTTGTGAATAACTTGAATGGATCTGATGAAGTGTTTGCAAAAAGTATTGCTCTAGTGTCAGCTTTAACAATCATGAAGTGTCGTGGAGCTATTTGTGGCAGCTCAGCATTTGTCCAGTATTACGAGTTTGCCAATAATGCAAGAAAGACACGTTACGGAAGACCTTATTTGAAGCTGGTTGAATCACAAGCTTTAATCAGTTTGGATGAAATAGAAGAAGAAGTTATGATAATTCCAGATTTTCATCAAATTGATGACTGCAAAAAGAAAGGTTTGATGGACGATATATTCCATTTTCAACCAGATCTGCGATGATCAAATAAAAACACCAGGATGATGCATTTGATGAATACTTAAACTCAGTCCAACACCGATCCAACATTAGGTAAAAATTTATGCTCAATACACTGGCAAAAGACTGCACCAACACAAGTAAAAATTCACAAAGAATACAGCTCAAGCATAACATATAGGTTAGGCAATGAAAAGGCATTAGTTGGGCACTAGAATTGCTGGGTAGATTTCTGCGATGCAGATGTCTGACGCATATCAGAAACTAGAGACAGGCTGTCATCCTCTTAACAGTGCTGGTTGCAAATCTAGAAAAATTGGGTCTATTTGGGCTTTCAACACTATTGGGCCTAAATAGGTCAGCATTGTCATTGTTGGCCTGGCAGGAACACTTGTGCTGGCTTTAGTTTGGTTGGCGGGCAGCAGGAGTTGGTCACAAGTTAGACTGCAATGCTTGCCTGCCGGCAAACTTGAGCGGACAAGTGGATGAAGAAGAGGGACCAGAGCCAGTAAAAGCCACTAACTGAAACCAGGGATATTTTGCAAGCAGGGTGGACTTGCCAAAAGTTGAGCAGCGCGAAGGAGGACCATGGACTTAGTGGATGCAACTGTCGTGGGATTCCTTGCATAGGTTCAGGAAGCTGCCATGGTTGGTGTTGGTGGCACTTGAGGGGTGGAGTTTTTGTGAAAGTGTTTTTTGGTTAGGCTGGACAGGTGAAATGAGAAAATTGAAAACATGGCAGGCAATTGGCAGTGCTTGGCAGGCACACTACAAATGAATCACAGTTACAAATGTGTCATGTGGCATGTATCTGTGTCATCAAGCTCAAACTCTTGGCCAGGGTGTAACCCTAACCCTAATTCCCAACTGGTTTGTATAGCCATAACAGTGTCAGCATTATGAAGTTGGCAACAGAAAGGGCGGAAGTGTCCAGGCCTATGAATCCAATGGTAGCAGTGCCAACCAGGTGGGAGTGGACCAGTGATGAGTGGTGGTGAAAAGAGAGCAGTGATGGTTGTAGTTGTTACAGCTGTGGCTGTTGCTGCAATTGCTGTTACCCTCATTCTTGGAAAGCTGAATCAGGTTCTTGGCTTGAACCAAATAGGCAATGTTGATGTGGTGCATGATTCTCAGAAGAGGAAAACAATTCAAGGAGTATGATGGTTTGCTCTTCAAGAGGAGCAGCAGTTGGTGGCTAATAGATGGTCCGGAGCTTAAGTGATAGTATACATATTTGTTTCTACAGCCGAAACATGGGGATCTAGCTCAAATGGCAGAGCGCTCGCTTAGCATGCGAGAGGCACTGGGATCAATGCCCAGGTTCTCCACAGTAAATGCGCTTCTTTTGTAGGACTTTCTAAAAAAAGACGTAGAAACAAGAACTCCTAGCCCGACGTGGGGGTCGAACCCACAACCTTAAGATTAAGAGTCTTACGCTCTACCGATTGAGCTAGCCGGGCATGCTATTTTGCACCGACTTGCAATATTTTATAGAATATGACTTCCGGAGAGCAGAAAAAATACGATTTAGAGTTATCCGTATCCAAAAAATACTTCCCAGTGCCAAACATTATAGAAATATTTTTACACTTTGTGGAGGGTTTATTTGAAACATATAGAGCACACTTTTGATTGCAACCATCACAGCAGTTTTTTTTAAGCACAAATTGTGTTGATTTTTGTTTAGTACTGTTAATTCTGGTTGATTGAAAGATGTGGTGAGTACATTTGGATTGCAGGTTGCTTGTCAACCTGTCATGTTAAAGGGGAGTTTGAGAGGCCAATTCCTTGTAGTTCTATTTGTAGAAAAAGTGTTCCTTCTTTATTTAAATGATTTGAGGGTTAAGAAAGGCTTTCTTAATAGTTCCATTTTTAGAAAATGGACAGGTTCAAGATGTTACTTCCCTGACAATTAATTTTTTTACAAACAATAGGCAAGCTAAATGACTCAACTATCTTCAAGAACTGGAGTGACCATGTTTTAAGCATTCAACTTTCTGGCTGTCCTGTTATGCTTGCACACCTAAAAAAGCAGTTAAGCTTTCCTCCCAATTATAGAGGCTACAAAAGCACACAAATTAAGAAGAGGATTAACGCTATGTAAGCAGCACCTATTTCAGTCATGAGGACAATCTGCCAGCAGGCCTCTTTCACGTCTTCTGTTCATTAACCATCAAGATTTCAGGGATCAGTCCAAGTAGATTTTTTTGGATCCCCTTGGAACCAATGAAATCCAAAATGGCTGGCGGGTCAAACAAAACATGAACTCAGGGGTCAACTGGATGCAGCCCTAAAGCATGTTGCAAGTCTCACTGGTTCTCAGGAAGGGGGGGCAGTTCTGGCAGCCATGACACCCCATCTACAGTCGGGATAATCAATGCTGTGGTGACTGTAAAGCTTGCTGCTGAACTGCAGTAGTAATAGCTGTAGTGATACCATAAATCCATGTGTTTTGGGATATGCTTATTTTCCTGTCCCAAGTGGTGGGGCGGGCATTTTCTGATCCCTTTTCCAAAAAATAAAAATAAATTGGTTGGAACCTCCCTTAAATAACAGAAGCAGCTCAATGTTATCAATATATGAGTTTCTTAGGCAGCCACTTTATATTTACACCAATCAAAAGAAACCCCCGCTGAAATTCTACTTTTGAGGAAAGGCCTAATTTCTCTGGATTTGCAACCTGCACTGCGAAGAAGCAAAGTGACTGAGTGTATGTCTCTAGTGTTGTATGGGCACAGTTAGAGGCTCTGTTGATGGGACAGCTAAGGATGAATAAACTTTATAGTTCCAGGAGGAGGTACCAGTCCCGCAAAGGAAGAAGGTTCAACTAAGGATGGATAAACTTTATAGTTCCTAGTTGCGTGGTAGGAATTGTTTGATTTGATTCTGGAATGGTGCTTTGGGGTTTTGAGCGGGGCATTGGTGATGGCATGGCTGGTACCGTCATGTTAGCAATTGATAAGGCCTCCAGTGAGACTCAACAACAACATGAGTCACATAGCATATTTGGTTATCTTGGGGCCTAGTATACAAGATACGCTGTTTGCATTTAAACAGCAAAAGGAATTTCAGTATCAAAGCTTTGAGCACAAATTATCCTTGGAAACAGGCAAAAAATATCTTGTATAGTAATAGCCATCAAAACAAGATCAAACAAGGGAGAAATCATTCCTGGGACCAATCTTGATTGACTTCCAAAATGAATTTGCATTGTCACTGATATGGTGTCAGAGAATTATCCAAATAAGGAAAAACCACATCCAAATCAGGAAACACCATGACATCCAACAAAAGCTTGTCTCTGAGAGGTAAAGCCCCCATATCACATCTTTCTCTGCTAGGACTTCTCTTCTTCTTCATCCAAAACTTCTGACAGTTTTCCCCCAGCCTCATCAGCAACAGTTCCTTCAATTTAGTCATCTCTTTTTCACTCTAGAGGTTGGCAGATAGCCCTGCTGTTTCAAGAGTTTGGTTTGGAATGTACTTTGAAAACAGGCTGCAGTTGGTGGTTTTGAAAACAGTAAGTTAAAATAAACAAAAAAAGATGTTGCTAAAAACTGGAAAGAAGCTGGCAAACACAGACAAAAGGAGCTGTGCAGGTGCTCAAGCTTTCCAGTTGTTCTGACTTGCTTTTCAAGGTAAAGTAGATGAGGATCAAATGTTGGATCAAGTCTGCCAAAATATCTGCCTGACAGGCTCAGAGATTGGTGAAGATCAAGAGTCTCCATTCATGCAAAATTCTTTGCTACATACTGACACTCACCAAGATCCAAGAGCCAGGTTGACACTTGATAGCAGGGCAGAAGACCTAAAGAAAATTTGTTCGTAACCCTGAGGGGGGCATCCAACCAACTCTAATACCAACGGGAAGCAACCAAAAAGGAGAAATTGAGGAAGAAAGTAATCTGACACTAGAGGAAATTAAGACCAAACTGGAGAAGTGGTTCAGAAACTGGATGGGGCAACCAACAAACCAATACATGGAGGAACATGAACCCAATAAACTCCAAAACAGACAGATTTTCATTTGAACAAGTTGCAGGATATGGACTTATACCAGAGATAACCCATGAATGCATCAAAAAATGTGGAGTACAGAAGGCGGAAAGTACCAGAAGAATTATTGTACAATCATGGAAAGACCTGAGATACGAAGTAAAAGAGAAAATCTGGAAATACCACAACGAAAAGGCAATTGAATTTGAACTTGCCTGCGGAATCACTGAGAAAGACAAATCCAAGAGGAAAGATAAAAACCCCAGAAAAGAGGGACCCAAAAACAAAACTGAAAAGAACAATGAACCAAGAACAACCAAAAACACAAAGATCAAAAATGAAACCATATGTCAACTATGCGAGGGGATAATGGACGCAACAGGAAACCATGAATGCTCAGGCAGAATGGGGAGAATTAATAAAGCAATCAAAACGCTAATGGAAGACAGAAAAGGAATCAAGAAAATACAGCCTGGATGGACAACAACATCTAGCAGATACATGAACGCATACGTCAAGAATGATGAATTCGAATACAAACCAAAAAAACACCACGAGCCAGGAAAGAAATCGAAAACTGACAAGAGCAGACAGAAAAACAAAACGAAGGAAATGCATGGAGAGGAAAAGGAAATTGAAAAGAAACAACTGAAAAAGAAACTGGAAGAACTACAAGAATATGAAGACAGAGCATTCAAAGAGCTAAGAAAAGGGAAAACGACATGGAAGAAATCAGCCATGACATAGCAAGGGAAAGACAAAGACTGGAATTTCCTGACGGAGATGTGGACATGGGACTGGTATCCCTACAAATACTCAAGGGACAGCAACAAGAGTGGACCTATCCAGAGGGGATTCCACCAACACAAGGATCAAGCAAGCAGCAAGGGGACCGGAACCCCACAAGCAAGAGACATATGGTGGAAGGGAGGCCAGATGGGGGCTTTCTTTTTTTCCCCGCAGGGGTTTTTGATAACGAGGCCCCCGATAAGCGTGGAAGCTCAAGAGGAGCTGAGGGATGGGAGTGGAGAAAGCGGGATTGTTGCAGATTAGGGGTACACAACATAGGTGGAAACTCAAGAAGAGTTGGAGGATGGGAGCGGGGAAGTGATTGTGATAGTAGACGGGGGGTCTACAAGGGGGATTAGGTGGAAATCACTCGTAATCCGGAGTATGAGGCCGGGCCTTACTAATCAATCCGAGCAATTGGGGGGAAAATAGTAGTTCAACAAGTGTTTATTACAAAATACAATTCATACCAAAAAAAAAAACCTAAAGAAAATTTGTTCTCTAGGTGCTGACAGCTGGAGGATCATAGTGGTCCATAAGGAATGTATGCATGAGGGTAAGTAGCTCTGGTGGGCAGGCCATGATTGCTGTGCAAAGAATTGGTTTATCTTTACTTTTGTTCAAAAACACTTCTGAAAACAAAAAGGACAATGTTTTGACGAGTTTTGAGGTTTGGATGGTTTTTAGTTTGTTTTCAATGTGTTGGTTGTTTTCAAATTGAATATAAATCCCAAAACTGCTGAAAACAGGTGTTTTGAATCCCCAAAACATTGAAAACCTGCAATATCTGCCAACCTCTACTACTACCTGGCATTCTTTTAAATTTTTGGACTTTGGAAACTTTCTTGAGCAGTGGAATCAAACATCTGATTTATTACAGTTTTTCAGACAGGGAATGATGTTGCTGGCAGAATTTTTTTCTGCAAGTTGCTTTCTGCCAATTCTGAAGTCAAGGCATTTGGCGAATGAATTCTGAGACTTTTTCTGTCACAAAGGTATTGGCAGAAAAAAGTCCCACTAACGCAGAGAATTTTACAATCATAAAATGTATTGGAAAGGGAGAAACTATCCCAGATAGTATAGTGGCCAGTATCCGCCCCTGTCACGGGCGAGACCGGGGTTCAATTCCCCGTCTGGGAGGTTTTGGTAATTCATACCGTCTTTGCTTTTAATGACTAATATGACATGTCCTCAATGAGTTGCATGCAGTAGTTGTATAGTGGTTATTATGCCTGCCTTCCAAGCATGCGACCCGGGTTCGAATCCCGGCTACTGCACTGCAAATTCAGGGTCAATCTTTTATCACATGCTCACATCCTGCTACTGGAGTCACAGCTTATGGATGCTTTATGGATGCTTTGAGGCCATTTGTAAGAACTGCATTTTGTGATTTGCATATGGAGACAAAAAGTATGCAATATTCCTAATATTGTGCGTCCAATCCAAAATTGGAGAAATTGCGATTTTGTTGACGGAACAAAAATAGTTGGCACTCAACCTCCGCTTCGCCAACACCACCAGCACCATCCATCTTTCTGTGCGCAAGTTGATTGAAAGGGTATTTTATTAATCTTGAAGCATCGAAATGCGGTCTGGAATGACGCTCAGAAATCTTTTGAGTTTAGATACAGTTTCAAGAACCACACATGTAGTCAGAAAGCGATTTCGACAGTATTGTAATGACTTCCAGTCCAGCTCCTATTGCTGGGGAGCATTTTGCAGCATCACCACGACGTCAAGTCCGTGTCTGAACCCACTTCTCTCAAATCAAACCCCAAACACAGGTGCCAGCAGCAGAAGGACTTGAGTCGATAACAGTGCCCGATTGCCATTTAGACCTGCAGCAACTGTTGTCAATGATCTTGACTCCACACCACCACCTCTTCCGCCAACAATTGGGCTGTTTAACTTCAATTAGAAATGAAGCTCTTGGATATAGAGCTTGTACTCACGGTTGAGCCTGCCATACAGCCTTTTTGCTTAATCTAAAAATAGAACAGGATTTGATACAATCTTACACATCCAGAGCCTACGATCAGGGCCATGCTTCTTGTATACTTTCATACGTTCTTGGCGGCATAAGCCTCCCCCTGTTTCGAACTGGGTGATCCAGGTGGCAATCGTGGTCTGGCTCTTTCCGAAAAGCACGGCAATCTCTGATTTCTTCCGCCCCAAGCCATAGTGGATGAAGAGACCATGGCTGCGTACTGGACCAGTGGCATGTGAGTGCAACACATTCTGCTGCAGTAATTGGATGATAAGATGGCCTTACTAGTCATTTCAAGTCCTGCAAATAGCGCAAGATGAAGTAAATACCTTTTACTTCAACTTGCGCACACAGGAATGGATGGTACTAGTGGTGCTGCCAAAGCGGAAGTTGAATGGCAATCTGTTGCAATTGCTTTTGACGGTGGAAATAATTTCCGAAAAATCCAGTTTAGCGTTCCGGCCACAATATCACTGTCAAGCACTAATAAACACTCATAAATATATAATAAGTAAAATAGAATGCATTCCAGCAAAAGGAGACAGTTTTAAGGAAATTTTGAAGTTAGATATTGTTATGGAGAAGAACGTTTCTTTACGTTTTGGAAGACTGGTTACAGTTTGGACTGGTGTTGAAACCCCACCTCTGTATGAATTGCCAAGGTTTTATTCAACTGGGTTGCTCAAATTTTCCATTGTCACAATTTATTGCAGCTAATTGGGAACACACCGGCAATTCAAGCTTTGCTTGTCAATCCAGGATTTGTTTGAAATCAATAGTAACTTCTCACTTTAACAACATAAAAAACACTATCCACTCCCACTCCTTGCCAGAATTAGATCATTTCTGATGTTTCAATTTTGATTGGCAGCATCCCGTTGTTCAGATTTTCCCATTTTATGATCCATTTGTCAAGTTTGAATTACAGCATATTAAGCCTTTCTGTTCTTATCATTTTAATCTTCTGTTTCAGGCTTCTGTTTCAGACATGTCTTCAAGGCAAGGAATTAGTAGAAGATTGGGGAGAAATTGTCAAACAAATATGACAAGTCAATAGTACTATTACACTGTCATCCTGCTGTATGTATTAAAAGAAGCACTTGAAATTCAAGAAGATCTAACGCACAGCCAGAAAACAAACATAACAACCAATAAACAATCACCTTTTCAGCTCCATGGTGTACAAGTGGGGCCAAGGTACAAATGTCCAGACTCTTTCTTATCAGGGAAGTTGAACAAGCCAGTCTCCTGCTTGACCATTACTGAGATCTTGTTGTTCCTTATGTTCCCGCTTGCAGTAGATGGTTGCGTGCTTCATAACATTGTTGACTTGCGTCTCCTTCACTCCTCCCAAACCTCCTGCTGGTCAATACACAATGGACAACTGAGTCAAAGTGGATTCCATCAAATCACAGTACAAGCTGCCCGAGCCAGATGGAAGCAATGGGGTTGAGTACATTTGCAACAACAACAGGATCACAATGGCAGGACAAGCAAAGACTGGTTGAGAGACTATCAACAACAAGCTGCCTGCCAAGTCACTAAAGGACAACTTTGCAAAAAAGCCAGTAAGGTTTTACTTCATCAACAGAATTTAATTAGTTACTGCAGAAACCACATCCACCACAAACTGGTCATGAACCTGACTGGAGAACAGCTGGAACACCTCAACAAAAACCTCACCGTCCCCAATGTACCAGCCACGCAAAGTCTGTTCAATGTGGAGTCGACTGCAGCGGTTGGTAAAGAACACAAGGCACTGGTCCTTGGCATCGACAACGCCCACCACCAACAACCTGGAGAAATTGCAAAGGCAATGTTCCAACTCTGGACCAAAAAAGGCCACAAGATTGTGCAAGCCTTTGGAAGATCCACAACCAACAGCCATGAGGTGGTCGCTTTGAGTTGGAACACAAATGCATGCAACTTCACCCATGCCTCTTCTTCAACCACAACACAGCAACTCTGGCTGACGAGGATTAAACCCCGGACATACGATGCCACAGAGAACAAACCAGATCCCTGGTTGTAAAGGACGTGGAGAAATACACAAGAGCCCAAGACTAGGACGACGCTGTGCCTGCGCTTGGAAACGGAAAAGCAAACTTTAGAATCATTAGAGGGGATAGAGTCAAAAATACAGAAACAGGGACGACTGCAAACACTGCCGCATGGACCACCTCCATCAAAACCGCCCAACACACAAGAAAGAAGCTGAAGAACGTTTAAAAAGACTGGGACAAAGAACCTGCTACCTATCAATGAGTGGAGAAGAGGTCGGACAAATTTGGGTGGACCTCAGAAACCTTGAAAGCAAGGGAATCTGCCTCACGGAAGCACAAGCTGAAGGATGCCGTCACTTGGAAGTCCACATGGCTGAGGCTATCAAGCCCATCAATGGGGAACAGCACTCCCAAACTCCCAAATACTACCGGAATCCTGTCCAAAGCCCAATGATTGGCTCTTCAAGAAGCCCCTCTCACAGCTGGAAGAGCTCCAACTGGAATAAACCCCCAAACAGAAGAGTAAAGAAAAAAAGAGCTTAAAGCAGCAGTACAAGCTTGAACAGCTGACGATAACGGTGAAACCCTCCCAAAACAAGAACAAACACCAGACTTTGCCAGAAGGGAAATCAGATCAAACCCAAACAAAATGGAACTTAGTGTGGCAACATACAACACAGCATCACTCAAAATTGAAGAAACGCAGCACATGCTGACCTCATTCGGAATCATGATAGGATGCGGAGAGGAAGAACAAAAAACAACAAAAACAGTAAGACTCCAGACACTGAGCACAACTATGATATAGCAGAGTCCTTTTTAGCTTGCTAGCTAAAAGCTACAGGTCCTTTTTCTCCGTGCGGCAACATTGGTGGCACAGCAGGGGGCACAGTAGCGGACACAGGAGGCACGGAAGGCCAAATCATCGTACTGAAGCATTTCCTTTTTCCAATAATAAAAGTTTATTGGAATTTCAAAATATCAATATCCAAAAAAATAAAACATGCAAGAGAAGAACAAACAGAGTCAATCCCAGTCATCAACTTTGGATACAAGCTGATCCTTCTTCGCAAACTGGACCTGATCTTCTCCTCCGGAGCCTCGAGCAAACAGAGCCGCAAAAATGGGACAAAGGGAAAGTTCCCCAGTCTTGTGGTCCAACTTGATGGTGGCAGAGACCAACACTTTATCCCCAGGCTTGAGCTCCGATTTCAGTGGTCTGTTTTTCTGGAGGAACTTCAAGTTGAATTCGGAGCTGACACAGTCATAGAAAGGAATGACAGGGACCCCATTAGCTCCAAGAGTTGTAGGTCTGTTTGGTGCAGCTTTTGGCATTGGTGCTCCCTTCTGAGGAGTTCCACTGTACCCAAAATCAAGAAGGAGGGAAAGCTCACAATAAGTTCTGGTGAAGCGGACCCAGTTAACATCAGTAGTGCCAAATTCAAATCGTTTTGGAACAATCTCTGGGCCTTTTCCGTTGTAAGGCCCATTTCCCCGGCATTTTTCAAGGAAGGTGGTCAAGCCCACCACGGCATCAGCAGAAAGAAGGGACCGGCCGTAAATGCTGGCAACAAGAAAACCAGCCTCTGGTGTTGGCTTGCGGAAGATTCCATCAGTTTCATTCAGGACTTCAATTGGCCACAGAAATGCTGCAGGCAATGGTTGTTTCTCGTAGAAGACAGAGACATAGTAACCGGCTGAATTGAAATTAAAAGAAAAAGTTCAGATTATAACAAAAGTAGAAATCCAATAACCAAAAATTATTGGAATTAAAAAGGCAATAACAAAAAATTATTGGAATAAGAAAAGGGAGGTCACCTGGTTCAGAGAAGTAGTGCCTCCCGTAACCAGACTCATCACGCCCAATACTGGACACCCCCAACCCATTTTCAACAACACCACACCTTTCTTCCAACTTGGCTAGAATTTTGCCAAGATTTATAGGAATGTCATGCTTCGCATTAACATCACCAGCCAGGAAATTTGACAATGGTTGGGGGAGGTGTGATGGGGGAGCAGGAGTGGATTCATCCCAATCGTCTCCGAGCATATTCTGGTAGTGATGGTAGTGTTCAGTGCAGGCGAGGGGGGAGGGAGGGCAAATCAGGTTTGGTATTTATAGCAGCCCGCCGACAGGCCAAGCAGCGTCCAAGCAAGCAGGACCAAGCAAAGCAGGATCACGTGCAAGCAAGCAAAAAATAGTGAAAATTAGGGTTGCAAATAAGGCCAAAAAACTAAACATGACAGACGACCAAAATCCGGCTGTTGACGAAACACCAACCTGTCCCAAGGTATCGACAATTGCCGCATCCCTGACAACAGGCAGCAGTATGTTGGGTCCAGGTATCCCCGGAGTTTGGGAAGACAGGTGGTACTGTAGTTTATTTTTGTAAATAAACTCACCTCACCCATCACAAACGACGCAGCAAACGGAAGCGGGGACCGGAAGAAGATGGCTCCGAAGAAGATGACGCGTTAGGTTCACCAACTGATGGAGGACATGAAGAACCAACAGAGGAGAAGCCTCCTGAAAAAAAGGCAAAGCTTGTGGAACTCACCAACAACAAGGAACTTCCTCCTGTGGACACATTGGTAGCCGGACTGCAAGTCAGAAATCGGATGGAGCTGGATCGACAGGAAATCATCCAAAACCCTAATTGAGCAGCATCGATTGTAATGGACAACCTACTCAGCAACCGTCCCGCCCTCCAGATTGACGAGAGACAGGGCATGGCCGCTGCGTTTAAGACCGTGTTACTTAACGTTTTTTCGGATGCACAATAATTTGGCGAAGCTCTTTCACAGGTGGCTGCTGCACAAGGACAGGCTTGTTTCTATGTTCGCCAGGCCTTTAACAGGTTTATTTTTATTTTTCCAATAATTTGGTATTATTTGAACTCTAACTTTCACTTTCCAATATTCTGGTATTATTGGAAATACAAATAGAATGTTTCTGATGAGTGCCACATCTACAGAGAAATGGAATGAGTACTTGGTGGCACAATACAATGAAGCATTTCCACTGCTTCCACTTTTAGAGAACTCTAAGCAAGATTCACGGAAAATAGGATCAGCAAAGAAACAAAGCGGTCGGAAAGTCCAAAGTGGTACTACACCCAAGCAAATTGTCAAGAATTTTGACTTGCTGTTCAACAAACTTGACAAAATTCTGGAACTACGGATTTTTGGGGGTCTTCAAGCTGTTGTGAAAGAACTTGAGAAAGAGGAGAGCCTGGCAATGAAGTACAGCATTATCTTGAACAAGTTGGTGAGGTGAGTATTATAAGTAAAATGTTAGCAAATTTCGCATCATCTGTTGTCTAAAATTTTCTGTATTAAATTTTCCAAGGCAAGTCACGGGGATTTGCTCCTCTCTTTACCAAGAAAGATGTGACGGAAAGTTTGGCCGATCTGAGAAAATGGGTTCTTTCGGGATATCATTGTTACTGGAGCATTCTCAAGGAACTGCTGTTGGACCTCTGTTGACGACTCAAGAACAAGCGAAAGTGAACCAAGACCTGCAACAAGCCGCTGGAAGCAACACTGGAACCAACTCCAAGGATGCAAGTAGTGGCGAGGACTCCGATTCAAGTGAATCTGATGGTAAAGGTGGAGGTGACAAAAAGCCTGCCCGAAGACGTAGTAGAAGGAATGAGCTCAAGGAAGAGGAACGACGCGTTATCAAGACTGAAGATGACGACTACATTGTCTACTTGCCAGATGCTGTGATGAAGCTTCTCAACTTGGCAAGCCGTGAAGTTGACGGAGTTATTGACTTGACAAAGTGAGTGTTGAGGTTAGGCGGTGGAGTTGACGGGCCTTGGTTGCTGTATCTGTTGTCCCTTATTATGATTTTTCTATGTTGGCTTGTATCCTTTTTAAGCGTGTCTCATATTTTTTAATCACTTTGTGTCTCATTATACATAAAGATAGCTGGAATCCCTTCCTTTTCATGTTCTGTCCCTTGTAAGCAGGTTTCTCCCCATACTGCGACCTGTTGATCGTAAGAACCAATACTCTGCTGACATTGAAGACTAACCCTGATATAACCATAGAATATCTTCTGAGGGTTACTGTCCACACCTGTGAGTAAAACCTCCTCCCCATACCAACTCATATATTCTCGAAAATTAATTCCAATAACATGTCTTTATTGGAATTCCTGGGTCATTGAAATTTATGAATTCCAATATCTGTTCTCATTGGATTTTGCCTTCCCTAGGTTACCTTCCGATGCCCATTGGCAAGTCTTTGTTGCTTAATGCCTCCTCAGCGTCTCGACTTAACAAACGTCGGCCATTCGATAAATTGTTCCGGTTCTCCTTTTACCCTACCACCCCTGCACCGCCCTCTACAATTTCATTAGATTTACCCCCGACGGTGACTCCTTCCGTCACCACTTCTGATGAGCCTCCAACCCCCATTGTGGCCCCTGGTACCCCCTTTGCCCCTCCTCGTGTTCTTAGAATTCGTAATACCAAAAATCAGTACTCTGCTCACCGAAAAGCTGTTAGTAAACGGAAGATTCGCGCTCAACGCTCACCAGCAGCTCATGAGCGAGAACTGGAATCACAGCGTAACGAATGCGACAGCTGCGTGCCGCCGCAACAGGATCAAAAAGAAAAGCGAGTGTATGGTCCTGAGGAGCTATCAACAATTGATTCACTGTTGGGGTTTGGGTTGCAATCCTCGCAAGAAGCCATCTACATTAAGTGTGCTGAGCGATTGTCGTTCAACTGTATGACCAAGCACTGCTGTGTGTCCTGTGATTGCGACTATGTGAAATCCGAATTGAAATATCGCAGTATAGGATCAGAGTACCGAGTGAGTAAAATTTTAATACTTTTAACATCAAAGTCACTAAATTTGGGCAATAGAATTTGCGTCGCGTCTTGCGGGTTGATGACGCGCAAGTTGCCATGTTAGATCCACTTCTTGTGGCTCAATATGACGTACAAGGCTTTGATGTCCGCCTTTCTCGCCTATTCCTCAGTCCATCTGGATTTACTTCTTTGCCAATAAGTTGCACAACCCAGTTATTCTGATTCTCGCTCTTTGCCCAGACTACTTCACAGCCACACGCCCTGGAAAGATGGACGGTGACGCAGGTGAAGAACTGGAAGTTAAGAAGAAGAAGAAGAAAACAAAGAAGCAAGGAAGAGTTAGAATGCCAGTGGAAGCCATTGCCAACGAAAATTGGATTGGGCAACTCCCGACAACCTTTGGAGATATTACCCGAACACCGAAAATGTTGTTTCATTGATGCAGCCGTGCATTTATCTTACAACAATTTTGGGTCTGGTACTGAGAACCAACAGAAAAATATCAAGTCCCACACTATGTTCTGAAAAACAGTGAACCAGTTCTCCGCCAAGTTCCTGCCGATATTGGTTCAACCTTCCACTTTTCTTTTGTTGGGGTCTGGACCCCACAAGAATAGCCGAACAAAAAACCAGATACGCTGCACAAGACTGTGTGTTTGACTTACTCAAATTCTTTGAGTACACCACCAAGGCTACTAGGAAAACAAAGAGTCATTTCAAGTGATGCTGCTGTACCTGAAGAGAACAGTAAGTTTTGATGTCCTTCTGTTTATATTTGTTTTTGAAATTCCAATATTTTGTTCTTATTGGATTTTCATATTTACAGTTTTCTCTGATCGATCGCTCTCTGGTGACTTTCCAGTAAATGAAAAACTGTGCCGATTAATGCAACATTCTGCTTACAACACTGGGACCGCGGAAACCGCTGTTGAGGATTCCACTGTCCATTATGTGTTTTCTCTCCTACAAGTGACCACATAACAGCATCTCCGCTTCCTACCCCAAATGAAGCACCTGATCCCCCTGCCACCACTTCAATCCAAGATTATGCTGTGTTTCGATCTACAAACCTGTCTAAAGCAAGAAAGCTTCTGCATATTGGTTTATTCTTTCCAACACTATTGCCATTTGGTGAAGGAGGTCCGGCGTGTCAGCGGGTCCGCCATCTTTCAGTTGCTTCAAACTTCATGGCGGAGTTTTTGGCAGGCATTGGGGTTTCACTGCTATTGCTTATGATTACACTGCGTTAGAACAATCGTTCTCTCAGCAATATTTGACAATGCGTGTTCGTGCATCTGCAATTTCAGATGGAAAATGGACCAAAGAAGACATTCAGAAATGTTATAATCATTCTCGTCAGATGGAGGAGTGTCTAAAGCGCGGTGTTACTCTTCCGGAGGCACCACCAGAAGTGAAGCAATTGATTGATATCAAGAAGGCCATACTGCCAGGCTTGAGGGCATTTGTTGGCTCTATCGAGTTCCGCCAAGCTGGGCTTCACACAGCTTTTGGGTTACAGCGTAGACTTGGAGTTGCCAATATTTATGCCACAATTTCTCCTGCCACATCACGAAGCTGGGCTGTGGCCATTAATTGTGACCTTGTTAATGGTGAGCATTGTCAACTGAAGTTTCTGGTTGGGGATGGCGAGCTTGCCATGCCAGGCACTGACGGGATTATTCTCCCAAACAACAATGTGAGGGCGTCAGCTGCCTCCGCAAACTTGTATGAATGTGCGGACTACGCCCGCCGTGTACTTAACGTATTTTTGGAAGACTTCAA